>BFEA01000127.1:2925671-2936585 GCA_003427395.1 Chara braunii
CTCTCTCTCTCTCTCTCTCTCTCTCTCTCTCTCTCTCTCTCTCTCTCTCTCTCTCTCTCTCTATCTATCTATCTATCTATCTATCTATCTATCTTCAGTCATTGTGGTCGTTGCATGTCAAGAGTACTGGAAGACTCAACGATTGACATTTGCGAAAGAGCATAGAGCATCGTGCAGCAGGAGAAAAGGACGGGGAGAAACCGCGAAAACCGACGACATGAGCCAAAACTTTCGATTTTTTCCCCCAACACAGAATGTAACGTTCTACGAAAGGTGAACAAGTTTTCAACACGTTTCAACAATTTTCAACATGTTTCAACTAGTTTTCAACACGTTTCAACACGTTTCAACACGTTCTCAACACGTTTCAACAAGTTCTCCACAAGTCTTCAACAAGTTCTCCACAAGTCTTCAACAAGTTGTCAACAAATGGTCAACAGATGGACCAACATCCTTTCAACAAATGGACCAACAAATGAACACACTAGTTTCTGTTTTCCGAATGTTTGGTCAGCGTTGATTTTCTTCACTTCTGGTGGAACACATGACCCCCCCCTGCCAAACAGTTTATAAACACACTTCCAACGGTTGAAATATGGTATCCACATGTGATCATTCTGTCAGAAAATTTGTCATAATTTTTCTGTTGAAATAATCTCACTACATCTTTTCTATTTGATACTGCGCGTACAGTCAATCCTCTTGTGGCACTACTAAGGACGTTCTTATTTTACGTATCGGTATTACGTCTACTCCTATGAACATATAATGCGTCTCCTCCACACCTCCTCGGCGTAGTAAGCTCACAGACCACTTGCAGTAACACAAGGCGTTATAACATATTGCATAATGTATTGGACATGAAGGCTTTAAATTGCTAGTACCTCTTAGAAAATAAATATTTTTTATGCGTTATACAATAAAACGATAATGAAATGGTAACAAGGATAACATATATGCATGTTATGCTACATACACATAATTCAACGCAAAAAAAAAAAAAAAACAGAAATTACTGAGCACTCCAGTTCTCTCCCGTTTCATATGCCAATAGAAAGTCGATAAATTACAACATACATGTGTGTTTCTTATGTCTTTCAATGTAAAAAAAAACTCTGAATGTTGAGGTTTTTGTTGCTCTCTCTCTCTCTCTCTCTCTCTCTCTCTCTCTCTCTCTCTCTCTCTCTCTCTCTCTCTCTCTCTCTCTCTCTCTCTCTCTCTTTTGCACACACACACCCGCATACACTCACACAGACACACATACACACACACACAGATACACACTGTCACATACCCATGATGGTCGTCGAAGAGGTGGTCATGCTATCTGTCTAATTATGGTTCGAGTAACACACATGTGCTACCACCTCTTCGATAGACTCTCTCTCTTTCTCTCTCTCTCTCTCTCTCTCTCTCTCTCTCTCTCTCTCTCTCTCTCTCTCTCTCTGCACCAGTGTGCGTTTGACTCTAGAGTCTTCACATCAGCCACCACATTTGATTTTTTTTTTTCTCTATTCGGTTCACTCTGAACAAATGTCACAGTTGTACATATGACTTGAGCGGCAAGAGAGATATCATCATCACGAGTATCGTGTTCTTGCAAATGAATGGTGTTTTTCCCTGCTTGTGCGTCATCGCCACCAGACTTGTTATGCATATCATCGAGATCGACATTAAGAACATCGTTGGTGTCAAATATACTTAGAAACTTGTGATCATCTTTCATTCTCATTACTTCATTTTTTTCCTTACGTCCCAAAAAGTCTTGTCTTTCCGAAATTCTTATCGAGATCTCTACAACTCGCTTCTCTCTGTCTAAAGGAATCACACTGACAGAAACCTTGTCGACTCTCGTCTTGTGTGTCGTGATGATGGTCTCTTCGATCCGCCTCATCTCTTGTGTAGTTTGAGCAGTTCGTGCAGGACGACTCTTGTTGTGCATGTGGCAGTCGAGCACCATGTGAGCAAAAGTCAGTTGTTGAAGTATGCAACCTCTTCGCTTCAGTTCCTTGTAGTCTTTGTACAGTACCTCGTCAATTACCCTCTTGAATTTTTCTGAACCCCATGACTCACTACCTTCCACTCTCCAAGAAGATACTTCCATCATTTTCTTCCTCATCTCGTCCCGTTTCATTTTTAGGTGGTCTACTGAACTGCCACAGGGATACGGAAGTCTCATACCACTCCCAAACCCTCGAACAATGTCATAAGCAATCTCGCCTCTGACGTTCGTCAGCTCCCTCGAACCCATACCAGTAATTGTCGTCATTCCTTTCGATTTAACCACCCGATCAACTACGCGTCGAACATCCGCACGAAGCGTCCCAACGAATTCTAAGAATGCATCAACGAAAGCAGATGGCGACAGGTACATTTCCGCGTCTCCTGCACGTGTGAAACAAAAAGTCTTCGTCATACAGCGACGCAATCGTTTTATCATCTTCATATCGGAATCAATGTCTTGCACATCTTCGCCTTCAAACTCCTCACTATCACTCGTTGCCTTCAAGCCACGTGTTTGTTGTTCACGTTGTACTGCACAACATATAAATACAAAATATAACTCAGTGTTAATACTACTTTTCACATACTAAGTCTTTTTCAATTTTAATGTTGCAATATATATATATATATATATATATATATGACACAACAATTTAAAGAACAAGGCCGACCGTTATTTCTATTTTTCATGCACAATAGAAATCATCGAATAATGTCTATTACCTATTTGTTGTCATTCTCCGCTTTTGCTTTTTAATGTGTGTTGACGTTTGAAAACAAAGTGATCATCTTCTTTTCCATATTCGTTAAACTCTTCTTCCCTTTCGTCTCTACCTCCATCAGATTCGTCGTCAAATTCTTCGTCCTCGCATTCTTCATACTCCTCCTCATTTTCGACATCATTACGTTGCTTTGATAATGTTTGTTGAATACTTTCAGTTCCATCTCGAAGTTCATTATATATATCATCCTTGCGTTTTTCCCGCCAGTCTCTTTCGTTGTTTTTCTGTGAACCATCTACTTCCATTGCACCACCTTCGTTGTCGCCTCGCCTATTCGACCTGCATGCCATGTCTCGATACTCCGCATCCTGTGTCTCATTTCTCGCACCTCTTGAACGTTTTGCAGGAGCAAGAAAGACATTACAACCTGACTCATCTTCTCAGGAAATCTTCCTTATAGAGGTTCGTAGTGGAGACTCTTCTTTTTCGTCTGCAAATGTAGTTTTCATGATGTGTTCTTTTTGACGGCAATCAAATCTACGCTTGCTTGCTTCGCCATGCATTTCAATCATATTTCTCTGCCACAATTCGCCCTTGCCGTCTCTTGAAACTCTGCAGTCGCGTTTCCCTATTTGCATGTCTTTGACGATGTTAGTTTCACCTTCAACTCCTGATCTTTGAGCATATATCTTGTGTGGTCGTTCTTCCTCTTCCAAGCCATAACCTCGTTGATGCTGTGATATCTCAAGTCGGTCTCCACTACTTGGCCTTTGCTTGTTGCCGTGTTGTTTATCCATAGGTACCTCTCAAAAGTCTGTTGATTATATTGTTCACTATTTTCTCTCCGTCCAATTCTTTTACACTGTTTTCGTATGCATAACAGTAACATGCAGTGCAACATAAATATCACATCAGTTATTAGATATGTACATATAAATAAAACACAAAACGTTTTTTCAAGTTTGTTCTCCTTAGTTTTTACAAACCTAACCACTCACCATGTTGATTTTGATTTCGCAATTTTGCATTCATATATATTATTATTAATTTCTCCCTATTTTTGTTACAATGAGGGCAGATGTCACCTCACCTTTCTTCAGCGAGGCTTCGAGTTTAGGTCGTTCTTGTTCTCTTGCGTCGAGTTATGAGTTTCCGAAGAATTGCAACGAAGTCTTCAGTCGTATGCGATAAAGGCAGATTCGAATAAATATCTGCCAACGCCCTAATCATGACTTGGCGATGCTCCGATGGTTTACGCGTGATCAAACGTTTGCACACTTCTTCTGTTTCTTTCCTCGTTGCACAAACACTCCTGCACTCTCCAAGACTCTCAAGTATGCTCTCTTTATTTCTGCACACCATTACACCACAATCATTGTAGTTACGTTGTTGTTGGCAATAGACACTATCAATGAACTTCACACCTTCGCTGACAATTTCATTCCAAGCCCGTTTCAACCAGTGTGCAGTGATGTCAACACCTTGTACGAACATTGCTGCCATGTGCTCGTAGAACAGGTACACCACCAATGGATCAAAATCCGGTCTCCCGAAATTTGCTTTGGAGTCCATGTGGAATATTGCGCACGTATCTGAGCGAGTCAGATCTGGGTCCTTCAACAGTTCACCGATGTCAGTGAATATCAGAACAATGTAATGATTTTGAAGATAGATCGGAGCTATAACTATTTCGTTCTCCCACAATGTTGACACTCCATTCCTTCTTCTTTTACAAATGTCCTTTACGACTTCGACATCGAGATGGCGGCTGAGATCCACATCTTTGTGTGTGTTATATTTCTTGCTATACCACAACACTCATGCCACTTCCACGCTCGAAAGATTGTTGCTCCGTTTCATTACTGATTCGTATATATATTGACTGTAAAAGTCAATAATATTTGCAGTCAACCACCTCGTCGGTCCCAAACACTCAACATCCTCCATCCTGATAGTGAAAGACTCTGTGTGGGAGGGACGCCACTTGAAAGGAAAATATTATGTAACTGTACTCTCACTTAGAAGTAGTAACGTTCGATCCTCAAACTGGAGATGTTCATCCTCATCAATGTCTTGCGACCCTTTGTCCACATCAGCTGCAATGTTTGATGAAGTTTTTTCATATGCTGGTGGACATACAAGACTCGTAGTTCCCAGGTTCATTTCTCCACTTGTCTTGTTTTGCACCCTTCTTTCAATATCATTTATCATTTTTCCGTCATTTGTTGTATCGACGTTCACCATCTCTACTTCCGTTTGAAGATAATTATCATCCACCATTTTCGATACCTTCCCACTGTCATTCATATGATCTTCCACCTTCTCTGGTATATCATTCAATGTGACGCTTGATGACATCCTCATCTTCTGAGTTGTATGCTTTGGGTGATGCTCCATGTTGCACGACACTTGCCAATGGTTCTCCACAGTCATTGTATGCTCGTCATTGACCCTTGGAGCGTGTACATGTTCACAGGCTTGTTGTGAACCACCTGACCTCTTCCCGACATTTTCACACATACACGCTCCGAATGCATTTGGAATTGGTTGACGAGGTAAAAGTCCCCAAGCGTCAACTTATAAGCTCAACAGTGGACGACGATACAATTGTTTGATCTCTTCTTCTAATAACATGTCATCCTGAACATTGGATGTTGCCCTCATGTTTCTCTCCTCTATCTCTCCCACACATTTGCTCTCCTTGATATACCACAATTTAACTTTTCCTTCCCCTTGTCCGTTTTCACTGATTTGTTCTCTCTGCTCGGGTGCAAATTTTGTTTTTCTCGACTTTCACTTGTTGAATGTTCCTCCTGTCGTTGAGCTTCTTGATCAGCACTTTTGCGTCTGTATTCGGCCCCCCTCCTCCCCCTTGCATCGTGGCTTTCGTCCCTTCCTTGAGCGTTTGCCGCTGGGAACATAATTTTTCCCCACGTCCGATTTTCTTTTTATTTAGCTTAATTACGATAATACTACTTGTGCACACCTGCGCACACGCACAGAAAAGAGCAAGAGCATTGGAAAGAACAACGAAAAATAATATAACATAAATAGTCATATAATATTTATGAATCTGTTAAGAAAAAAATAACCCTCTTCTTTATTCGCACGTTCCACATCGTGCCGAAATGAGGGTCTTCTAAAATATGGAACAAGATGTACTGGTTCAATCATCGTATCAATATTGATGACGCTGCTATGCTGCACACCTCTAACTCTTTCCCAATGTACCAACTGACATGTAGTACGATTAGTTAAGTTCGTAGCACATTCTTTATACCACTGAACAAATGCACATGAATTCGTCATTGTTTGATTATCCTTACAACATTGTACAATAATGAGCATTGCTACTGATGTTAACCACACTTCATCGTTCCCTACTCTAGTACTTACATCCGATCGTACCTCCCGGCCATGAAAATCAGGTGCCGCCCCTCGCTACCTAAATATCACTTCCTCTGATGAACCCGTCGTAAGTGCATGCAAAAGCAACATGCGTTCTTGGTCGGATAATTGTGTTGCCATTCGTCTCTTCAAAGCCTTGTTCTGTAATGTATGTACACAAACACTGATGAAATTATTGTCTTTCGAACAGACAAACTAAAAAGTCAGCTGCTTTAATAGATGACGATGCAACTTCTTCCCTGATACTTTCATCACTCAAGTTGAACCATGCTAACCACAATGACACTATATCAGTTGAAGACATGATATTTTATCCTGTCCTTTCTGCCTCTAATACT
The DNA here is from genome assembly GCA_003427395.1 of Chara braunii. Taxonomy (NCBI): domain Eukaryota; kingdom Viridiplantae; phylum Streptophyta; class Charophyceae; order Charales; family Characeae; genus Chara; species Chara braunii. The sequence continues at coordinate 2,932,144 of BFEA01000127.1, forward strand.
GCCGACCAATTTTTGCTTTCTCTCCTACGTCTCAACCTCACCTTCGAGATGTGTTCTTCTAGAGTTGTTGCACGCATGACGTGTTCCACCATTTGTCGTGAAGGGTTTCTACGATTCGAAGCATGATAAGGATCTTTACCGAAACGAATGTGATTTATGTTCCCAAATGTCCGTCGCAAATGTATTCGGCAACCCGGAACGCAACACTACTGCTTAATACTTGTTTAGATCATGCATTTTTGTAATCTTCCAATTTGACTTCTGTAAATGGTCGAACCGTAGATTCGTAAATTCCATGAAGTCTTTGAGAAGATTATCACACCTCTGAAGCGATTGCATAGTATGTTTCGTAACACGAAATATGCTAATGAAATACTTTAAAAACATGCCAAACCATTGGACAAGGTTGCGTCCTTCCGTGTTGTCTACAAAATTATGAACTATAAACAGAATAACGGTCATGACAGCTTGATACTGTTTCGCTTCAAATCGACCTTCACGAGTGAAAAAATCAGACACTGTCGCAACAGGGAGCACAAACTTTTGAAACGTACGGCGTGCTCTAAGGCTGATTTGCTTAAGACGAGCATCAAGTTCGCCAAGCATTCTAGATCCACTTACGAACGACTTGCAGAAAGTTTTCAAGCCTTCTATCATATATTCGAATATTTCATGGTCTACCGTATGCATCCTATCCGGTTGCAGTACAAAGTGGTAATCAAACATTATATCATTGTTGAAACGACCTTGATAAACCCCCCAAAGACCATTAACAGGTATGTCGTGGTGCATTCCCCATTCTTTGGCGAGATCTAACGCTTGATCACGCATTGACACATCTAAATCTTGATGAATGTCATGCAAAACACTGCGATCCACATTCTCTGTCCGCAATAATTCGTTGCAATCAATGTGCTCGTGAAGGTTGTTTGTAGGCACTATGCACGTGGGACGCCGTCCGTTTTTCACGAGTGATAGGAGACATCTTTCAGGATGATCTTGTATATAATTTAATAACACAGGATGAACCGTTATATTTCCGTACCGTGGTAGATGCATTTGCATTTCATCATGGGAAGCTGCTTTTGCATTCTCGAGGATGATCGAAAGACTTTTGTGAAAAAGACAACTTTTGTGACAAACGAACGGAGGCGCCTAACTTGTCCATCCTTTAATGTGCGGAAGAGGATGTAAAATCGAGAAGTAAGCAAACAGGGTTGCTCGGTTCGGGCCTATCAACAATTGATGACATCAAAGGATATGCGGTGGTTTTCATGCGACCATCAACGTGAGTTTTATCTGAATACAAAGTAAACGGCACGATATATCTATTTTGTTTATTCTTATCTAAGCCTTTTTCGTTTCTAATAACATTTTGCGCGTACCTCCTAAATCTCGCGGATCTTGCGTTTGTAATCAGCAACTAATCATCATCGACTATCGCATCTGCTTCCAGTGTGTAATCAACATCATTAATTATTGCATCTTCAATAAGATTCTTAAATGTAATATCCCATTTACGTCACCATAAACAAGTTGTTGCCTCTACAGGCCAATTGTCGTCCCTCAACTCTATTTCATTCCATGATGCATCGCCCGATATACTTTCTAACCACTTCCTAAAAGTACGACAATTTTTGTACTTTAATTGACTACCATTAAAACGGGGGTGACAAATGACAGATAGTAAAACATTTGTATCTCCATTTGATAAACCAAGATTCCGTCTTGCGGAATACGATACAATTGCGAGCTCAAAATCTGATGAATATTCCTCAGCAGGAGTACCATCCTCAAGAACTATGAAATCGTTTTCTTCGTTCTCATCATTGCATCCAGAATCATCAACATTCATTTCATTATTTTCATCATCATCATCTGAAAGTTCAACATCGATCTGTTGTTGGCGAAATTGAGCTTCATTATGTATAGTTTCACCCGTACATCCTTTTGACCTGTGAGACTCCATTGTCCTTCTGCATCTAAACCTTCGTCCACAATCCAGACATGGCTCCATTTTGTGTCCACTAACGATCACGACCCACAAAATTGTATGTTGAAATAATCTTGATTGTTAGTGTTGTTGATCTTTCTGTAAAACAAACAGTCGATCGATACCAGAAATCATTCACGCTCAGAAGAGAAGAGAGAAAATCACACAAGTCTTATTTTTTATAACAACCTTTAACAAAAAACGTACAAATTGTTTACCGAATGACAGAAAATTTGTACAACACAACATCAACACAACTCGATGTCCTCATATTAAACACAAATCATAGTAACGTAAAACCATCAGTAGAGTTTCAAAAATGCATACTTAAGACATTGTCTTCTCATGAAAACATAGGTGTCTCTCTTCTCATACTCGTCAAACTTCTCTTTTGTAAACCTATGTTACAACCGCTCTTCGTTGCTAATCGTTCCCCCTCTGTTTTTTCTACGTGCCGCCAGTAACGCTACCCTCTTCAAATTCATCCTTCAACTCGTCGTCCCTCACACCATGTAAAAATCGCATCATCGAACAATTCTCCAAAGTGTTTCTTCTTGTGTCAATACCACGAGAAACAAACTCCCCTCCTTGTCTGAGAAGTCCTAATGCCCCATCCCAATCCTTCGACGCAGAAATGGTTAAACTGCGATTAACCAACACATTCCATTTTTTTCCTCCTTTTGAAAGGTCCCTTCCTTTGGGATGGAGGAAAGACAGTGCTGACAAAAAATCGAATTGCAAATGACCTTCACATAAAATGTCTGTGCAAACGACGAGCATCGATGGTGGACGAAATGCAAATATTGACGCAAGTTCCAAAATTGCTAGACACCATCCCTTTTCATGATTTGAACACTTGTCAGCATACGCATGCCAAAAATCACCGAGCGTTTCTTCATCGTTGTCGTCTTCGTCATCTGCACCACAATCTTCTCCCTCTCCCTCGACATCCGCAAGTCCCATGGCTACCGGACCCTTTAATTTATATTGAATAGCAAAATCCACACATGTTAAAGGTGTTTCTCGCTCTGTCTGCTGAATCCTACCACTGTTCTCATTCATATAATCTTCAGTATCCCAGTTTGTTGTCGAACTGTGAAAAACATCCATTTTTTCACACTCCAATTGTATTGACTTCCAAAGTTCGTTGACATCATTTGACAAATCAACAGAAGGGGATGATTTCGCAAACAAATGCAATGTGTTCACGAAAGCGTTTTCCGACGCTGACGAAAATGTATCATCCATACAGCCTAGTTCATCAAGAGCCAACAAACCGTGCGTTGCTTCCAATGCCTCAATCACATGGGCCAACAAACTAAAAGAACAATGTCCGCGTCTCGTTGATGGCAACAAATCCAACCACTGTGAAAGTAGAATATACTTTTCACCATCGACTATCACACATGGTAACTCGCAAACTGAATGCACAGACTCTTTCTGACATTTCTGTCGTAAATTCTCATAGCTAACACGTCAACAACTATCATCTTTAAAACGTCTTCCTAATTATTTTAAAAATAATCAAGAGCTACTGTTTTTGCTTTGACGTTGCTTTTCCAGCATCGTTCGTCATAACTTCCACCCACACGTGTTTTCTCCTTAGTGATGTCTTCTTCTTAAAAAAACCACATTGCCAGATCCTCAAACTCATGAGATATGACTTTGCATCCCGTGGCTGACACACCCGTTACTTTGGGTAATGAAGCATTCTTCATTTTGTCAAGGAAAACCAATACATGAGGAATCATCTCGGCATTCCTCTCCAGCGTTTTTGAAATATCAACACGCCCATCAAAGTAGGAAGGTATCCGATCCTTCAACATCTTCAACTCATCTTCGTTCTTCCAGTCAACACGTTCTTTTGCATACTTGAGGATCATGTCGCATGCTCTTCGGCACTGGTCAGACGTCATATCCATATTCTTGTATAGATGTGAATGAACTTTATATTTATACAAAACAAATACAAAATAAAATTATATGACGCATATAAGATTTTCAATTTTCGTAAAAACACACAATATATTAAATTTGTCAGACAATTTTCCACGTACACACACACACACATACGAACAATGCTCGTGGAAGAGGTGGTCACGCTATGTAGCTTAACTTGTTGAAGTGCATTCATACTGCGACCACCATTTAAGGTCTCTCTCTCTCTCTCTCTCTCTCTCTCTCTCTCTCTCTCTCTCTCTCTCTCGCTCTCTCTCTCTCTCTCCTACATGCACACACAAACACTCATATTGCTCGTCGAAGAGGTGGTGACACTATATAGTTTACCATTTTTCAAGTGCATTGCAAGTGCAACCACCTCTTTAACGTCTCTCTCTCTCTCTCTCTCTCTCTCTCTCTCTCTCTCTCTCTCATACACTCACACAAACGCGTAATGCTCGTCGAAGAGGTGGTCGCATTGCGTACCTTACCATTGTTCAAGTGCATTGTT
>BFEA01000127.1:2945602-2987656 GCA_003427395.1 Chara braunii
TCTCTCTCTCTCTCTCTCTCTCTCTCTCTCTCTCACACACACACACACACACACACACACACACACACACACACACACACGGAAAAATCATCACATTTAACACACACGCACAACGCCCGTCTAAAAGGTGGTCGCGCTATGTAGCTTACCGTTCTTCAAATGCATTAAGAGTGTGACCACCTCTTCGATAACTCTCTCTCTCTCTATCTTTCTCTCTCGTGCGAGGTTAAAGGTCCCCCTCCTTCGAAAAGGTGGTCATGCTCATTTTGACAAATGCAGATTAAGTACCTCGAGAGCGCGAGTGTCTCTTTCTCTCTGAAAAATCTATTTAGTTTTGCAAACCTTATGAGCGACTTGGGCAACACTCATCGTTTCACACAGACTCGACACAGAAAGTTTTGATGGAAATACTTTGTCAAGCACAGAGGCGAGCTACGCAAACTTATAAGGAATTGAGGAATAAAAACTCAATGACGACTTCCACTAAGTTTCTCGCAGAATACCATCCATGTTTTCACGCTCACGGTGATGCAATTGCCAACAACCTGTCGAACATGTGATATCAATGATTAGCATAACACGGTTAAACAAATTAAAAGCGAGACCACCTCTTCGACAAGTTAGTAGTATTCCATATTTTTTTCGTACACACATGCTGAGACACGTAATTGGATGACGTGCACTATTTTGCAGCTTATACGAGTATATTGTCATATCATATTCATAAACAAGATCATGAAATGTATTGGTTGATTCATGCATATTATCAACGTTTCAGCAACATTGAACTTTGTTCTTCCAATATTATCGATATGTAAAAAACGATGTTCGCACACTCACAGCAACGTTGAATAAACGATAATGCAAGTTGGAAACAAATATTTTTGTGGCAAAGTTTATATAAACATTGTTGTTGAACATTAACGTTGCCAATACCCTAAAATGAACACAATATTTTTCCTGTTGTATTGTGCGCTTACAATGAGTTCTTGTTTCCTTCATCGCTAAGAGGTGATCGAAGACTGGTGGCCGGTTGTGGAATGGTGGACGACGTGTCTGTGTTTGTAAGATATTAGAATAATGATGCCAATTTAAAACTTCGTGTTGCATAAATTCTGCTTCCATTCCAGGAATGCTACGATGACAGACTGATAGTGGAGCAAACAAACGAGGGGCAGAGTTGGTCATTCATTAAATGTGAGTTGATAATCTTAACGGACCCTGTGAACGTTATCTGCCAAGCTACACAGAAAAACCAGCGGAAGGAAATTACCAGATACTCAATTTCCAAAGTATCCAGGACTTCCTATCTTATTCAAGTCGACAATAAAAGTTTGTTGTGGTCGGGTCCTTCTTGCACAGGGTCAAGACCTATACGTCCATCCCTGGGTTGGAATTCCACTTCCTTCTGGCCTTGAAGAATAAGCTGTGGCGACAAGGTTACCCCCACGACTATTTTGACCACGCACTTATTAACTAATCTCGGAAGATGGGTCATTGTTGGAAGGAGTGGGTGCCTATCTTAACCGGGTGGGACCGCTTTCTGATCAAATGGAGTAGGGGTCTTCACTGAATGATGAGCGGACAGTCACATAGTATGCAACTGTGGCTAATGATGTGGATATGTAACATGGGACCAACATTCTCTAAGTTGTGCGATGTGGATATGTAACATGTGACCAACATTCTCTAAGTTGTGAGTTTGTAGCATGGGACCTTTATATGTAGGCCTACAGTTGGAAAGTATGAGTGTTGTGTCGATGGATTAACAATCAGGTACTCATATTTTGAGAAGGGTCCCTGCAGAAAGCCTGAGCAGGCTCGTATACAGGATTTAAACGATTGAAGCGGGTCTGTTGGGCTACTTTTGATGAACGTGGACGGTATTTAGGAGTCAAGGTTTTTTTACTATGTGTCCCGGTAGCAGTGAAAAGATACTAGAATGTTTTTGCTTCGAGGTTTCGGTCGTATACACTTTTTGTCTTAAGGTCGACGGTTCAAGTAGTATTGGTTAGATGGTGTAAGTTATTGATGGTGCATTCTGTCCGTGGATGTTGATCTACGACTCATAGTAACTCTAGGCCAATACGCAGCGTATATATATATTTTTTACCTGCGTATTGTCTACCTCTCCTCCCCTCTTCCCGCCTTTTCGGTCTAGGTCCATCCCTCTTCCACAACCTCCTTTTCTCGTCATTTTCGTGGATGACATACTTCGTTCGCTTTTCGAAGTCAGGTCTGTCGTTGACGCATTTACTACATACACTCGAAGAGGCTTAGCTCGAGGGAAGGTTATTAGGATCGATTAAGTCTAGACTCGGAATCCTTCGGGATAACAAGATAGGAAAATCTGTTTATCGTTGTGCAACCAACGACAATACCATCGCTATATAACAACGCAATGGGTCATGGATTTGGCATGATCCACCGATTTGCGGTGGGTCAAGATGGAGACCTAACCCACCTGTGTTGGACTCCAGGATGGGTATTCCATTATGATGGGTATTGATATGGTTAAGTTACCACTGGGGACTGAGGTGCCCCTGTATTTTGAGAGAGGTCTCGGTTAGGGCCCTCGTCCAAGGTCGTGAGTTAATTCGAGGAGTCGAGACTAAGGACACCCAACGAGAAACCGGCGACCTCTAGGACGAAGGGAGAGGACTATCAGCCTGCTACCTCAGACTGGATATTAGTACGCTAGAGTACGGAACAAAGTATCCCCTAATTTCGAGGCGAGGATATGGGAGACCCAAGTTAAAATCTTGGCACTGGAACACTGTGACGGAGCCAGGTTGAGAAGATACCTCGAATGGAGTCCGACTGGTGAATCGAATTGGTTACCTTCTCATCAGCAAATGTGATTTTGTTGTGCTTATAGTTTTGATTGCCCGACGCGACTGGGGCATCGCTTAATAGGGTCCGGAAAAATTATCGGCCCCAATACCCTTACAAAGGTATTTGTGCGCATTTTTGCATATCGCAGAAGATGCGTTTCTTATGATATTCAAGAAACTGCCCTATTTCTGCTTAACCACAACCAACTCTCGGACGATGGGAATGAAAAACATGAAGTTTGATCAGATTAGAGGGTGTGTGAGTATGCACTTCGAGGGCATGCGTGGTTTTAAGCAAACGTCTGCTTATGTCGTGGACTACTCAGGTGAGCGACACCCACGCCCAATAGCGCGAGCCAAGAAAAGGCTAAAATTTTTTGACTAATGGTGCGCACGCGCAAAGACCAGCTCTGATGGTCGGGGCCAAGATTAGGTATCGGAACCGCGGGCAGGGGTAGACTTCATGGACTACTAGAAGGCGGCACTCAAAATTTGCGTGGTGTAAGGTGCATTGATTTCTTAGGCCGACCATGTCGGCAATAAAAACCGTCAGCGATGTTAGCAAGGATGGCACGAACTGGACGCGATATGTGCAAAAGTCGTGACTTTCCAACACTGAAGTGGTAAAAGGCACGACTTGTCAAGGGAATAGCGGATTGAGGAAGCCACACTCCTTGGTGGCAGCGCATGTGGGTTATGTATGTGGTGGGCGCGAGTAAAAGACCTGCCCTCCAAGCAGCAAGCGCGAGTGTGTGGTGACAGTGGATTTGGATAGTGAGCCAAGTGGTGGCTTTGCCGCTTTGGTGCATTTTTGCAGACCCGGGCAGATTCCAGTTGCTCTTCATATAGAGATCTGCGCCCACTAGGTTCAGCCTTGGGCCTAGCACTATTGGTTATCACATTGGGCTTTCAGCCTGCAGATTCGGGGATCGAAGCCAACAGCCAGGGATGAAGGAGTGGAGGAGCATATTGCGAAAGAACAAAGGGGTTGAGGGTCTCAGGGGCTATCCCTCTTGGTTTTGCAGCGAAGTCCAATCATGGGCCCGATGGGAAGGACCGAAGGCGGGGCTCCGACGGTTCTTCCCCTCTCGCCCCTCCTTAATTTTTTTATTTATTTTTTTAATTATTTACTAAGTCCCAAATTTTGGGACATGTCTGATACCGATTCCGAAGCACGAGGTGGGGCCGATGGGCTTGACTAAGTTGGTACACGCATAAACTGTTAAAATACAGACTCGAGTTCGAAGTCCAATGGAGGCAAATAAGCAACATGCTATAATTCTTAATTACCCTGGGCCGGCCAGTTCCATGGGGGTATCCCAATGCAGCGCCCACGGGTTAGTCCTCAAAGACATCCGTTAAAATTGGAATGAAGCAGAGATGATTACCATGGCCCCTGCGTATTCGGGGTGTTGCCAGAGCTTGATGACCCGCCCGTCTTGATACGCTGACCATAGAGTTTAGCGTGCGGCTGAGCCAGGTGTGTGTCTTTGACCCACGAGGCAGAGAAAATCTGAATGACTGAATTCCCCGCGGGTGCACTCACCACCACCTGCGACCTGCAATCAAAGGGTTGAGTGTGGGCATGCTCGTTGGGGCCCAAAAAGAGGGGCGAACTGTGCCCTGGCACAATTGGCCAAAGGGTACAGTGGCAGAGGACACAGACTGTACGGAGCCGCTCACATAGGACCCTTCTCTACTATGATCTTCAAAGTTCCCCTCTGAATATTTGCTACTACCACCAAGATGTGCACTGGGACCCGCTTCAAGCTCACTCCACGGGCTTCACAGGAGGCCCAGCGCCATCCCACTCTGATAGGAAGGTCGAGCATATGTCGGTGGTTGGCTGACTCGGCAGGTGAAGTTGTTACGCACTCCTTTCTGCGACGAATTTGTGTATCTCGTCCGGCACATAGTCCGACACATGCAGCTGGTAGTGGCAGTCTCATATCGCCACCAGTAGTTGTTTTGTCCTGGCCGCGTGGGTCTTTTTCGTGGGTGGGGATGATATAAGGGAATGGTCAGAACACCAGGAGAAGATTGTGGAAACTATCTGAGCTTCCTCTTCCCTAATTGCCACGTGTTCCTCCGGGGTGATACCATCTTCGATATCCCGGAGGTTCACGACCTTCTCCTCGACTTTGACTCCAATATTGAACGGGGCGAGGTCGTACAACCCAGGGGGTTCCGGAATCCAGTTTTCGGCGCCTCCCTGTAGCAGTCGGATTTCTTTTCCTCTGGTGAGCAACGAGCCGAGAGGAATTCTTGAGATATCGCAGAAGGACCAACTATCCCGATATCTGGATAACAATGGGGTGGTTGCCTCGTATATGGTTCGAGTGGGTTCCCAATAATCCGTCAACCGGGTTATTTGAACCAGCGGTTCTCCCATCATCAGTGCTCTGGTTCGCTGCACGTCCCTTGTGAAAATGAAGGTTTTCATCGCTTTCTGTCGCACTGGGTAGCAGACTCTTTGTCGTGTTAGCTCGAGAATTTGAGGATCTGCATCTTCCTCACTCTCGGAGGTGGATGATGATAGACTAATTGTAAGTTCAACGTGGGATTCGTCGTGGATTCTTCCCACCTTATCATACGCAGGATTTCGCCGGGTTCCTGTCGTTGTCGCTCAGGCATCGAAGTCGTCCGAAGGGTGCGGCACATCAAAATGGTGTGCGGCCTTCCTCCAGTGTTGTGGAGGATGACTGCCTGTCGTTTGAAATCCAGTGTGGCCCGCAAGGGTGTGAGGGTTGGTAATCCGATGAGGACATCGTACATGGTTACGTTTAGGACCACTACGTCGCCCAAGGCATGGACCTTACCTATTCGGAAGGCGACGTTCGCCATCCTCCATGCGACTCGGATCTTACCTTCGTCGGTGGAAACGAAGTGATCGCCCTCCGCGATAGGAATCACGTCTTTCCGCCGGCCGGCCCGCTCGACCACCCATAGGGAGATGGCGAGGACCGCGGCTCTAGAATCAAGGACCGCACTGTAGGGGTTTTCCCACACCTCCACGTCGCACTCCGCGGATCTCCACGGTAGGGCTTTGATCCGTAGGAAGTGATAGCCTTTTCGAAGTAGGCCCATCCGGACAGGTTTGGAGGTGCTTGGCTCCTCTGGCTTAGGGTCTCTAGCGAGAGCTTTTCCTTTTGCTGCTGCCAATTTGGCAAAGGTAAATCGCTTCCGGTTTGCCTTTCAGTGCTGTAGCATTCGGTCATTAGCTTGTTCGGAGATGGTCAGCAAGTGTCCGGTGGGCAAGGGGATGCGGTGATCCAAGGCACGAACCATATCTAGCACATCGATTTCTTCCGTAATGAACGCGGGTCCCCCGGATTCCATTTCCCTCGGGGAGGGCCTTCATTCTGAGACTTCGTTGTTGTCAGGGGTAGGTTGGATGACCCCTATAATGCCAAGGCCTAGGTATCCCAACGATATGTATTGATCGAGCGGGATGAGCTCCGCCGCTTCTTCCGTGACCCCCGACGGGCTTGCACCGTTGTCGGTTTCTTCTACTATTCTGGCCACCCGCCCAGGTCCGTTAGCAATCGATGTTGCAGCCGTTGGCGCGGTTTTTGTTTGCGTGAGCCGGTGAGGACAGTCCCGGGCTATGTACATGGGCTGATGACACGTGTAACAAACACTTACGTTAACTGCCGCCTCGCCCACTGCTGGAGCGGGGGTTGCGCCGTACATCAATGGTGTTGCTCTAATTGCAATGGGGCGCATCGATCTCATTAATGATTCGATCCGAGCATTGTGCTTGTGTTGTTCCTTCTTACTCACTTGCATTAGGCTAACCAGTGTTCGAGTTAGTTCTAGTATTGCATTTGATTCGCTAGGCCTTGCAGGGGCTTCCTGGGGAGGCGGAGGTGTGGCCATAACCGGTAATCCTGAAGCCGTGTCAGGTATCGATCTCTTGGCTGCAACCTGCTCTGGGTAAGTGACTGGACCGGAGACAAAACCCATATTTTCAAATTTGTTCTGGAGTGTGGCCAGCTCGACTTTCGCTCTGACCAGTTCTGAGGAGTCTCCATCCTTGGCGTGATCTTCACTTTCTAGAAAACTAGTGGCGAATTTTCGTTTTATTTCTTCTGCCCCGTCCATTATCTGTTGCATCGTATGATTGATAGGGAAAAATTGCTTCCGTAATTTCGCCCTCTTTGCCCGACTACGAAGCCCATCGATAAATAAATCCCTCCCAACCTTTTCGTCCCTCTCGGATTTGACAAACAACCTAGAAAACCTACTGCGATATTCTGTGACAGATTCGAGGGGCTTCTGAACTCGGTCTTTAATCATAAATAAGGCTTGTTCAAGGTGGATATAGTCGAACATGTTCAAAGGTCTTTCAAAGGTCAGGAGATCTATCCAGGCATAAGTGTTAAACCAGTGATGCGCATCCCCTCCCAGTCTCGCGGGGATGTTGATCCGTGCTTCGTCGTTGTCATATTGTTGTGCATGTAAGGTAGCTAACCATGCCCCAACCAGATGGTGTGCAAGGTCGAAGGGATACAAATCAGGTGGAGTCGTGGGTGCACGAGCTCGGATGGGTGGTGCGGGAACAGAGGCCCCGCCAAGCTGTACATTGACATTTTGCGCCTGATTGGCATTCATATTGACGGTCGGTCGTTGGACCGATCCGTTTCCAAGTACTATAGGATCGCGTCGCGACGCGTTCCGCTGTCTAGGCCGCCCTCTGTTGGCGAGATCGTACTGTGCGACTTATCTACCCACTTCTCTTATGAGCTCGCCACGTGTCGGCTCCGATACCAACCTAACGCCCAACGCAACTTCCTGACCGGAGTGGGATGGGGGCCCGAAAGTGCGAAAAAGGGGTTGTGCCAAGGATTTTAGGAAAGTGGGGGGTGGAGTCCCAGGTCGGAACTGAGATCTCTAGTGGCAAATTTTAGGGATAATGGTGCAAAATGGTGCGCATGGATCGTATCTGGCATTTCAGGCTCCGCAGAGGGGGCTATGGCCTCTGCCAGTGGCGTCGCCACGGTCGGTCCCCAGTCTAGTGGATTGATGGGACATCGTGGCGGTCGTGCTGCTGTTGGCGCCGCTCGTAACAAGCTTCGGAATCCCGAAGCTTGGCGTGTCTGGTACTGCTGGCAATCCTCAAACAGTGGGTTGGGCCAATAGCGAGCTATGGAATTCCACGGTACCACTGTGAGCTGGTGATATGGAAGGAGGAGGTGAAAGGGAGGGAAACTAGTAGTAATAACAACGAAGCCCGGGGATATGTTGTATTGAGTATTGTCTGTATCTGGGTAGTCTGGGCCCCTGGGGTCGCGGGTTATAGCTTAGTGGAAATCCCTCGCACACAGTCGGTCGTTCTCCGTCAGACAGGGGAATTCCGGGTTTCTCAAGTTTCCCTGTCGTCTGAGTTGTTCTCTTTCCCAGTACTCGCGATACTCTGGATCCCTCAGATTTTCACGATCGGTGATCCAAAAGGGACTTTCCTCGACCATATCCGGCTAATGAATTCCACTTCCCGTATCCTCTGATGGATTCGAGGTCGGCTCATGCAGATTCGCGCATACACCGCGACTTGGATTTTCGAGATCGCGGTCGTACGTGAGCGTGCGCACGAGCGGCAGTGAATAAGGAACGGGTTTCCTGTGTCGCGATAACGATTGTATCCTACACGCAACTATCCTACTCATGCTATGTAAGGTGAAATCCAGATGTTTCATTCATATCCATACCATTCACGTGACAAAAAGGAGAGAAAAAAAGGGGGAAAGAACAATCAACATCTCACAACGTTCTTGGTGGTTTTATGACGATCAAGGACGAATAATAAAAACCTAAACATCTGTAGCGGGTGATTTCCATCAGATGCAGATGGAGGATAGAATTAGACAAGCATCGCAAAACAAGATCGTGAATCCGAAAAGATCACTAATAAAGAAGAGTTCACACCCATTCATGCATACATACGAGGCAAAAGCGACAAAGAATATTCAAGTCGATTTACAAGGAAGGGTAAAAAAAGGCCGCGATAGAAATCGGCCATAGCAGAAGCCCAAATTATACAGACGAGCAAAAGAAAGAACCTCATCCCGCCCCCACAACTGCTCTCTCTCTCTCTCTCTCTCTCTGCTCCACACTCCCAATGCGGGCAGTCCGTCGTCTCGCATCAACACAGAGTTGTAACCCCGCTTGGTTCGAGAATGCAAGCTAGGTTCGCCCGTGCGCCACAGTCCGTCGCGGCCCCGCACGTCAACCCCGCATACCCGACACCAGCTCGTTGGATCGCCCAACTCTCGCACTCACTCACCTTCCAAACTTGCTTGTTAGCCGACCCTGGCTGAGTGCTCTAACCTCGAAATTCTTAGAGAGCAAACTAATCGCGCTTGCAAAATTTATAGCATGCATGCCTGCGCGAAAGGTACAAGATTAAGCCCAGGTGGACAAGAGGAGAAGAGAGGAAGTGCCTACGTCTTGCATGGCCAAGCCGCGACGTGGGGGTCGTCGCCACACTCCACGCTTCGATCCGGTCATGCAGGCGCTCCGACCAATTAGAACAGAGTATGTAAGGCGAGGAAGAAGGAGAAGGCGGACAAACACGAGGAACTCAAGAAGGAAGACAAGTATAATCACGCCCGCAAAAAACGACAGTTACACAAGATTAAGGGCGCGACCCAGTCAGAGCCCAGTTCCCAGCGCAGCGCAACAAAATTCAGAGTACCTAAATTCCTAGCCTAAGTCCTAATTGCAAAAGGAAATTCCGAAAAAGCAAAAGAGAAAAACAATTTTGCGAGCCCGTGGGGGCTCGACATCAGTTGAAAATTCAGAAGCGATATTCCCGCACGATGATTGCGCCAAAATTCCCAGTGCTCACAGCAAAACAAGAAAGAACCTATGGTACAGTTATTTCTCGCGCTCGCCAAGGTGCGGCTACCCAACCGTTGGTACGAGATTTCCCCGACACCGATCTGACAACTCCCAGCAGAAAACGAAAACAAACGAGGACATCCATGCAATTTGCCCGCCCGACCCATCTTCCCACAGCTCACCCATTCGACCCGTCGTATTTCCTCCAAGCAGCTTCGTGCAGGAAGTCGCGCGATTTCAGAAAATAGTTTGTCACAACACGGGTGTGAGTGTGTGTGTGAGTGGGTCGAGTGTGGTGTGTGGGAGAGTGTTGGCTTTAGCCACTACTGTTTCTCGATGGGGGTGGGGGAAGATGAAAAGGGAGGCACAGTTACTAGCGAATGCTCGGTCCTTGTGTTAGTCGGTCCCCCACTGTCGGCCCCAACCCTGCAGCCTAAAATGCTAGGGCAAAGGGGCAAACCCCTCCACCGAGAGAGGTAACCTCCCTTCACCGAAGAGAGGTAGAAAGCTATGCTTGCAGAGGTCCCCTGTATAGCCTTAGGAGTAGTGGTAGGCAGCAAAAAAAAAAAAAAAAAAAAAAAAAAAAAAAAAAAAAAACCCTGCCACCACCTCCAGAGGTGGTAGCAGAGGTGGCAAAATGCCCTTCACCGCGGCGCGCCAGGCCCCTGACATTTGATACGGTAACCCTGATTGCTGCTTTTGCTACTTTCCCTAACTCGTGCTACTGGCCCAACCATCAACTTCTAGCTATTTTGCCATGAAAGGCCTTAGTGTGAGTAGGCTTATACACAGCTCCTTCCCATTCATCTCCACCTTTCACTACGTACCTACCACTACTCCTAAGCCTATACAGGGGACCCCTGCACGCATAGCTACGTCTCACGGTATGCATATTGCCCTCCGCCCGAAGGGCTTTTGGGGGACCACAAAGCCCTGCGCTGATACACAAATTTCTTTTCTTTTTTTTTTTTTTGGAGAAAACTCATTGTTGCTCATTATGGAAAAAGGTCACCGGGGGTGGCCAACCCCACATTACGGCCAGTACTGGGAGCATTACCCAGCTTCACTTTTTACAGGACCAATAGGACCCGATTGAACCAAACAGAGGGGGAGCAGGTAAGGAGGGATGGGGAAGACATGATAGAGGGAAAAGGGGGGAGAACCCAGCAGAGGGTAACCCAAAAAGGGAAAGAATGAGGGGAGGAAGAGGGGGGAAAGGTGGGAACGAAAAGGAACTACAGACTCACCACTATGTTACTACCCTACTTGCTGTTGACAAACCAAAAACAAAACAAAAAACAAAACAAAAAACAAAAACAAAAACAAACAAACAGACCAAAAACAAAGCACCCTACTCTCATCCGCCCTCCCCTACTACCAATACCTTCAACAGGCCTATACGACCCCCCGAGCCTAATACGACTCAGCTTCTACTGCTTGCCTCTCTATATGTAACCGTTGCCCTCCTGCAGGCTGGAAAACCGAGAAAGCCAGATGAAAGGAGACAATAAATTCTGATGGCTACCCAGCAACACCCCTGTTCTAACTCGAAAAACAGCAAATGACACTAGTTATCAAGCCTTGAGGCACTCTTATCCTAACTTTACTGACTTTTATTCTACATGTTCACTTGCTCAGCCACGACGAGATGACCAATTTGCCTTCAACCGTAACAGCAGCCAACTGACATCCTCTTGCCCAGGTAAACAGGAACCATTGCAGACCCTTGGGAGACCGTCCTCTGTTGGCTTTACGAAGCCAGTCTGCGTGGATCATCGGTCGAATGATTGCCTTTATCTTGGCTTTGATTGTGGCATTTGACGACCATTCTCCCCTGAACAGAATGCTGTTGCGGTCATCCCAGATAACCCACATGATAGCCGATCTGATTGCTTGGGCCATATAGCCCCATCCCTTTTGATTGAAGAAAAGTGCTGGTAGAAAGCCCGTCTGGGTCCACTTCTGGTCCCATATTAGGGCTGAACCCAGATGCTGCCAGTGGGAGGCCCACCAGCGCCAGATACGAGATGAAAGCTGGACAATCCCATACCAGGTGAGACAGGGACTCCTCATGTCTGTTTCCACACCGTACACAGGTCCTAGACACAGGCATCCCTTTATCTGCTAGTCACTTTGCAGTTGGGATCGCCGAATGTGAGAGAAGCCAAAGGAGGCCTGCCATTTTCAGGCTAGGCATTAGATGCAGTTGAGTCCAAAGATGTTGCCAACGCTCCCTTGGCGGTGGGGTCTCCATGTTCAGCATTCTTGTGGCTCTATCACTTATCTCTGGTATGAGGGCTCCACTGCCTCCAAGGGCATCTCTCCCAACCTGGGAAGTGTAGTGGTCTAACGTAATAGAGTGATGATCCTGTTGCCATCTGCATGTGGTTGGGTCAATTCTCAGCTCAGTAATTGGAGCTCCCCCCAGGACCAGCGTTGGTGTGCTGTGTCCATTGCGTCCTGACTTGTATGTAACTCGAATGGGAATCAAGGTTCGCTCGCTAGTCAGGGCGACTTTCCCTTCTTTTCTCAGCTCTTGCTTTCCTGGTGGTCCCTGCATCTGCCACTCCGTTGCTATCAAAGTGTCGTTGTCTGTGTCATCTGCGTCGTCTGCGTCTCTGTCTGTGTCAGTGTCCACCTGGTCTTCAATCTGGTATACCGTCTGGGTGTTCTCCCCCTCTCCATATTCTTTATACCACGCTCCCGTCTTCAGACGGTTGTCTCCTTGAAGAAGCTTTACCCAATCTTCAGGTACTGCTTGAATTAATTGACCCAGCTTGGCACGCACTTCATGCAGTCTGCCTAATCTCTGTCGAACTTCGATCTCATATTTCCATTCTTGCCTTTCTTCTGCCCAGATGTCTCGGACCTGGGATACTCCCTTTTCAACCCATTTCCTTCCAAAGGCACCTTTCTGTTTTGATGTTGAGAAAGTATCTCATGTCCTTTGCTTGATAGCTTGGTTCTCAAACAGCGGTTGAACAAGGACGTCGTCTCTTGTAACAGGCACCAGGGAGTTGGTCTTCTTCAGCTTATGCCAGGCAAGCCACCACGCCAGACCAATGGCTGATCTAGGCCTGCGGTCCCGGAAGGAGGACATCTGAAGGCAAACCCAGACGTCCTCCTTTCTTGATAGGCCAAACTCCTGCTGCAAAATGTTATTGAACAATTTCCAACCAACTGCGCTTCTCTGGTTGGTTGCAGGCTTTCTGGAACCATTTGCCAAGGAGTGCCAAGTTCTGCTTCTCAGGGTCTAAGATACCCAAACCCCCATCCTTCTTTGATTGCGTTACCTTGGCCCAAGAGACTTTTGTGACGAAACCCTCCTGTTCTTCTCTACTTGGTTTCCACAGATAATGGGCTGCCCAAGACTTAATCTTCTGTAACGTCGTGCGAGAGATTAATATGACTGCCGCAATATGCCAGATGAGCGGGAAGATTGAGGTGTTTATGACAGCTGGCCGTCCCATCAAGGAGAGGCCCACCGCCCCTCTGCACCTCTTTACTCTGGACTCCACTCGTGTTGCCAAAATCGCATCTTGAGCTGGCTTGCTGTTGGTCAGAGAGACTTGCAGACCCAGGTACCGCTCTGAATCTTCTTCTTTGATTCTCTTCATAGTCCAATCGTCCTTCAGATCGAATTCGGGAGGTAAAAAGTAGACTGACTTATCCCAGTTAACTTTTTCCTCCGACAACGCTTCGTACTTGTCTAGGACTGCCTTCGTCGCCAGCAATGATTCATCTGTTGCTTCTGTGATCAAGAGAAGATCGTTTGCAATTGCCCCGGTAAGTACTTCCACTCCTTCCCTCAACTGCAAGCCTTTAACCACTGGTGCGGATCTTAGTGCATTTAACACCACTTCCATTTGAAGAACAAACAGAAGTGGTGCGAGCGGGCAACCTTATCTGAGAGAGCGGGAGAGCGAGAAGGTGCGTGATCTCCTGCCATTGACTAGGACTGACGCAGTAGAGGCCTTGTACATTACCGCCACCTTGTTTCAGAACGGTGCACCGAAATTCATGTGCTCTAGCGAGGCAAGGACAAAAGACCAGTTGACTCTCTCGTATGCTTTTTCCAAATCAAGCATAGCGACCATCACCTGTCTTCTTTCCTTACCAATAATCTCAAGAGCCCCCATGGCTACTAGGAGATTTTCTGAGATGGATCTACCCTGCACAAAAGCTCCTTGGTCCGACTTCACCAAATTTGGTAGGTACTGTGCAAGCCGCCTGGCTAAGGTTTTAGCCAGCAGCTTGTAGGACACGTTTAACAGGGTAATAGGGCGCCAATTTCTAACATTTTGTTTCTCCCTTTTTGTATAGGAGCGTAATTACTCCTCTGCACATATCTTCTGTTAGACTGCCACCCTCTAGAACCTTGTTAAACAGCTTCAAGAGGATTGGTCCTACTTGGTTCCACGTGGCCAAGTAGAATTCTACCGGAAGTCCGTCATCTCCGGGAGTTTTCCCCTTGGCCATGCTTGCTGCTGCTGCGTGAAGTTCCTCTAGCGATATAGGTCTGTCCAAGGCTAGCCTCTGGTGCTGTTCGAGTGACCGGTTTGAAGCTTGCCATATATCCGATTCTTCTCGAAGTGCTTGAAGTGACTCGTCCGGGAGCCTGCGGGATGTGAGGATATCCGAGTAATAGTCCAGAGTGTATTCTGCCAGGGTTGCTGTATCTGTGGCCAGATCTGCCTGCGCGTTGAACGGATGTACCAAGGCACGGATGAGGGAATGGGGTCGTGGTGGACACAAACGCTGAAAAGTCTCCTTTGTAATCCGATCGACTTGGGTCATGCCCCTTTCTTTCGCTCTCCTTGCCCATGTTTCCTGTTGGTCGATCTGGATTTCTTCCCATTTCCTCATGCAAGTATCCCTCCTCCTTTCCCAATACAGGTCTGTATTGGGTCCTGTCCGATGTGATACTCAGCCTCTTCCACCCTATTTCTGCACTCCGCTTCTTCTTGTCTCCTCCCTTTGGCCAGGATCCGAGAAAACACCTCCATGGCCCTGGTCACGATTCTGAATCTTACTTGTACCCATTCCTCTTCTGTGGAGAACCAATGTTTGGTCTTCTCCCAATCCTCCCAGTGCCTTCCGCACCAATCCAGCAGTTCCTGATTCTTGAGGTTCTCTGTATTCAGTCTGAAAACTCCCGGTTCTCTGCGAATTCCGAAGCCCAGCCGGAGTACAGCTCTGACCGGTTTATGGTCTGAGAGTGGATGTGTGTCTACCTCTGCACTGACGCTTCCCATGCCTTGCCCTTTGAGAGAATCAGGTCCAATCTTCTGTTGGGTGGTGCTGGTTGATCTTCAGGTTCTGTTCCAAACCAGGTGAATCCCGGTGTGTCAGGATGGAGCTGTCTGAAGGTGTCCACCAGTTGTCTGAAGTCCCCAGCGAGGATTATATTGTCCGCGTCCGGGACATCTGTTACCTCGCTCGCCCTCAGCTTGACACGGCCATCTATAGCTTTCTCCGTCGCTCGGCGGATCGATGGCCACGTACTAAGTACTTCTGGTACGAATGCTTGGAGGGTTCCCCTGTATAGAGCCTGAAGATCCACGCGTTTTCGACTGTACTTGTGGTACGAATGCTTGGAGGGTTTTTTGAATTTCGTCAATTTCCCGCTTGGGAACGAACGTAGGAACGAACATGGGCGTAATTGCACCACTCGCCATCCGCCAACATTCTAAATGAATCTCGGCACTCGAGCTCTTCTGACGCATGCAAAACGTTGGCGGATAGCGGTTGGCCCCTCCGATGCATGCAAAACGTTGGCGGAATCGGTGGGCCCGGTGTATGAAATGAATCATCAATGGTTCGAGGGCCAATTCAGTTGAGGACACTTGAGGGATGGGACTCGCTCCACTACTCTCGACATGCACAAGACAAAACCATGTCTTAGGGGAAAATGCACTCGTGGGGCCTCGCTGCACTACTCTCGAAATGTGCAAAACGAGAGTGAATCTTCCGCTAGAATATGGAAAGATACACGGCCATGAATTTTGTCTTTTGTGCATTTCAAGCGTAGTGCAGCGAGGCCCTTGTTTTGCACATTTCGAGAGTAGACCTAGGCCCGATGTCGGCGTTGACGAGGCCGCGTTTTCCTTCTTCTTTTTTTGTTTCTTTATTTTTTTTCTTTTCTTTTTTTGTTTTAAGGCCGCGTTTTCGAGATTGGCGACAGCGAGGATCCTCGCCTCAATTCTGTTTTTTTTTTTTTTTTCAAGAACTTTTGACTTAACTTGATGGAGAGAAAAGGTGAAGCACAAGGAACACACATCGCCAACAAGGGGGTCGAAAAAACACAAAATGAAAAGAAAAAGAAGACAGATTAGGACCAACTCGTCAAGATGGACTGTGAGAGAGAGAGAGAGAGAGAGAGAGAGAGAGGACAGGAGAGAAGGAGAGAGAGAGGACAAACGAAAAAGAAGAGTGGACAGGAGAGAGAGAGAGAGAGAGAGAGAGAGAGAGAGAGAGAGAGAGAGAGAGAGAGAGGACAAACGAGAAAGAAGAGTGGACAGGAGAGAGAGAGAGAGAGAGAGAGAGAGAGAGAGAGAGAGAGAGAGAGAGAGAGAGGACAGGAGACGAGAGAAAAGTGCGTGCATGTGTGTGGGTGTGCAGGTGGGTGTCTCGCCTCAATTCTCATCGGTAATTGGTAATGGTAATATACCATATTTGGTTTAAAAAAAAAAGAAAACACAAAGAGACAGCGCGTCCCAGCGTACGGCGTTTTCGGCGTCAGCGTTTTGACAGCGCCAGCGGGGCGTACTGCAAAATGATAGTGAATATTCTGCTAGAACATGCACAGGTACACCTCAATATTTTGTCTTTTGTGCATGTGGAGAGTAGTACTCGGAATGGCTGCATTTGACCGTTCTCGGGCCGCCACCAGTACTGACCGAGGGAACTCATATATACATATATATATATACATATGTATATACCCCTCGTTTGTTGCCCTCTTCTCCCTCTCTGCCTACGGTTTACCGGGCAGTTCTATTTGACGATATATATATATATATATAATGTAATATAATGAGCGGGCATTGGCCTGCCCCGCGTGCGGTGTTTTTTTCCAGTTGGAGGCCCCTGAAATTGGGGTCTCCAACCACACGCCTGGAAAACTCAGTAGTGCCCTCTAGGGCCTCGCTCCAGTGCTCACTAAAGCGCAAGGATGACACGCATAAATCGAGAAATGGTCCAAAAACGAAGATGAATATTTCGCTAGAACAATTGAAGATGCACTAAGATGAATATTTCCCTAGAACAATTGAAGATGCACTTGCATATTTTTCGAATTTTGTGCGTGTGGTGAGTCATTGGGCGAGCCCAGTACTGTGAACGTCTCCAGCACGAATCCTCGGAATTCCCTGTGATTCCAACACCATTCGAACACCTTCGTCAGGGCATATATATCGACATGACCTAACCCCTGAAGGTGGCAGATCGAAGCTCGCAGTGGCCTTTAGAGTGGCAGTGAGTGAAAGGCTGTGGGCTGCTCACCGTGCGGGTCGGAAGGTAGAGGAGGAAAGCTCAGACGAGGTACGAGGGGAAGGAAAGCCAAAGCCAAGGGAGGGGGAGGTTGGAAGGTAGAGGAGGAGAGCCCAGACGAGGTAGGGGAAAGGAAGGCAAGGGAGGAGGAAACGCCATTACCCACATTGGCCGTCTTGCTCCCGTTTGCGGGGAAGAGTTCGTTTCGTTAGCAGAGCTCTGTGCGAGTGAAGATGGCGCGCAAGGCAGTTCTCATCGGCATCAGCTATGCCGACAACCGACAGATTCCGACTCTGGACGGTCCTATGCACGATGTCCTGCAAGCGAAATCGGTTTTGACGTTATCGTATGGCTTCGCCGAGTCGGATCTTTTTGTGCTTGTCGATGATCCGTGCGTCTACAAGGGCGGCGCTCTCTCGCCCACCAAGTCTAATTTGTTGGCCGCTCTTGATTGGCTGGTGAAAGGCGCGCGGGAGGGCGACATTTTGTACGTGCATTTCTCCGGCTATGGGTCCCAGGTTCCGTCAAAGGCTTCCTTCGAAGGATTGGAGGAGGTCATCCTGCCGGTGGACGCGACGTGCGAAGCTAGCGGTTTCAGGAATTTCATCACGCATGATGCGTTCTTGGAGAAGTTCGACTGTGTTCCGAAGGGCGTTACTGTTGTCTTCGTGTTCGACACTGGATTCAGGGCTGACAATGAATGTGCGGCAGGTGAGTGACTGTTCCTATCAATTAAGCTCTCGCCGCAATGAACGTATCTGCACTCGGCATCCGTCTGTATACATTCAACATATTGAGCGTTTGGCGGGTGACGAGTGGTGGGACCATCCACCTTACCCAGTTTACATCACTACCTTCGTCCTTCTCCTTCTCTTCCCCCCCCCCCCCCCCCCCCCCCCCCTCTCTTCCCGCACCCCCCCCCCGAAGTGCAACTAATCAGCAGTCTGCAGATCCTGCTTCTCTTTGTGCTTTGGAGCCCACCGTTAGTTTTCCTTATTTCGGTTCCCTCCGCCCCCGCGCCACTACAAGGCTGTGTGCATAGGAGGGTCTTCCAGAACAGCGCTCGCTTTCGTGGATGCTTTCTTCCCTTCCCCCCCCCCCCCTCTTTTTGTTACTTGCAGTGCCATTGGCTTTCGTTTTATGCTCTGTTGCGCGTCGCTTGAAGTTTCATTTGAGACCTGCCTGCGAGCACAGGGGGTATTACCTGATGTAAACCCTCAGCAAGCGGTGATGGCTCTGATTCGCGACTCTCAGTGGTAGTGCAGTTTTCGGCCTCTCTGGACCTTTTTCACAAATTCTCCAGCTGAATTATCTCATTCTGTTCATCTGATTGGATCTGGGTTCAAACTTGGGTCTGTGTTTCACAGATTCTCCATTTGCTTCCGTCGACTCTTGAAATCGACGGCGGGAAACGAATAGTCGGGCCACGTGGCACTTCCACCATCTTCCCCCAAACAGGACACACGGTCATTAATCTTTTTTCCTTTGTTTCCCAGGTGAGAGCTGCCCCAAGTGCGCCGAGGATGAGCGTTTGTTTTCTCAATTCGCGGCAAAACGGTAGCCCTCTGTCCTGTGTATGCGCTGATGGATGCATGTGTTGAAACATGGCATTTATAGCGTGCACATTGGCATGTCATGATACCGCAATCAAAACAAGGAGGAGGAGGAGGAGGAGGAGGAGGGGAAGACGACTTTAGTATTATAACATGTCAATGTGGATGATATGAATGTGATGTTTCAACACTGTGTATGCGCTGATGGATGAATGCCCAGCGCAAGGTTCCCCTGATTGCGGGCTCGATTGATTTTGCTTTTCTTTGTTGTTGTTTTTTTTTCCGAAGAAAGACTAATTTGGAAGCTGCTGATCAAAACAAGGCACAATCCTTCTTATACTTTGGCAACGAAACGCCAAACACTCCTCGCCGAACAGATGGCAAAGAGAGACCATACCCGTTCCGATTTTCGTCCTTTTGTCTAAGATCAAGCGTAGAATCTGTTCTGATCAGTAAAGCGTCAACGACTGCACGCCAGACATCCCATATATATAAGATGGGATGATGATACAGTCTGAACTTCCAGGCGACTGGAAGCTCAAGCGTTTCGCTTGGGATCTAATCGACACTTCGTGCCTCCAGGCTCAGGCTTGATTTATCAAAGTGTAGGTACTTGACCTATCAATTTTCATTTGCGCCGTGGTCCATCGGACCACATAAAGAAAAAGGAAAAACTATGGCCGCCGAACGCCTGGACTTTTCAAATGGGAAACCCGGGCTCAAGTCCCATTTACCTGAATGCTAGATTTCCGACCATCGATTCTAAAGACAATTCTTTTTTCTTTTTTTTGGGGTGAAAAACGATTGTGGTTGTCAGTATACGATCAAAAGGAAATCTACCGTCCATGCCTGTTTTTTTTTTTTTTTTTTAGGTTTTTAAAAATGTAGACCATTGATCGATTTATTCGTGTCATCCTTTCAATTTTAACGGATGTCCCAAAAGAACAATAATGAAGAATCTGCCCAAGTGGAACTTTGCCGCCTCAAAAGTTCCTCAACGAATGAAACGAAATTCGAATTGTGCCCCCACGACAATCAGGGTTTACTCACACTATCGTCTTCACCCGAATAGAACGAACGGTCATTATCGCTGTATGTGGACTGGTAATTGCACCAAATACGACTATTATGACCGGTCGCCCCCACGACAATCAGGGTTTACTCACACTACCGTCTTCGCCCGAATAGAATGAGTGGTCATTATTGCTGTATGTGGACTGATAATTGCACCAAATACGACTATTATGACCGGTCGTTGTATTCGGGTGAAGGCGGTAGGAGTTTTTTTTCTACGAAGCCATGGGTGAACGTGATTGCAGTGAGATGTATCCAGGTCTGGCCGAAATTGCGGTCAGATGCGTTTTGGAAAGTGCTACCAAGTGTGAGTATGCCCTGAATCTCTCAAACACAAATTCCTCCCACCCCTAAAACCAATGCCATCACCTTTTCTTTTTTTTTTTTCCCCGAAATATGCCGTTTATCTATTCGATCGCTCGATTCACACGGAAGAGAAACTTCCAGGGAGAATCAAATTACGCATAACCAAATAAACCCTTAATGGGAAACCCGCAGTCGCAAGAAGACCTATGAGAGGAGGAATGAAAAGCCGAATGTCGTCAAATTTCCATGTCCGGTCACCAGCGTACATTCACACTCGAGTACGTTACTAGATGTATCCGACCGTAATTCCGGCAAAGGATTATGTCGACGGAGGAGTCGAAAAAGTCCAACGTGGACATTTAATATTATTATTATTTTTATTATTATTTTTCGTTGTTTTATATACGTACGTATTTAACGCAGGGACATATCGCAACCGGACGCGATGGAGGGCGATGGAAGTCTTCCCCCGAATACAACTTACGGTCGTTATAGTTGAATTTGGGGTATCTTTCAGTCTAAATACAGCTATAATGACCGGACGTTGTATTCGGGGGAAGACGGTAGGCTTCCTTTCGAGCATTTTCCAACGTGGCCATTTAATATTATTATGATGATGATTATTTTTCGTTCTTTTATATACATACATATTTAACGCAGGGACATGTCGCAACCGGACGCGTTGGAGCGCGATGGAAACGATGAAGAGCCGCGGGGCTAAGTTGCTCTAGCGGGTGTTTAGTCTTCCTTTCGTTCAATTTCCAACGTGACCACAGTGCGCCGTGCGGTGTTGAGATCTGATGTCAGGAACGTGTGCTAGAGGATTTAGAAGAGCAGACGAATCGCCGTTTTCTGCACCTGTATCCAAACACGTCCAGATTCTGACATTCAATCCAATCCCCCCTTTGCTAGTGGGACTTCACCCCTGCAAATGGGACATGGGGACAGTTTTGTATCATACTACATGCGGTCCTGCTACTCGTAGTCTAGTACTTCTGCAAGGGGGGGGACAAGTGGCAAGTTCTAAATCGTAACTGGGGTCCTTTTTCTTTACAGAATTGGGTTTTTGTCTTTGCTGAAAAATGCCCCAAACACAGCTAAAAAGGCCGGGCGTTATGTTTGGGTGAGACGTTAGGCCCTTATAATAGCAGAATCGAAAAATCGCAAAATCGGCGGCCAGATCAGGTCCTTGTAAAAGGAGGAATTCATCTCGCGTAGTGCGAGTATACTCTCATTATCTCAAGCAACCGACGGGCCTAGCTGGATTGCCCATGGAATGTTGAAGTACAGACTTGAGTTCGAATCCAGATGAAACTAGATAACCAGAATAAAATCATTCGGAATTTTCTGGGGCCATTGCCCTGCAATTTGAGGGAAAAAAAAATGAAACGAAACGTAGGACACTGATCTTGAGCTCAAAAGGGAACTTATGGACGAGGAAAGGGAAAAAAAAAAGGCATGGACGAGGTACCAACAGGCCTAACTCAGTTCGTACATCCATCAAACTGTTGAAATATAACTTACATAAGGTGGAATCCAGAAACTACGAGATGAAAAGAATGAGGTAATTTCTGAATTACCTAGGGCCGGTCAGTTCAATGATGATATCTCAAGGCCGTCACTCTTTTCCGCTTTTTTTTTTGGTTTTTGCTTTTTTTAAGACATGGACGAGGACGGAGTAAACGAGCCGACCGCTTCTCGTCAGTGACGTGAAAAATGTTACAACGTTTTTTTTTTTTTGTGTGTGGCCCGACGGACCACGGATCAGATATTTAACTGATCAGAACAGACACGACACTTGATCTTTGCCAACAGGCCGAAGAAAGGTATTATGTCACACTAATGATGACTATTGCTTTGTGAGAGCAGCAATATGTGTGATGGGCATTATCACAGTTCGTCCACCTGATCTACCATAACCCAAAAGATGGATTCCCGTACAGATTGGGAAGGACAGGATCCAAAAGAGACGAGAGAAATGATGGTAGCAAAACAACGTGGTCCAGAATGCGATCCAAATGCACAAAATTTTCACCGTTGTTATTTTTTCTTTTTGAATCTAGCGGGGAATTGACCTTGTGCAACTTGCCTTCTTCTTGCTTCGCTTGTCCGCTGTCCTGTTGCAGCTGTTCACCATTACACGTGTCGCAGCCTGCTGAACAAGGCTGTGAGGACGAGGGGCCTCGAGAATGTCGGCGTAAGGGCGGGCTACAGGAAGCTGAAGGAGGACGGGAGGTTCGCGGCGTTGAAATCTGGGAATCCTCTTCGAGACAGGTGCTTCGCTACTCCTTGTGCCTGGTTTGCCAGCGACGAACGACAGCCGAGCTGGGACGCGAAAATCGAAGGGAAAGCTGTGGGCGCTTTCAGTTATTACTTCTATGGCGCCATCAGCAACTCATCCAACGGCACGGATATCACGAATGACAGCCTTCTCTCCGCCACTACGCAAGCGCTCTACGATGCTGGATTTTTGCAGAAGCCCGTGTTCGCATCCGTTGATGCCGACGGCAAGCAGAAGAAGTTCCTTCCGCCCGTGCCTGCGCCGCCCGCTCCCGTCGTCTGCCCGGCGCCGTCGGAGCCGCATCCTGTCTGCGGACCTCCGCGGACGGTCGATAGTATCGTGAGGGATCTGGTCTGTGCTTTGGGTGTCACCGGTCTGGATATCGCTACTCGGATCAGAGAGGGTTGGTCGAAGCTGACAGTAGACGAGCAAGTCGTCATTTATGAGTCGTTGTTCACGGCGGGAGGTGTGAACGCAGTGAAGCTGGGTGCGGAGCTTGCGGGTGATGAGCGCTTCCTCCAAACAGTTGACTGTTTGGGCGAGGTTGTCTTTGAGAAATGCTCTCGATATTCGCTGAGTTACTGGGTCAAGTGTTCCCGTCCGAGTGCGAATGTCTGCTTCATCCCACCTCCTCCTCCTGCGATCCTTGTCTGCGCACCACCGCCTGTCTGCCCACCACCGTTTGTGTGCCCGCCAGCATGTCCGCCACAGCCTTTCTGCCCACCAGCATGTTCGCAACCTCCCTCCCTGACACGCCTCCAGGAGCTCTCGATCGCTTATCTCAAGAACCACGTCGTATCTGCCGATTGCGAGCATATCGTCGAGCTTCTGGCGACGCGAATTGCCCTCTCCCAGTGCGCCGCCCTTGCCGACCATCAGAGACTTGTTGATCAGCTTTCGTTTCTTGTTCAACCGAAGGCATACGGCTTGATCGCTGAGCTGTTTGGTGATGCTCGCCCACCTGCAGGTCTCAAACTTCCCGGTGCTGTCTGCGCGGATCCGTGCACGCCCCCACCGCCACCACCTGCCGCTCACGCATGTGTGCCCTCTCCCCCTTGCCCACCCGCGTTTGTTGAGCTTGACGCTCAGCAGAGCTACTTCGTGAGTAGGATTGTCAGCTACGTCAAATGCTCCACGGATGCGACGAGGGTGAAGGATATGTCCACGAAGCTCGCAGGCTGTGCTGGCATCGGGCTCACTGCGCAGCAGGCAATCATCGACGAGATCGCTACCCTGGTGGAGGCGGACGGGTGGTTTGCCTTGAAGCTGATCTTTGCCAAGGAGGCGCCTGCGGGTTTGAAGTTCCCCGAGAAATGTGTTGCGCCNGTCATTTACGAGTCGTTGTTCACGGCGGGAGGTGTGAACGCAGTGAAGCTGGGTGCGGAGCTTGCGGGTGATGAGCGCTTCCTCCAAACAGTTGAGTGTTTGGGGGAGGTTGTCTTTGAGAAATGCTCTCGATATTCGCTGAGTTACTGGGTCAAGTGTTCCCGCCCGAGTGCGAATGTCTGCTTCATCCCACCTCCTCCTGCGATCCCTGGTTGCCCACCACCGCCTGTCTGCCCACTACCGTTTGTGTGCCCGCCAGCCTGTCCGTCACAGCCTTTCTGCCCACCAGCATGTCCGCCACCGCTATGCCTGACACGCCTCCAGGAGCTCTCGATCGCTTATCTTAAGAAGCACGTGGTATCTGGCGATTGCGAGCATATCGTCGAGGTTTTGGCGACGCGAATTGCCCTCTCCCAGTGCGCCGCCCTTGCCGACCATCAGAGACTTGTGGACCAGCTTTCGTTTCTTGTTCAACCGAAGGCATACGGCTTGATCGCTGAGCTGTTCGGTGATGCTCGCCCACCCGCAGGTCTCAAACTTCCCGGTTCTGTCTGCGCGGATCCGTGCACGCCGCCACCGGCACCGCTTCCCACTCAGGCATGTGTGCCCCCTCCCCCTTCCCCACCGGCCTTTGTTGAGCTTGACGGTCGGCAGAGCTACTTCGTGAGTAGGATTGTCAGCTACGTGAAATGCTCCACGGATGCCACGAAGGTGAAGGATATGGTCACGAAGCTCGCAGGCTGTGCTGGCATCGGGCTCACTGCGCAGCAGGCAATCATCGACGAGATCGCCACCCTGGTGGAGGCGGACGGGTGGTTTGCCTTGAAGCTGATCTTTGCCAAGGAGGCGCCTGCGGGTTTGAAGTTCCCCGAGAAATGTGTTGCGCCTGCTCCAGCCCCTTCGGTTTGTCTTCCCCAGGCATGCCTTACTGCCGTCCAAATCGCCACGGTGGAGAAGATCTCTGACCTGGTGGAGAATATCTGCGATCGTGAACTGGTGCGAGGCATGCTGTTGAAGCTTGTGGAACCGTGTCCGTCAGACTTGGACCACAAGCAGAGCCTCCTCGATGAGGTCGTTAGATTGGTGAAGATCGCAGCAAGGCCGTGCCTTCCCGCGTTGTTCGTGCCAGAGCCGCCGAAGGGTTTGATTTTCCCTGCAGGAACCTTCCACAAGGATCCTTGCGAGCCCAAGGTAGGGGGCGGTGTTTCGCTGACGGTGCGACAGAAGAATGCGGTGGACTTGCTGGCGAGGTATGGGTTGGGAGTGGGCGAAGTAGAAAAAGTCCGTGACCTGGCCACGGTGATCGCGTGCAACAGCAACCTGACACGTGATGTGCAGCAGCAGATCATCGACAAGATCGCGACGCTGGTGGAGATCCGTGCGTACCCTGTTCTTCCGGAGTTGCTGAGCTCGGACGTGGCGATCTCCGCGCTGGTTTTCCCTCCTGGGACGTTTGTCTCCACGTACGTGCTGGCCACCGGCGAGGCCCTGAAGGACCTGAAGAGTGCGGAGGAGAGCCTCCGGGATCTCGTGTGCAAGTTGGGAGTGGAGGGGTACGAGATCGGAATGAAGGTGAAGTCGCAGTGGGCGACCTTGGAAGTGGAAGAACGCAAGAGCATATACAAGTCGCTGTACTCGAAGGGCGGGCTGGACGCCGTCAAGGCGGCCGCTGTGTTGGGCAGTGAGGTGAACTACGTGGAGTTGCTGGCCGCGGCCGTTGCATCAAGCGTCTGCTGCCCAGCTGTTCCCCCTGTTCCCGAGGCAGAGCTTTCCACGGCTGTGCGGAAGCTCCTGGATATCCTTGTCCTGCGGGCGGGCATCGCCGGCTATGATCTGGGTGTGAAAATCCTTAAGGAGTGGAAGTTTTTGAGCGCCGAGGAGCGCAAGAGCGTATACGCGGACCTCCTCCGACTGGGTGGCGTTGAGGTTCTGGCGGCTGGCGCGAAACTCGCTCGCGATCGCTTATTTTTGGAGGAATTGGTCGCACTGGGGAGGAAGCTATCGTCCTCAGCGAGCGGAATGTTCCATTGCACTGCTGAGAAGGCAGTTGAGCAACAGCAGTTATTGCGCCAGATCGTGGTGTTTGCTGGTTGCACAGGCTACGAGCTGTCGGTGAGGCTTCTTTCCCACTCCCTGTCCGTCTCTGACAGATGGGAGATTTACTCGAAGCTCTTCGCTGAAGCGGGTCTCGAGGCCGTTCGATTGGCCGTGTCGCTTGCGAAGGACTCCGTCTTCCTTAAACAGTCGACTTCTGTCGTCAACGACCTCAGTCTGTTCCTCTGCAGGGGGGGGTACTTGGATGAATGTCCCCCTCCGGAGGTTTGCTTGCCGAAGCCTGAGAAGCCCTCCTGTCCTAGCGTGACTGACTTTGACGTCATAGCTACAAAAGCGGGAAGGACCGCCCTCAACGATATAGTTTCCATCGCGGGCTTGAGGGGCTACGACATCTGTATCCGATTGGTGAAGGAAGCAAGCACGTTGTCGGCCATGACGAAATTGGAGCTCTACGGTAGGTTGCTTGGCGAGGGTGGGCTAGATTCGCTGAGGTTGGCCGCAGTGATTGCGCGTGACCGGGACCTCCTCGACGAGCTGAAGAAATTTGCGGAGCAGGATATCATTTCGCAAGTGCTGTGCGCCGGAAGTTCCTCCGCTTGCAACTTATTCAGGGAGCTTACAGGCAAGGAGAAGCAGGAGGTTTATGGCAAAATATACGCGTTGGGCGGGCTGGCTGCAGTGAAATCTGCAATTGTTGCCGCCAAAGACACCGAAATGGCCAGATCGGTGGCAGAGTTGGTGGCGAAGGTGAAGATGTCCATCGTGGAGCTGGTTCTCGAGACCTCGTGCGTGGAGGACAAGCCGAAGCCAGCTGCTCCCGCGTCTCGGCCTACCTGTCCTGCTCCTGTTGCTTTTGGGCCACCTATCGCATGCGCTCGTCTGGACTTGGAGCAGGAAAGGATGATCGTTGCGCTTTACTATTTGGCAGGCGAGGATGAGGGGGTGAAGGCCTACGCCACGCAGCTGGCCGTGGAGGTCCAGAAGCTCAATGAGGAGTGTAAGAGGAAGCTTATCGGCCATATCATCAGTCGAACGGGCCTCGATGGCGTGGATCTCGTGCTCGCCCTTAGCGAGGGGTCGTCTGTTTTCCGCAAAAGCCATTGCTAGGTGCCCAGTCGGATGTAGCCCTACCTACGAGCAGGGACTGCAGCAGGAGCGAATAAAACATCATCGGGATGCAACGTCCCACCACTGCAGCAGCCATTGCAGCACCAGGTCCATCGCCATCATCAGTAGCGCTGAGGGGTACAGCAGCACTAGGTTTGCTTGTACTTCTCAATCAATGAATTGTGTCGTTTGCAGTTGGAAGAAAACGAATCTGCATGTCGATGGATGAAGTGCGCGCTGGCTTGTATTTCATAAGGTCTATTTTTGTTCCTTTTTTGAAACAAGTACGGGCGCGGCAGGTCTCGCGTTCCTGATCGCGAAAATACACTAAACGCTACTCTCCTCACGGCGGGAGTTTGAAACGGCAATTTGAGTCGAAGTAGATCCGCTGGCTTTTCGTTTTCTTTTCTTTTTTCCCCCCTTTTCCCGTCTGGCACCACCGCGCGCCCCTCCCCTGTAGTTATAACACTTGTCCCTCTGTCACCACCGCGGTACTTTCATTGCTTCCTTTACCTCGGGAGTGTGTTTTTTCTTGCTGATCCAAAACGTTGTGACGTCAACGTACTTGCCCCCTTTTTTGCTTTTTAAACCTGCGGGTGGCGAGGCCGGTGTGTAATCAGTTGATACGCTAGTGGTATGATCATACTATGATATAGTTCCCTGCAGTTTTCTCTGCCCGTCGCCGACTTTTCCTCTTTTGCTCCCTTCATCCTCTCCGGGGATCGCTCTTCGGCTATTGCCGGCAACTGAGTCAAGACTGCAATGATGACGAAATCGATGGCTATGGCGGCGAGGCCGCGGTGGTCACGTTGCCATCTTCATCAGTGACGGCTTGATGACGAAAGCGATGGCTATGGTGGTGAAGCCGCTTGATGACGAGAGCGTGGCGTCTAAGATTACGGGTTGTCACTACATCCACAAAGCACAGAAAGACAAGTTAGCAATCCATATTTTTGTACGAATCAGCCCCATCGTTTTCAGAATGGAGCGTGAGGCTCCTTTGAAGATCTCACCACTCTCACGGGCTCGCACCAAATTTGTTCCAGAATGGGCCCTTTGTAGACCATTGCCACATACCCTCAACCCGCGTCTTTTTTGTAATGATTTAAATTTTTTACCCTCGAATCTCTGGTCCCATGTC
Organism: Chara braunii; assembly: GCA_003427395.1. NCBI lineage: Eukaryota > Viridiplantae > Streptophyta > Charophyceae > Charales > Characeae > Chara > Chara braunii. Next base: position 2,973,611 of record BFEA01000127.1, read on the forward strand.
GAAAACCGTAGTCCTGTGAAGTAGACCGCAGGCGGACTCAGTTCCAGTCGGCGGCCACAGTAGACCGTAAGGGTTAGGGCCAGGGAGAGAGACAGTTACCAAAAAGGAACAGGGGTTCCTCTAGGTCGGTTTGCGCCGAGTTCGGACCGGCTGCTAGGTCTGTGAACTGGTAGGAGGGGAGTTGGGAGTTGGGTATGCATCTTGTAGTAGTCAGCTTAGACACTACTGGGTTCTGGAGACTCGGAAGCGAAACCGGCTGATGCTGCCGGGATAACTCCGGGGTGAATTGTGAGGTCCCCGGCCTCGTTTCAAGTGACGTTCTGAAATGGTATTGAATGTGGAAAAAAAACAAAAAAAAAACTTGGATTTAGAAGTAGTTGAACAAGCCGAATCCACTGTAACCGTTTTTCTATGTAACCGTTTGAACGCGAACTCAAATTCGCATTCAAATTTGAACGGCATTCATTTTTTTTTAATCTCTCTCTCTCTCTCTCTCTCTCTCTCTCTCTCTCTCTCTCTCTCCAGCACAGCGCGTCTGAATGCTGTAGGGCAGTGTAGGCCGCGGTGTGGGGCCTCGTCTGAACGCTGTGGCCCGGAGTGTGTGTGTGTGTGTGTGTGTAAAAATGAGCGGAAAGCCCGTGTGCAATGAACGCACGGTTAACGTTGTTATTAGAAGTAATTAAACAAGCCGATTCCAATGTAACCGTTTTAACGCGAACTCAAATTCGCATTCAAATTTGAACGGCATTCATTTTTTTTTTAATCTCTCTCTCTCTCTCTCTCTCTCTCTCTCTCTCTCTCTCTCTCTCTCTCCAGCACAGCGCGTCTGAATGCTGTAGGCTGGTGTGTGTGGGNGGGGGGGGGGGGGGGGGGGGGGGGGGGCGTCTGAACGCTGTTGGCTGCAGTGTGTGTGTGTGTGTTTTTCCGTCAAAAAATTGAGCGGGGCGGGGTGTGTGTGTGTCTGAGTGTTTCTGTTTCTGTTAAACAATTGAGCGGAAAGCCCGCGTGCAATGAATGCACGGTTAGGCTTTTTTTTTTTTTTTTTTCACTGTTTCTTGTCTCAAATCTCTCATCATCTTTCAAATTCTGTCAGTTCACCTTCGCTACCTATGTAGGTGCTTTCAAATTCTTTCAGTTCACCTTCACTACCTACCTGCCTACCTATGTACTACTCCTGAGGGGTAGCTTTCAAATTCTTTCAGTTCACCTTCACTACCTACCTGCCTACCTATGTACTACTCCTGAGGACCCCTGCGAACATAGGTTTGTTGTCTCCCTCCAGCCGAATATTGGCCCCCGCCCCAACCATGGTGGTGGTCCGGTTGCCCCCGCCCCAACCCACTTACACTCACACCTGTGTTGGCCAAGGACCTTGCTAATACCGATCAGACATATCCGTAGTTGGCACTAAGTGCACCACAGACGGCTGTGAAGCTCGAACCCACACCCTCCTAAATGCCACTCGCGTGCCTAACCAACTGGGCTAGGCTGTTGGATGGTTGAAATACAACTGTTTTTGCAACAATTAGTAAAAAACGACCTGGTCAGATACTGGGCGGTACGGACGGTACGGACAGCAATGAGCGGAAGGCTCCCATTCCCATGGATGGACTCAGCAACCTGGATTCTCAGTCTTTTTACTGCTCAGTGCTCATGGGCGGGATTTCATTTGGTGTCCTCCGGTTTTGGAGTGACCTGCTGTTGCACATTTTGGAGGGGTAGGGCTTTGCCACACCACTTCCTCGAAATTGGTGTTTTTGTGAGTGCGGCATGGCCACATATGCTCTCAGATTCAGCTCCCGGAAGTGATTTCTACAGCTCTCAGAGGAGCGGCCTTGAGAGTACTCCTGAAAATGAGTTCTAGAGCTGTCGGAGGAATAGGCCCGCAGAGTACTCCTGAAAATGAGTTCTAGAGCTGTCAGAGGGTAGGGCTTCGCCACACCACTACCTCGAAATCGGTGTTTTTGTGAGTGCGGCATGGCCACATATGCTCTCAGATTCAGCTCCCGAAAGTGAGTTCTAGAGCTATCAGAGGATCGGCCCGCAGAGTACTCCTGGAAATGAGTTCTAGAGCTGTCGGAGGAGTGGGCCCGCAGAGTACTTCTGAAAATGAGTTCTAGAGCTGTCGAAGGAGTGGGCCCGCAAGTACTGCCGAGTTTCCTGATTTTCCTTTTTGTGCCGTTGTCCGAGTTTCTTTTCTGTGCCCGCCTGCAAATTGCTATTTTCGAGAGACCTCGGGCCCACCTGCCAACCTCCGAGTTCGGTCTTGAATATCCTTTCTGTGAGGTCCCCGGCGTCGTTAGTTATCCTCTTCTATAAAAAAGAGTCCGGACTCGACCATAAAGGACAAGAGGACCCAAGAGCCTAGCTCAGTGGGTACACCCATGAACTGTTGAAATACAGACCTGTGTTCGAATCCAGATGATGGAACTTGACGAGTAAAACCAACTACTCATAAATTGCTTGGGGACGGTCAGCTCAATGATAATATCTCAAGGACGTTGCCCCTTCTTTTTTCCTTTTTTTGAAAAAAAAGGACAAGAGGGTTTTTTTTGTTTCTTATTTTTGCAAGAAAGACCTTATTTCAAGCCCGCTATCCCAATCGCCGTAGGAGTGCCACGGGGATTGAGGGCCTGTTTGTTAGTCTGCTCCGTCTATTGGTGGGGCGCAACAGCTGCTGGAAACTGTGTCCAGCATCCCTTAAAACCACCACTGCAGACTCGCCAGTACTTGGCCCAGCTATCGATGCCGAGCCGGGATGCCCCCTGCGTGCCAAATTTTGCCGAGCTGCCGGGGCACCGATTAGTTTTCATTTTGGCTGTGCGCTTCCAGCCATTGTGGTTCGGTCCCCCAAAGCCTGCAACTACTGGCGCGTTAACACGTCAAACGCACGCGACGGATAGCTGGGCGGGCCAAGTACTGGTGGTTTAGAAACATAGTTGCCATACAGTGTCTGGGGCTACAGTCGTTATAATTCCTGCTTGGAGTCCGTCCCTTTCTAGCGCTCCACATTTGTAGCGTCCTAGCCCTGTTCCCTGGAGGATTAGTATGGTAACACCTCTTTAACCAGAACATGCCATTCCCGTCACTCTGACTGCACCCCAGGAAACTGCAGCCCTTCCCAATACTGGAATTAGAAATTGGAAACTTGTCAGCACTTGTTGTCAATTTCTGAAATCAGGAGCGCCCTATTCGAGAGCGAAGTGTAGCACTCTCGAACGGGATTCCGCGAGTTTCAAGACTTGTGAGAACTCCCAAAACTAATTTTCCTATTCGGCAGTGGTGCGGCAAGGCCCCTATTTCTGTTTGGCTAGGGGCGGTGTAGGGTTTTGGAACTGGGGGGAGGGGGAGTTGAAAAGAATACGCCCGGTTTGATGGCGTTGCGATGCCCTACCTCACGCCCAGCGCGACTTCCTGTCTCGGAGTGTGAGTGGGCCTGGAAGTGCAAAAAAGGGGTGTGCCAAGGATTTCTGGGAAGTGGGGGTGGAGTTCCAGGTCGGAACTGGAATCTCCTGTCTCAAGTTTCAGGGATAGAAGTGCAAGTGGTTTCTCTAGCTCAGAGCTGGGATGGGCGCCGTTCCTGCAGCCGGGACCGGGAAAGAGTCGGGTGCACGAATGGGGTGTTGCGGGCGTGGCTGTGGGAATGCTCGTACCTCTGTCGTCCGACGAAGAACTCAGAGTCAGAGTCGGACGAGGAGGACGGGCTGGGTTCTCGACGTTCTCTCCGGGGAGGAGTCTGATGCGTGGCCTCCGTCTGTTCGTGCCCGTTGGGCTGCTGGCACTCGGGGCATGGAGGCCGGGGCCAGAATCGGGATATGGAGTCCCAGGGGGTAACTAGGAATTGGTGATACGGGAGGACAACGTAATGGGGAGGGAAATTAGTTGTGATAGCGACGAAGCCTGGGCTGACAAAGTATTGCTGGTGTCTACTGTCAAGGTACTCGGGAATTCGGGAGTCCCGGTTGATTGCCAACTGGAAATCGCCCCTACACAGTCGCCCGTGTTCAGTTCGGCAAGGGTAATCAAGGTTTTGCAAGTTTTGTTGCCGTTTGACCCGCTGTTGTCGGACTTGTTGTCGTCGGATCTGTTGGACTTGTTGTCGTCGGATCTGTTCCCTTTCCCAATATGTCCGCTACTCGGGATTTCTCAGGCTTTCGCGGTCGGTGATCCAAAAAGGAGTTTCGATCGCCATATCCGGATCAACGAGACTCACTCACACACATCATTCCTAAGTGGCAAGATCGTAACTAGCCCCTGCATGCGGCCGTGTAGATGGCAAATCCGTTGATGGATTGCTGTCCTCCATGCGCGTACGCACTGGCCAATTAGTTAAGTCCTAAGCTGTGTGTCCTAATGGCGGAGCAATCTGTTGGCACACTGGTCCGATTATGCATGCAACCCCGTTCCCTGAACAGCCCCTCCCCGGTTATACTTTCGTGCATCAGAGGAACGGGCCATCAGACATTCGAAGAGTAGGCATACTTCCCCAATCTTTTGCAAGTGATCGGGCTGAGCGCGCCGACCAGGTCGGAGAGCGCTCCGATTCGTAGATCGATACACGCGCTGCGATACAAAAAAAAAAAAAAAGGCGACAAAGTTGAAACGACACTAATCTATCGATCAAAACAAATGAACAAGCAAAGACAAATTGCGAGAAAAGGATGCGAGATCGTTCGTCACCATACATACATACATGCATTCTAACAAAGAGATTTGAGAAGATTCACACAGGAAATCCGAAAAGTGCCGCAACCAAATTGACCAACGTTGGAATCAAAATTTATATAGAAAGGAGGGAGGAAAAGATATTGTTCCACCATAACCCATCTCTCTCTCTCTCTCTCTCTCTCTCTCTCTCTCTCTCTCTCTCTCTCTCTCTCTCTCTCTCTCTCTCTCGATGCGGGCAGTTCGTCGCCGCGCATCCCAAAGACCTCACAGAGTCGTCACCCCGCTTAGCCTGAGCGTGTAAGCCAGGTTCGTCCACGTGCCACAGTCCCTCGGGGCCACGCGTCAACCCCGCGCACTCAGCACCAGCTCGTCGGATCGCCCAACTCTCTACTCATCGTCTTTCTGCACGTTAGCCGATCCTCTCGACTGCGCTAACTCCCAAGTAGATTAGAGAGAGAATTAATCACGCTTGCAGAATTTATAGCTTGCTAATCAGCGCGCGATAGTCGGGATTGCCAGGGAACAGGAAAGAAGGGAGAAGGGAAGTCCCTACGAGTGCATGATTGGGCCGCGGCGTGGGGTCGTAGCCTCACTCCACGCATCAATCCAACCATGCAGCAATCGGGCCAATGAGATAGGATGTAGAGTGCGCATGTAGTGACGCGGGAAGGGAATTTCAAGAACGGGGAAGATTACAGTTAGCAAGAAGAGATTACAGCTAAGATTAGAATTTAGGTGCGGCGAGAACAGAGCGCAGGTCCTTGTGCAGCAAAGCGAGCGCGACGAAAAAGGCAGTGTGCACTTACTGGCAAAAATTCCGAAGCACCCAATTTCCTAGTCTAATTAAATTCCTAATTACGAAAAGAAATTCCGAGAGCCTGCAGGGGCTCGTTCTAAATTCAAAAATTCCGACGGAATTACCCACGCGATCATCGCGCCAAAAAGACGGGCGCCTTATTTGAAAACAAAAAGGAAAGAAAAGAAAAAGAGAAAAAGGTTATAGCCGAAGTTGTTCCCCCTCCGCGCTCGCTGAGGCGCGGGCCCACCGTCCCAACGTCCATAACCGCCACTTTCTCTTCCCCGAAGGACCAAGGAGAAAACTTTGAAAAATCAAGAAGGAGGGACCGCCATGCAATTTATCCCCGATCCCTCTATGTACCCCCGATCCCAGTAGCGCAGAAGATGGCGCCTTACAGAAAGTAGTTCGTCACATATGTGACGCCCAGGGGGTTCCATTATGTGCAAGCTCCCGCTTGCACCCACCTCTTTCCCAAGTTTGAAGAGGGAGAAAGAAGGAAGCGAGAAAAAAAATTACAATCCCACCAATATTACACGTGTCGTTACCGTAGGATAAGAGTGTGGACGTCATCCTTTCGACACATCATTCGAGCCGCCCTCGTTTCACGGGTGGGGGAGTCGGAAGATGGCGAGGATAAGCGGGGGAGGATCGTTCGGGAGAGGCGGTAAAAAATTCGCCATCCCCATCACCGTTTCAGGGAGCTCCTGGTATCTGATGATGCGATGGATGCGGGGGAAGCGATTTCCGCATTCAGGGAGGGAAGCAAGATAATCGGGATAGAGGGTTGAGAAGGTGCGAAACAGCGCCGCACGGAACTGCTCATGATCTGCACACACGGGGATAGTTCCCGTGATGATCCAGTAGACTTCAATGACGTCCTGGTCTCGCCACGCGGCGCTGAACAGAAGGACGTGGAGATAGAAGGAAGAAGAGACACATTGGGCGGCGGGGTGCGGATATACGCCGGCGACGAGGTGGGTGGCATAGAATTGGTGAAAGGTCGAAGAAGGAAAAGGATTGGAGGGGAAAGAGCGCGGAATTTCGATCTGTCGGAAGGTGATGTAACCAAGGGGACGACGGGATAGGACACGGGGACGTAGCCTGATGTCCCGCATTGCCACGAGCTCGAACTGAGGGACGGGGGGAAGGGGAACGGGAGCGGGATCGCCTGCGCGTCGTCGTGCCAGAAGTCTCTGCATGAGGGTGCTCACCTTCCTTGGCTGGCGGCTCGGGATCTTTAGTTGGGTCGTCCGGAACAGGCAGATCAACTCCCACCAACAACTCCAATGGCCGCTTTCCTTCCGCGATGGCTGCCTTGCGCCGCTCTGCCTCCGGATCCTCCTTTGAGGTTTTCGCCTGCTCCGCTTCTTCTTCTCCGGCCGCTTCTTCTTCGACCTCCTCTCGCTCTTCTTCTTCTTCTTCTTCTTCTTCTTCTTTGCTCACCACCCCTGCCTCACGCTCACTATGCTCACTATAATCCTCGTCCTCTTCGGATGTCTCTTCCTCGCTTTCTTCCTCTTCCTCGTCCTCTTCCTCGCCTTCTTCCTCTTCTCCTCCGCTCACCAGGTTGAAGAGAGCGTCCGTAATCCTCCCGGGATCCGGGTAGCTGTGCGATGGGTAACACGCGTTGTCATCGTCGCCTTCCAGGCATGCTGACCATTGCTGATACAGTACCAGGCGGCGCGAGAGGATGTGTGGTACTGGACTCTTGTCGGAGTGCGAGATGACGTCAAGCCGAAGGTCGTCTAGCAGCTCGGTCTGAAGGATCAGCAGCTTGTTTACGATCGTCTGTCGATGGCCCGACTCGACTGATCCGAAGACGAATCCTAGAAAATCCCCCTCTGCATCCGTCTTCCAAGCTTGAATGAGTAGCAGCTCGACGTTCTCACTAACTACGGGCTGGTCGCCATCCTTCCACCACGTCAGATCGATATCGACTAAGCACAGCGAAATAGCCGCATACGTCTGCCACCACCTTAGCCACTGTTCCGGCTTGATCCTGGGAAGCATAAGCGACGCACACAGAAAGAGAGGCGGGGATGGAGTGCGGATTGCCAGAAGAGAGGAAAAGTAGAGGGGAGGCTGAAGGTAGAGAATCTGAAGCGGTTCATTGGGGGCGCGGGAAGGGGACAAGTTCGGGGATGAGCACTGCAGGTGCGTGCCAAGAGAGGCGAATGCCGTTTATGTCAATACTGTCGGTATTGACAATGTTCTCCCACCGCTGCGCGAGCATCTGACTCCACACCCTTGACAATTGCACTCCCCAATCCCGCAACGAGTCAAGAATGGCCGTATGCGTTCCGGGGTCGAGCGGAGTAAAGACAACTGCCGAGATGTGAGCAATCCCCGACGCCGAGAGCCGACGGTAAGCCGAGGCTTCGACCAGCACGTGTGACCTGCTGTTGGGGATCGCAAATCGAAATTCTACCGCCACGGAGTCCCGCCGTACTGAAGAACTGAGCGAAGCGGAGAGTGTCCGGGCTGATGCGCGGATGATACACTTGTCGGATTGACGAGATATGCCACCTGGCGCCAACATGCGTTCACCGAGTACCTGCTCCATGGAGAAACTCATGGCGAAGAGGAGGGAGAAGATGAGCGAGTAGAGGAAAGAGAATGAGGCTCGTCACTGTTCCACTCGGACTCCGAAATCGACCGAGTTGGAGAAGGAGGGGAAGAAGTCGAGAGATGGCGGAGGTAGGACACGTGGCGGACGATAGGCCTAGCCGACCGGCTGCCTGACACCTTAGGAGCACGCCGCACCGTGTTCACTCCGTAAGGACCGAGCTCGATCACTTTGAAGCATCCGCAGAACCGTGGCGCTAGCTTACCCCGACGAGCACATTTCCTCACCTGCACCAAGTCCCCCAATTTATACTGGGGCCGAGGGTCTCCGTTCCCATTTCAAGCCTCATAACTCCAGACTTGGCGTCCGTGGGCCAATTCAGTCATATGCTGTCTTTTCCAGGCCAATCTTGGGAGGGCCCGTTCCATTAGGTCCAGATGGCGCTTGGCCTTGTCCTTGGTCGTCGCCCACGTGGGACGTTTGTCCAACGCCGTTTCGTCATTTAGGCTCGGTATCGAGACGCAAGATAGGCTGTTGGTACGTAGCTGGAAAGGTGAAAGTCCGGTGGATTCATGTGGGGTCCCTCGATGTATAGCTAAGATGTGATTTACGATATCAGGCCACTGCCGCGTGTCCTTAGCTGCAATATTCCGTCGAAGTGTCGTTTTAATTACCTGGTTGGCATTTTCCACGAGGCCGTTCGATTGAGATATATGGGGAGCCGTATTACGAATAGACACCCAGTGTACGACCAAGTTCCTCATGACTCCCCCCCTAAATTCAGCTCCGTTGTCGGTAAGGATTTCCTCGGTGTCCTGATGCATCCCGAGGAAACGGTTGACATACCGCGCTATTTCCGCCGTCTGTCGTGTCCGACAGGGGTAGGCCTCAATCCACTTTGAGAAGTGGTCGACAAACACCAAGAGAATTGAATATGCATAATTATTCATCCCAAGGGGGACGATAATATCCGTCGTGTCCATGCTTACCCTCTAAAATGGTCGTTGGACTACGGTGGGCACTATTGACCTAGGTGGCTGAATCGGCGCTTTGTCGGCCGCACAGACCGGACAATTTTTAACAATATATTTAACGTTGTCCCTAATGTTGGACCAATACCATTCATTTTTGTCGATGGCGGACTCGGTGATCCTGACCGCGAAATGGGCTGTTGTCTCTTCGTGGGCTGCTTTAACCCAACCATACCTCATGAACGGGTGCGGAACTACCATCCATATTCCGCTCCCGTCTGTTTTCCGCTTTTCTAACCGTCCCTCGTTTATAGTCTCGCGCCCTTTCATTGGCCCGTCTCCGATCGTCCTTGGAGAATTCTCGAAGAGGGTTCCCTACGACGGTTGCTATAAGAGCGACATCTGTCCGCACTTCTGCTCGTCTATACTCAAAGATCGTTTCCAACCCTTTCGACATCGCTTCAAGGAATCGAGTCTCCATCGGAATCTTGTCGGTACGGCACAAATGGCAGAGCCACCGTTTCTGCGGATTCCTATACTGAATGCATGATCCATGGGCCGTGACTACGCACGTGGCACATTCTACCCACTCGACGTACCCTTCATTTTTCGGCCTAACCGAAACGGAGTGGATGCGCGAGATAGACTCACACAGAAAACAAAAATGATCGGGGAGGGAGAATAGAGAGGAGGAAGAAGGAGAGAGGGGGCCCTCAGCGTTCTCTTCTCTCAGGGCCGCCATAAGGACACGTGTCACTTCTTCGCCTGCCGCGGGAGAACCTTCACCTGGCCGTACCTGGGTCCCTTGGCTGCTCCCGATCCTTCCACGGAGTGATCTCTTCGTTACGTGGCACTTTGCCTGGCCAGTGCAGACGTGTCAATCCGTCGGCGTTCCCGTACCTTTCCGTTTTTCTGTGAACGATATCGAAGTCATACTCCTGCAGCCTCACTGCCCATCGCCTGATCATTCCCGTGTAGTTCGTCACCTTCTTGAGGGCCAGCAATGGCTCGTGTTCCGTTACGAGGAGGAACTTCTGCCTGTAGAGATACGGGTGGACGTGCTGGATTCCCCAGACGACAACGTAGCATTCTCCTTGTGGCGCCGAGTCATTCTTCCTTTCGTCCGGCACCGTCCTCGAAGCATATTCGACCACGTGCTCCCGCCCGTCTTTCCCCTTCTGAGCTAGGATAGCGGAGATAGCCTCCGACTTCCAGCCAATAATGAGTAGGAACTGGCGCTTGGGATCGCGCCGGATTAAAATAAGGGACGAGGCCAGGGCCTCCTTCAAAGTGCCACTCCGTGTCCCAGTTCAGCGGCTGGTCCTTCCGCAGGAGGTTCGTCAGGGACCGAGCGATTGCCGCAAAGCCCTTGATAAACTGTCGGTAATACGAGGCCAGTCCCAGGAAGGCTCGAACCTGCGTCAATAACGTGGGCGTGGGTGCTTCTCGGACACCCTCGACCTACCTCGAATCCGGTCTCAAGCCTCCCCGGGTTACCACATAGCCCAGGAACGAGATATCAGACAAGAAGAATCCGCTTTTCTCCAACGCAATCTTGAAACCGGCGTCCCGTAGAGCGCCAAGTGTCCATTCAATATGTTGCGCGTGTCCATGAAATGATTCAGAATACACCAAAATATTGTCCATGTACACGATAACGCAAAAATTGATCATGCCCTGAGTTAACTTGGTCTTGTTCACGAAGTTCTGAAAAGTGACATTCATTGCCCGTTGAAAAGTCGTCGGCGCATTGCATATACCCATAGGGCATCGAACCCACTGCCACGTGCCCTCAAATAAGACAAACGTCGTCTTCGGCCGATCCTCTTCCCTCACAAGGATATGGTGGAACCCGTGCCGAATATCAAATTTACTAAAATAATTTGCACAGCCAATCACATCCAGCAGATCATCAATCCAAGGGAGAGGGTACACATCCTTGATCGTGATATCATTCAATTTCCGATAAATAATGCAGATGCGGATCGATTCGTTCTTTTTCGGAACCAAAACCACCGGAAAGGACCAAGGACCTGTAGCGGGCTCTATCCAACCGTTAGCCTCGAATTCCCGGATTCGCTCGAGTGCCGCCTTTCGTTCTGCTAGTAAGTATCGGTACGGTTTGCAATGAGTCGGCGGAAGAGTACCGATCTGAATCTCTTGCTGGATTATTAAGGATAACCCGATGTCCATGTCATCAATGCTAATAGCACCCCGATATTCCGCTAAGATCTCCGCAATATGTTGGTGGGTTCCATCAGGCACGTATTTTGGAACGTGTAACTCGTAAGTCCGTCCGTGTATATCGACTGTAACGTGTTTGGTACGTACTGCCTTAGAGCCTCGGGGCTGCGGGGAAGAGATAAAAGAGTTGTCCGACTGCCACGAGAACACGGTGGCCACCATCTGGGCTTCCTCCTCTCGGATGGCCACGTGTTCTTCGGGGGTTATCCTGTCCGCGATATCCCGGGGATCCACCGATTTCTCAGCGATTCTTATCCCGACATCAAACAGCGAGGCTTTGGGGCATCCAGGGGGTTCCGAAGCCTGTACTTCCACTCCCAGACGCAGCAATCGTATCTCCTAATCTAAGGTAAGAAGCGATCGAGGAGGGGGTTCCGTGACGTTGCAAAAGGACCGCTTATCTACGTATCGGGGAAGCAAAGGAGTAGCGCCCTCGTACAGGGTCCAAGGGGGTTCCGAAGAGTCGGGCATCCTTGACACCCGTACCAGGGGTTCCCCTATGATTAGAGCTCGAGTTCGTTGGACATTTTTTTCGGTCAGCACGAACGTTTTCGTCGTTTTCTACCGGATTGGGTAACAAATTACCCTTCGTATCAGCTCTTGAATTGTTGGGTTGGTCTCGTCTTCGCTTTCCGAATCCTTGGGGAGCGGGGACGCGTGTTCTTCGCTGCTAGTCTCCGAGTCCTTTAGGCGTCCGTCCCAGGTGACTGTATGAATCGGCCCGCCCACCTCGGAGTGAAATCTACGTGGCGGGTTGGTAGTCATGCGGAGGGTGAGGTGCATGGGGACTGCGTACGACTTACCCCCGGTGTTCTTGATAACCACCTTCCGTCGCTCAAAGTCTAGACTAGCCTGGAGGGCGCTTAAAGCAGGCAATCCGATGAGTACGTCGTACGAGTTCACATTAAGAACCACCACGTCACCCAAGGCGTGGACTTTTCCCAACTTAAAAGCGACGTTTGTCATTTTTCCTACCGCTTTGATCTTCTCCTCATCGGCGGAGATCAAACAGTCTCGTTCGTTGAGTGGGATTAGATCCTTCCTTCTTCCTGCCCGTTCCACTACTCGCAGGGATATTGCCAATACTGCTGCCCCGGAATCAAGGATCGCACTGTATGGCACTCCCCAGATCTCTACGTCACACTCCGCGAACTTCCACGGGATAGTTTTGATGCGCAGAAAATGGTCGTCTTTTTGGAGAAGTCCCAGGCACACAGGCTCAGAGGGTCCAGGTGTATCCAGCTTTGTCTCCCTTACGGGCACCTTCCCCTTGGCCGTTGCCAGCTTGGCGAGTGCGAATCGTTTTCGATCGGCGTTGCAATGCTGGAGCATGCGATCATTGGCCTGTTCTGATATGGACAACAGGTGGCCGATCAGAAGTGGAATGCAGTGGTCTAAGGCTCGGACGATGTCCAGAACATCGATTTTTCTGGTGACGAACTCAGGGCCGCCGGATTCCATCTCCCCAGGAGATGGTTGCCATTCCAAAATCTCGCGTTCGTTGTCCGCGGGCTGGATTGCCCCTATATTCCTGAGCCCCGAATATCCCAAGGAGAGGAATTGATCCAGTGGGATGAGCTCTGCGGCTTCCTCGATTACCCCTGTATTTGGTATTGCCACGTCTGTTTCTTCTACTATGGTTCCTACCCGTCCAGGCCCGTTAGCTAAGGGAGCTGGAGCTGCCGGGGCTGCCCCTATTCTTACTTGTTGCTGGGGGCAATCTCGAGCCATGTGGCCGGGTTGATGGCAGACATAACACCTGTCGGTTATAGGGGCCGGTCCTGCGCCAGCTCCTGCGGCTGAGGGAGCAGGTGCTTGGGTGACAAAAGGGGCAGCGCGGACGTTAATGGGGCACATGGAACGCATCAACGACTCCATGCGGGCATTGTGCTCGCGCTGTTCCTTTTTGCTTTGTTGCATGAGGCGAACCAGTGCACGTGTAAGGTCCAGTACCGCGTTCGACTCCTCTGCCTTCTCTACCGGGGCGGGTGCCTGTGCAACCACCTTGGGCGTCGATGGTCTTAACATGTTATTCATTAAAATAGTACATTATTTTCTAAATAGTACTTTTGTCGTTCGAGAAACTCGAAAGGTATACATGGCTGACAAAAGAAGATGCTCATTATACATTAATAAACAACGATCAGAGTCCCTGTTCAACGGATAAATCCTCAACTAAACTGGCACACATTCAGACAGTCAGTACGAACGTAGCATATCGAAGGTTTCCCCTTGTGAGGGACGTATATGAGTGACCCAAAAAAGGTCTTCGTTGAGGCTTTAAAGGGTGCATGGGAGTGAAAAGAAGAGCTCATTTTTTAAGTTTAATTGAATACAAGCAGGATGAGTAGGATTCATCCGAGTCACATGTTTCGATATAATCCATAATACACAAGTTGGCTAGTTTTATAGTAAAACTGGGATATATCCGAATCAAACATTTCATTATTCGGATGGAGAAAATCCGTTATGTTATAAACCGTGCGTCATTCATTAAATATCTTTGAAATTCACTCAATCAAAAGGATGAACTTATGATCATAGCCCGGATCACCCTCCGAGGGAAAATTAACCAATATGTTATCATTCCAAGAATAATTATAGCTTAGCAGACATTTCTTGAAACAAAAGGGCATCGGACGGAGTGAAGTGGTGGGCAGCATTATACAAAGATGTTATCATTTGCCGCTTGCCGGGTAAGACCTCGCAACCATGAACTTGTAACTTCCCTACCCAATGCTGCCCASMACTCCGCCAYTGTYCTTGCCGAGATCAAATGATGYATRTTAMMAAMMAAA
>BFEA01000127.1:3009963-3020596 GCA_003427395.1 Chara braunii
AGCGTGGCCACGCATGTTCAGGACATGACATGCGGACGTGTGAGTGTGCCATCTGATCGGGGAGAGATGAAGGAGTTTCGGGCAAGATGAGTGTCCTCCACAATTTTTCAAAATTTTCGCCAGTCTTCCTCTCGCCGACACGAACAATGTTTTCTTAAATTTCTTTCGTGCCGTTTTATTAACGGGTCACATTGCGAATTCTGAAATGGACAACACCATCCGCAGGATCTGCGCATGGAGAGACAGAGAGCTAAAGACAGGCTCTCTCGCTGCGCATCCTCTCCTTGTCGACGTCTCTATCGATCTTAGTCTCCCTTCCGTGTCTATGCGGGTTTTCTGTCTTTCTCCAATCCTTGTGTATCGCAGACAGTCGCTCAACCGATCTCAGGTTGGTCCCCCCCTGAGTGCAATCACAGATCAGTAATTCGAAGACGGCTACGACAAATTTGAAGACACAGGAGGTGAACGTGAATTCAAATCTTTAAACCCTATCAAACCTCGCGTCAGCCGAACGCCGCGAGGAACCCTTCCGCTGACTTGGACACAAGACAAGACACGGAGTGATCAGATGCTCATAGGGTATTGTCGACGGCGACATGTTTGACCAACCAGAAGGACAGCAGCCCACCCTGTCCATACCATCTTGTGGTGGCGCAACAACAGGGCCACCCTTGGTAATTTCAGTTGCATCCAAGTCACAACCCACTAAAATTCACAGGGCGACCACTAACCGAGGTAACCCGGCGAAGTTCAGATTAATCCGAACCACACCGACGACATATTTGGATTTGTCACATGCACAGACGATATTTACGACTCCGAACGTTCCGATAAACGTAAACGACAAAGTCACACGCTGTCAAAAGACCGTTCCGTCTCGGATAAATCCGAACCTCACCTCCGACAGGATAGGGTCCACCCTCTGCTCACAGGTCATTGAGGAAAACACGCCGTGCCGATGTCCTCCTCTAGCGGTCGGCCTAATTCGGATGCATCCGAGTCACAACGTCGGTCTTTCGACTCTGCCCAGTTCGGATGTGTCCGAACTACCATGCTGTCTTCGTCGTCGACCATTCGCTCTAAGAAGGGCAATCTGATGACGAGGGTCAATGATGCCTCGGATTCATGCAACTAAAACGAGTCGAGATGGTTACGCTCGGTGGAAGAAAGACGAGCTAGAAACTTGTGCTGCGACTACAGGAAACGTGTCTGTTGTTTGGATTGGGCGAGCAACAACCAACTAAAACTCACGACGACGATGATATCCCTCGTGATGACGCACAGATTATAATGACACACTACGACAATCGGCGGTAGGTCCGGTATGTGGTGGGGCTACAACAAAGCGAAGCGCCTCGGCGAAGTCGGATTAATCCGAACCACATGCGCAGAGGTTATTGACGATGTCGCACGGTCTGATAAACTTGTACGTTGAAAGCACACGGTGTCGGCGCAGCCTGTCGTGGTCGCACGTATTGGGACAGCCTCTGTCGAAATCGGATGAATCCGAGCCACACCCGGCTTAAACACTCATGGACGAAGACACACCGTGCGAAATTCGGTTGGACCCGACGACAGCTGGGGAATAACGGAAGCTTGGATGGCTGGATGGGCGTCAACAGACCGTGGGGTCCATCCGCCGGTCCCCGTCTCAGATTAATCCGAGCCACATTTATGAGGTTCGGGTTCAACCGAACCGAACCTCCGGCAGGATAGGGTTAACCCAGTGCTCGCAGGTCGGTGACGAAAACATGTGTTGTAGATGAACTCTTGTGGACGACCGTCTCTGGACCGCGCTGTTCGAATTCGGATGCATCCGAGTCACAACCGTTACCGACTCAGAAGGACAAGAAAACTCGAGTTCGATTTCGTACGGGCCGACAACGGGAGGTCCACACCGCTTTGTAGCTCGGATTCATCCGAACTACAACGGCGGACTTTACAATCCACTTATCGACTTCGGATGACAACGTATTCGTCTTCGTCTGCCGTATCAGCGTTCTAGGGCCTTTTTGCGAGGTGTTGCTTTTCCCGGTGCAGGTGCCTATGCGACATCGGTTTTTCGACTGCGCCTGCTTCGGATGAATCCGATCTATCCCACGGTCTTCGTTTTCGACCATTCATTCTCTTAAGGGCAGTGTGACGAGGATGGCTCACGATGCCTCGGATTCATCCGAAACGTCCAGGCTTGTGGACCACTGTCGTCTAACTATGACTGAACTTCGTTCTTTTGGAGTCCGCGTGACCAATGACAGAATACGTGCTGTGGGTCGTGGTTGATGTTGGGACGTGCTGACTGTTCTGAGTGCATGTGGGTTCATTTCCTCCGTGTGTTTCAGGGAATGGCTACACATGGACGAAGCCGCTCCGCTGGTGGTTCCGCCCCGCACGGAGAGGAGCGTCGAGGGACGACGTCGTCGCCGGCAAGGGAAACGAGTCGGCGAGTTGGAGGTGGGGAGGAAGAACGACGTGCTCAAAACTTGTGGTGCGACTACAGCAAACGTGTCTGGTATTTGGACTGGGCGAGCCAGGACGGCTCCCACCCGTTGCAACCACCGTGCGGGCCGCTCTTGTTCGTCGCCGTTCGTGCCGACAGAACGCGTCTCGCAGGGTCCATCGTCCAGTGGGTCGACGATGGCGAATTCAATTTCAAGTTTACGTTGAAGAAGCATCACAGAAAAGATGGTTCTGTCGACGGCATCGCAAAGGGATGCAAGGTTGCCGGGAGGATGTTCGGCGGGTACGGCCGTCGTGCGATGTCTTTGCCTCAATTTCTCCCGCTAGCGTCGGGGCACGACGAGGTCGTTCACGTCACAGACTTCCTCGAGGTCTGGGCGAAATCTGGTACCTCTGTCAGTGCCGTGGACGTCGGACCTAGAACATCGATCAGTGGTCCTGTTGGGTTCACGGGAGGAGAGTGCTCTGAAAGGGTGATGGGAGGTCAGGGCGACCTGCCAGCTACGCCTCCTGATCAAGAGGTGGGCATGTCAGACGACTCGGAGGACGACCATCCGCGTGCTCCTTTGAAATCGGACTTGCATGTATCTCGCCTCCACGGTTTGCTTGGGTAGTCGACGCCACATGGAGGCGGCGATGGCGAACGGTTGTGACAGGGCTCAGAATCGACGACTCCTCGTGGTCTGGTCGAAAGGATCGGTTCGTTCGTTCGTGGCATGCAGGTGGCCGAGGTTTCGCCTGGAGATCGAGCGGGTGGTCCGCAGGTTCGAGAGGTGCATGGGTCAGATGAGACGACTCGCCGGGCCCGACCAGCGCCTGGGGAACTACAGACGGAGTTGAGCCAGGAACGAGAAGCAAGTGGGAACGTCGCCGGTGAGGAGGAGGTGTCCGAGCAGGGGCTGTTCGGTGAGAGATCGGGTGAAAAGACTCAGTCGGGAGGCAAGCACAACTTGCCGGATGAGGAAGAGGGAGAGGGACTAGGTGCTCTGAAAAGGCAGAGAAAGGTAGGAGGGAGTGCTCGGACGCCAACAACACGAGAGGGCGGTTCCGTTGAGAAGAGGAAAAGGGTGGATGAAACGCGAAAAGACTCGTCGACACAGCGAAGAACCGGTGAGTCTTCCGGGAAAAGGGCGAAATCATCGAGGGGGAAGAAAGCAGACGAGGGCGACAGCGGGGAGGGGGATGATGACGTGGAGATTAACCTCAACGCCTTTAACCTCGACAATGCGTTCTTCCTCGAGATGCAAACAGGGGTGCAGAAGGACGTCGTGTTGCACATCCACCCTGAAAGAATTTTAGCTATTCCAGACTAGGAAGACGCGTACAACCACCGATCCTTGGACGAGTTCCTCGTTGATACCATCTCGTCGGCTATGATCGACTGCTACGAACGTAAAGACATGAGATACACGAAGCCCATTTTCGTTCTCGCTCCGATCGTTGCGCCTCTAGAGAACGGCGAGCCTGCTGTGCGCGTGCTGCCTGCTGACTTCGACAGCTCACACCCGGAGAAATACTGGTATTATCTTGTGTGTGGACAACATAACGCGAGGGCGGCGATGATGGTGAAAGACCATCCCGTGTTTGATTACTACAACTTCTGTAAATGGTCGTTCAGACTGATCTACTTCCCTGACGACGAGTTCGACGGCTACGCCCATGTCAGCTGCGAAGACAACATGAAAGACAAGAAGAATCCACCGGGCTTGCAGGTTTTGTCTATGCGGGACATTCACAATATCTGGAAAATAAAGGGCAAACCGCGTGTGGTGCTCGACAATGCCTCAAAGAAACAGGACGAGGTGCGAAAGTGGGTGCGGTTCATGGCATTGGCAATGAAGAAGACGCCGTACACGCCTATCAGGAACCTGTCAACGGAAGCAAAGGAAAGAAAGGAATGGGCTGAGAAACTTCGATACTACCTCCCGCTGGCCATGGCAGATGACTCCGTCTTCGCTTTGKGGTTGAAGTTCTATGAGGAGTGGTCGAAAGGAAAACTCCTTGCTTCCGACGGCCGGCGTTGGACTGAAAAGCCGCCCACCCATGAGGAGGTGGCCAAGCCAGACCTCTCCACTGTGACTGACAGCCACGGGCTGAAGAAACACGTCAGGTACGTGAAGGTGGACGACCCGTCATTGAAAAAGGGGAAGGGGAAGCCAAAGAAAAGTGCGGAGGAGAAAACTTTCTATGTCCAAGTTCCGAAGCCGGATGTCCACTGCTGGAAGGAATTGGTGGACTAATGGTGTCTTGAACCTTAACGTCGTGTGGGTTCAAAGTTGGCCGAGCAGGGGAAGTTCAGTGTCAAGGAGATGGTTGACATAATAAAAATGGACCGGATTATGCTGAGGCTGTGGCACTACGTGGAGTTCGAGTACGAGGAAATGGATAAGCGGGAGTGGAATGCCAACTCCACGTTCTTCAGGTCCAAGAAGCAACTGTTCGAAGAGTTCAAGGACAGAGGTCTCGACGACAAGCTTTGGAACGAGAGCAGGAATTTTTTCACGGACATCACATACGTCAACAAGTGCCCTCAGTTTCTCGGGTGTCATCACGACAACAACATCAAGAGAACGGCGGCCCTCGTCAACGACCAGCATTTCCCTGGGGAATGGAAGCGTGTCGTCCTTTCGGTGATCACTGGAGATCGCGCCAAAGGCAAAAAAAACCCTCGGGGCGTTGATGAATGCATCAACATTATGTGGACAAGGACATGCGCCTTGACGACGCTGGCCCAATTTAACGTCGACCCATTGACTGCCATAGATCACAAGGCCGCGCTGGGAAAACTAGGGCATCAGCTACGCTCCCACACTTGCGTGCTTGACTTGTGCGGAACTGTTAACCGTGCGCAATGGGACTCTCGGGCATTCGCGTCTCTGAGTGAGTTGCTGGGCTTCGTTTGTCAGGACTACTGGACATTGGTGGTATTCGTCTCCTGCCTGTGGAACCTCTCCTCCATGACATGTTTGTCTGCGCTTGGGGCTACCCGACGCTACATGGGGAAGTGGGTTCGGAAGACGGCATCGAAGAAGACGCATCAGTTCGGAAATAGCGTCTGGGAGGAGCCGGATGTGATGCACATCCTTTTCAAAGGCAAGGATCCTCAGCTACTGACTCACCCGGTGTACGAGGGAGCTGTTGCTGAAGACGACGACGCAGCTCTCCGGAGGAAACAGAAAGTGACACCCACGGATGTGGAGGAGAAGTCTTTCAAGTCTTTGACTTTCGCGGACATCGGAAACCTGACCCAGAGGGGGGCTCTGTACAAGGACGGCGAGCGAAATCCGAAACAGTTGTGCAATCAGCTTCTTTTCTTCTGTGGTGTGACGGATGCCGTGGTGTTCTTGGGCAAGCTGCACGCGCAGGTGGTGTGGAGTCTGCTTCAGCAGGGAAGGCACGTCTTGGTCGTGGATGGGGACACAACGCAGCTCGAATACACCGTGCAGTATGTCACCCATGAAGTGTCGTCCAAGGCTTACCCATGTGATTTCCACCATGTCGTGGTTGAGCCCGTTTATGACACGAACAAGGACATGTTCTTCAAGTTGACTCCGAAGAAAATGCGCCAGGTCTACTCCTTCCTTTACGGCGAACAACCAAGGTTGAGATTTGACCCGCAGTACGTGGTGCGGAAGGAAATCGCCATTGCGGTCCTCCAGGGCTACCACGGAGCGAGTCGGGCCGGCGCTGTGAGCTTCATTAAGAGGCTGGAATATGTCTTTTTTAACGAGGATGTTGTCGATCCGGCCGACTTCACTTTGGATAAGTACAAGCTGGCATTCGGTGAGGAGGAGGACTTCAATATCGAGACTGAGCAGGAGGAGATCGTTGAGGACGACCTCTTCGATTTGGACGGGCAATTGGCCATCTTCAACGCCCAAGTTTTTGAGTCATCGTCAGTATGCAAACCGGGGACACCTCTCGCTACACCTACCTCGGGCGGTCCCACGCCCGTGTCCTCCTCAGCGCCTGTCAAGAGGGGTGGGTTGTTCCGTCTGAGGAGTTCGCCAGGGGAGACTATTCGTCTCACGCCGCAGCCCGAATGTCTTCGACCCGGCCATCCAGTTCCTCCGGACCATCCACATCTCAAGGCTCCTGCGACTCCCTTCCACATGGGCGACAAACACACCTTCTCCACAGCCGAAGATTGGAGCTATGATATCGTGTGGCACCCAGACCATTTCCAGCCAGTCCTTCTCGACGGCGAATGCGCAGTGGCTGTGAGGGACGTAAGTGGAGGGTGGATATATGACGATCGTTGGGACCTCGAGACATTCGAATCTCGCGCCTATGATGTGGTATTGGAGCGATTAACTGAGGTCAATCGACGAAGTAAGGACGACCCTGCTCTTCGCGAATACGGGGACACGCTGTTCGAGTTCTTGCAGTCAAATAAATGGCTGGAAGTGTCCTCCGAGTTCTACGCCCTTCCGTCAAGCCCGTCAATTAAGCAAGTGAGTTGGGAGTTGCCTGGGGTCACCCCGCCGGTAGGAGTTGTGAAGCGCAAGTCTCGCGGAAAGGACGGCAACGGGGATGGTGAAGGCGGCGGGCAACGAGGTACCGGAGGTGGAAGTGAGCAGCGTTCGACGAAACAGCGGTCTCCGGGGCACGCAGGCAGCGGAGAGGGGAAAAAGGGCAGCCGGGAGAAGAAGAAGCCTCGCAGCGGAGAGAAGACAAAGCATCACAGAGGAGGCAGGCAGGGGGGTGATGTTGACCGCGACGAGGACGGTGGGGTTCTGGCGGTAACAGGCAACACCTCAATGGAGACGGGGAACGACTTGAGGCCTGGGTGTATTACGCGGCCTGGCGAGCAGGACCCTGTGATTAGCTCCACCAACGAAACACAGTTTGTCGATGCGGTTGGCGGGGCGGGTGTCG
Source organism: Chara braunii (assembly GCA_003427395.1). Classification (NCBI taxonomy): domain Eukaryota; kingdom Viridiplantae; phylum Streptophyta; class Charophyceae; order Charales; family Characeae; genus Chara; species Chara braunii. The sequence continues at coordinate 3,017,299 of BFEA01000127.1, forward strand.
CAAAGCAGGGAACATGCTTCGCTCAGCTCCAAAAACGGTTAGCGGGTTGTCTCGGATCAATCCGAACCTCGGAGACGACCTCGTTGTCCGGAACTCAATGCCTTCCGGGAAGCGAGACGACAACATACCACTGGTCCGGCAGCGACAAGCTGGAACCGTGTTCCGTTTCGCCTCAAAAGGAATTTCGGATTAATCCGAACCGCGAAGGCCGTGCCATCGAGGGAGCACAACTGTCTACAGAACTCGAACGGGTGGTCCGGGTTTCCGAAAACCCTGGCGACGGAATTCGGATTCATCCGAACCAGGAAGCCGTGTCTGCCATGACAGACGATCGGTGTCAGGATGCAGTAATGCTGTGCGTGGAAGCCCACAAGGAGCTGCAGGCGGACTGTCGGACTGAGGGTGAGTTGGCGACCAGTTCCAATGTCGAGCCCAACAGACTCGGAGCCAAGTTAGCAGTCGTAAGCGACTCCCCGGTGAAAGCGGTCATGTCGGCGTCATTGGAAACTGCGGGGGATCGGATGAATCCGAACCAGGGCCCTGTGAACATCTCCCTCCCTGATGCATCTTTGGAGACGACCGTGATTCGGATTCATCCGAGGCACACGGACGAAGGACTTCAAATAGCAGGCGTTGAGGGTTGTCGACTACTGACGACTTTGGACAAGGACAATTCCGCCGACGAACGGACTGATCCGACACTCAAGGACGTCGGGATGGAGCTACCAGTTCAGCCGGGATACGACGATCCCTTGTACTCCGCCCTTCACAACGAGGCGACGGGGGAGGACGATCTGAAGAAGGCCTCTGACGTTGTTGGAGATAGATTTCTCTATTTGAGTGACGACGACAAAGACACAACGTACGGGGACAAGAAGTTAAGGGGGGGAGAGGTGTTGTTGGACATCCATGGGACATTGAGCCCAACACAATAAGACACAGTGGCAATGGAGAAAACACAACCTGCCGATGTTGTGGACGTCGACGATCTTTGTCCGGAGACGAATATACCGTCTACGGTCATCGACGCCGACATCTCGAGCCTGTCAAGTTTCCCTGTGGGTTTGGAGCACGTCGTCGCCTCGTCGACGCGCGCAGGGGTGCCAATCGTGTTGGGACTGCCGTCGGTGGACTCTGGTGAAGTGGTAGCTAGGCCTGGTAAGCACTGACTTTCTCTGCTTTCTTCCCGCTTGTCATCCCGTTCGTGAAGTGTTGTTTGCTTCGTCGATTTCGGGGAGGTGTATAGGCGGCCGCCAACTGGATTGTGACGATGTGCTTCGTGAGGTGCTGTTTGCTTGGTTGCTCTTGCGAACTTGTGTTGTTGATCTCCTGCTGAACTGTCTGGGTGGCTATTTCTTGTACAGGTTGACGAACTCGTGGACAAACACCCATGTCGCAGGAGCCGCCTGCCCTCGCTAGGTTGTCAGTCCTGGTTGCGGGAGGCACTGGTCGTCGCAATGTCACTGATGTGTTTCCTGGGGACACTAAGCCTCGAGGCCCTCCCAGAAGGGTAGTCGTGCCCGTATTGGGCTCCCGCGCAAGACTCGTTGCAGAGGCAGCGGGTGTTGCCAAAAAAGACTGCAAGGAATTCCTTCTCGAGGCTTGCAGGGATATAAAGGACAGTGCTAGTTTAGAATCAACTGTGTGTAGAAGGTTCAGAAGTAGGGATGACGTTATGCGTGAACTTTTCAGACCACCGCGTAGCGGTTCCTCGGACCATGGCCGCTAGCACGGCATTTTCTCATAGTCACCCGTTCTTTGTGCTTGCTGTGTGCTGCGGGTGTTTGTTGAACAGGGTTTCCTCGAGATAGGAAAGCGGTCCTTGAAGACGTTATCTGCTCCCGGTTGCCGCTCAGTATCATCGTCTTGCGTTTGCCGTCGCACAGTTTACAGGTATCCGTCAAGGACATCGTTGCACTCGTGGATAGATCCAGGGAGCTCAACGATGAGGTTGTCAATTTCTACATGGCGATGCTACTGGACGACTGCGGCCGGACTGCCGCTACCATGAAGACATACACCTTTAACTCCTTCTTCACCTCTTCACTGCTACTGCGAGGTCCGGCAGCTGTTCTCAGATGGGCTAAAGATGTCGACCTCCTGTCTCATGACCTCGTCTTGGCACCGGTGCACAAGGACGGCGAACACTGGAGCCTTTTGGCCATTGACTTCTCTAGACGTGTTTTTAAAATCTATGATTCTTTCTCGTGTTCGTCATCCAAAGATTCCTTCTACTCCGCACTTCTGGATAAAAATGTTAAATTTTTGAACACGGTGGCAGGTGTCGCCGGTGATGGTCGCACTTTTGACCACTTCGCTCGCGAGGTCAGCGTGAAAGGTGTCCCTCGGCAGCACGACGGGGCTAGTTGTGGGGTGTTCATGTTGATGTTCGCTTCCTGTTTGGCGAGAGGTTTACGTCCACCTTTTGGTTTTTCCCATAGACACATCTCCTCTATCAGAGCTAGACTAGCTTTGGCGATTTGCGATGTTGGTAGGTAAGCGTCTATCTCTTTGTTGATCATGTAGTGTAGAAGGGTTGACGTAGAAGAACATTTCGTTCTTCTCCGGACAAAATTTGTTCCTTTTCAATTTTTTCGTGAGGGACTGGTGGGTGTTCTCGGTTTGGTTCAAACAGAACTGGCTGTCACTGTCAGGAAATCTCCAGGTGAACTTGTCATGTGTCCGGCGTGTTTGTCGTCGACAATATTGTTCTTTCTCGTTGGATTTCAATTATCACGAACGTCCCCGTTGTTGGGGCGCCTGTTTCGTGATTGAATATCTCGCTTTCGTCATTTTGCGCCTTGTGTGGTGTGATGTTCTGCCCGCATACTCGGATGCATCCAGACTCGCGAACTAACTCTATGCTTTTCTGCCTCTCTCCCGAACCTCCCCCGTCGTCTACACTCATCTATGCATTTTCACTTTGAATGTTGTGAGGCGTCACAGAAAACAAAATACAACACACGGGCCTCTTTATACATTTGATGGCCCGTCTGGCCCTCCGCACTGTGTGCTTTGTGATTCCGACATTGAATGCTGTCATTTTTTTTGGCTCGGCAAAGCTCCTCCTCTGCACGAGCATTCATATATTCGGTTCCTATGCATTACCCAATACAATGAAAAATTAGAATGTGCCGAGAGGGAAAACCCAAAAGACGACGCCAATGGCTGCTCGAATGTGACGAGATTTGAATTAAGGTGGCGGGGCTGAAAATACAATTGCATGATTGGACAAAATTGGATGTGGTGACGGAAGGATAAATCACAACACGGGCTAAGGTCTTTGCTATAGAGGACT
>BFEA01000127.1:3021362-3031453 GCA_003427395.1 Chara braunii
TCTCTCTCTCTCTCTCTCTCTCTCTCTCTCTCTCTCTCTCTCTCTCTCTCTCTCTCTCTCTCTCTCTCTCTCTCTTTCTCTCTCTCTCTCAGTTTCACAGAAGATACTTCTTGAACTGTGTCCCAAAAAGCATAGGGGAAGCTTCAAACTAAAGGGTCTATACTAGTTCGACACTTCGGATACGTCCGTAACACGAAATGCTGTGGGTGACTATACAGTGCTTGTCTTTTCCATCTCTCAGCCCTCTGGCGTGCTAATATGTCATTTCTTGCGGGCTTCCTCTCTGTCAATCTCCTGTGATTTCGGATATATCCGAACTTCGCTTATCTGGGAAAATCACATTGCCTTGCTGCTCTTCTGCAACGACCGTCTGAAATGCTTTTAAAAGCGAGGCTGATGATCTCCGCGTGTGCTCGACCCTGCGCCCTCCGTGCGGCGTCTCGAGAAAATTAAGTACAGTCTCTCTGAGACACTCTGTCTCTCGCTCTTTTTGTCTCTCTCTCTTTTTCTATAGCTCTCGCTCTTCAAATGTACATGACCATTTCTTGCGGACTTCCTCTGTCTGTCTATCTCCTGTGATCTCGGATACATCCGAGCTTCACTTATCTTGGAAATTCACATTACCTTGTTGCTCTCCTACAACGATCATATGAAATGCTTAAAAAAACGAGGCTGATGGTCTACGCGTGTGCTCGACCCTGCGTCTCCTGAAAATTAAGTACAGTCTCTCTAAGACTCTCTGTCTCTCGCTCTTTCTATCTCTCTCTCTCTCGCTCTTTCTGTCTCTCTCTCTCTTTCTATCTCTCTCACTCTATACATGTACACGATCATCGGTGCAAAACTCCAATTCATTCTGGTCCTCACACTTCTAAATACAGGTCATCCTACTCCTCTAAGTCTGTGAAGAGCCACAACTCGTTTTACTCACAAACTCGAGTTTTTGTCATTATACTGTTCTGATTCGGATGAGTGGGATGCTCAACTCGAAGTGAAACTATGACACAGTGGTATATATTACTCTGTTCTGGTGTCCCACATCTGGACACAGGAGATATATGTACCGAGGCAGCAGTACATATTATAACACAGTGGTAGCAGATATATGTACTGACTCAGAGGCGTATAACACAGTGTATACTCTGCTGTGGCGTTCCACATCTGGACACATCCGAACCACGAGAGGAGAGCAACTATATGTACTGACTGTGCTCCTCGCCTCAAAGTTGCTTTACTCCTTGTTCGGATGTATCCGAATCTGGAATACTACAGCAGACTATACACTGTGTCATAAATTCGTTTCAAAATAGTACACACAATAATGTACACTTTTAACGAATAACATGTTTATATGTAAAGCGCGTGTCCACACATGCAATGTAGGCCTAAATTGCATGTGTGGTTTGAGGCCACACATGCAGCGAAGGCCTATATCGAAAGTGCGTGTCCCCACATGACATATAGGCCTATATCCAAAGGATACGGTGTGGCCTCAGTCACTTCGCAGTCCGTGAGCGAGTATTGGCCTTGAGGCCAATCGCTACCCCACCATGCGGACTCGACACCTCTTCACCGCCTTCCTTTCGTTTGCGCCCCTTCCTGCCGCCAGCCGTGGTCCTGCTCGATTCCTGGCTCATGGCGAGGCTCAAGACACTCTGCTGAGCATTTGCAGCAGCGGGAAAAGGCACGGACGCAGGTTGCGGCTCATCCTATGGTCTAGCTTCAGGAACAACGTTGGGCTCAGGCATGGAAGCAGGGACGGGTCTACCCTCACCGGGAAGAGGCACAACGAAAGCGGGCTCAGCACCGGTAACAGTTTGCTCCACACCGGACGGGACGGCAGCAGCCTCGACAGTGGGCAAACTCGCACCTGACGGCCCGACAGCGACAGCCTCAGCGTTGTCCGCCACTCCAGCAGTGCCCGTGTTTTCGTCGGGCACGAGTTCATTTCCGGCAGACTTCGTATCCCCAGATAACTTAGAGGTCGGGTTGCCTTGTGCGACCTTTTCTTTCCACTTTGGCGTTTCGCACGCAAGTGTGCCGCCGATGTCTGTCAGAAGCCTCATGGCGATGCCCTAAGCGCACTTGGTGTTTATCTCCACCACAAGGCAATTTCGATTTGCCTTGACGCACGCTATGGCACCTGTGCTCGAACCGGAGAAACCATCCAGAATATAGGCCCCTGCGGGAAAGAATTTATTCACAAGCCAGGAGTACAAAGTATACGGCTTCTGGTACGGGCAGAGAACACCGCCACCAGGGTGCTGGTACTTCTGCGTCACAGCATTGAAGAGCTGGAAATTGTGACGCATATCAGTGGGATCAAAATTGTAATGCGCCATCTCGCGCTGCCCACTCTCACTGTAGTAGCCGAGCACGCACAATTCGGTCGCACTCACAAGCCGTGGCCCACCCGGATTCGTCACATTAGGCTTGCACCACGTCAAAAGCTCCTGCCCTGCATTGCAAACCTCCTGAAACGCAGAACGGATGGAAGGAAGCATGTCCTCGGAACAGAGTCCCGCAACTGTTCACAACGGGGCACTGGAAACGTCCTTCAGATTGTGAAGAACCTCCACAACGTCCAACTCCGGAAACGGCTCATTATTAGATGCGTGGCCCTCGTGCGCGAACCCGTAAGGGAAGTCGAAAATAGTTAGAGATATCGACACTTTTTCTGTCTGCAGCTTCGACAACGAGCGCATGTCGCCATCGATAATTTTCACTTCCGCCGAGTCGTTGTCGTGTGTCACCTCCGTCCACTCGACGAACGGTTCCACGAGAGGTTTCGTACGGAACGCGTGAATAGCGTTCTTTGCTTGCAGTCTCCTCTCCTTGTTCTTCCATTCAATGGCCCGTTTAATATGGCCATCCAGTGCAGGGATACTTGTCTGACCCCCTCTTATGCCACCAACGAACTTCTCCAAAATCTCTTTCTTTGTGTGGAGAGGATACTTCTTCTCGGCGTCCTTGAAGTCAGCAACACCCACCCCCACTGCGAATGCCTTGCAGACGTAGGCGATTTGCTTGACAAGTTGGAACTTCTTATCCATCTCCTTAAGCGAGATCTGCTTCGCAATGACCTCAAGGAGGATAGGGACGGCGTTCTCTGGAGCCATACTACCCATGGCTATCCAGTGTTGCGCTGGCATGTCCTCGGCGACCATGGGGACCTTGTTACCCTGCAGTTGCACCCGTGGATAAAGAAGCGCCATTTCTTGCTCCTTTGCAGCCGCCCTATCAAGCCTCTTCCCACGCTGGTTTTTCTTCGCGCCCTCGGACTCGCTCGGTTCCAGATCCAGGTCCGCTTTCAAGAAGCTCCTGGCAACCAGCTTCAGTTTTTGGCCTTTGACCTCGCCCTTCTGCCACATGCTCATGATCTTACACATGAGCTCCCAAATCTCTTGGGGTTTGAAAGCACACTGCAGCAACGGGTCTTGGGCGTTCAATTTCTTCGCCGCGTTCGGAATCCCTGCTTCTTTCAGGCAAGCGAGCTTCACTTCTTGCGACTTGACGCACCCCCTGCTCTCAAAGACTTGGCGCCAGCACCAAAGCTTCTCGATGAAGCTCAAGTCCCTGTGGTAACCCGCCCCAAGGTTATGCTTGTGGGTAACCTGCCTCGCCTCATCGATCGTGAGGCCAACGTAAACATAGCACACATTGTACTGGTACTCCTCGTTGTCGGGGTTCATGCGTGCTAACAACTCCCTCGCTTCCCGACTGTGGCCACCACCAAGCACAAAAATGTCGTAGTCGCCGACTCTCAGTTTCGTCAAGCTCATGTCTTCTTTGCGTCCGGCCTGGGCAGGGTCGACGAGGCCAACGAAGGGAAGATGATCTCCAGTTGGCTGCTTCAACATGGAGTCCATGATGGACGTCACATGGTCCTCGTCCGGCTCTCTCACCTTCATTGGTCTTTTCCCATTTACCAGGGGTGGCCTCTTCAAACATTTCATAGGCCTATAACTTTCACGGCGTATCCGGTAGTTGTAGGCCTTTAACTCTCGGATACGCTGTGAAAGTTTTAGGCCTATTCCTTCCGGTTACGCCTTCAAAGAAACGGAATGAAACTTGCAGCTCTGCAACTTCCTGCGAAGAGTGACATGCAGTGGGAATTAGGGGAGATGAGAGCATTTACCATGCAACCAGTCTTGTTTAATGCCAACAACTTCTTCGTTTTGGATGGGCATCTTCATGGGCATTAATTTATCCCCCTTCAACAGACATTTAGTGAGTTTGCCCTTGATAACGACCCACAACTCCGCGATGAGAACGCGAGCGAAATCCTAATTAGTTATGCAATCAGCTTCTTTTCTTCTGTGGTTTGGCGGATGCCATGCTGTTCTTGGGTAAGCAGCACGCGCAGGTTGTGTGGATTCTGCTTCAACTGGGAAGGCAAGTCTTGGTCGTGGATGGGGACACAACGCAGCTTGAATACACCGTGCAGTTTGTTACCCATGAAGTATCGTCCGGGGCATACACATGCGATTTCAACCATGTCGTCGTCGAGCCCGTTTATGACCCGAACAAGGACATGTTCTTCAAGTTGACTTCGAAGAAAAGGCACCAGGTCTACTCGTTTCTTTTCGGCCAACAACCAAGGTTGAGATTTGACCAGCAGTACGTGGTGCGAAAGGAAGTCGCCATTGCAGTCCTCCAGGGCTACCACGGGCCGAGTCGCGCGGGCGCAGTGAGCTTCATTAAGAGGCTGAAATATGTGTTTTTTAACGAGGGTGTAGTCGACCCGGCCGACTTCACTTTGGATAACTACAAGCTGGCATTTGGTGAGGACGATGACTTCAATATCGAGACTGACAAGTGGAGAGCTTTGAGGACGACCTCTTCGATTTGGACGGCCGATTGGCCATGTTCAACGCCCAAGTTTCTAAGTCGCCCTCAGTATGCAAATCGGGGACACCTCTCGCTACACCCACCTCAGGCGGTTCCACGCACGTGTCCTCCTCAACGTCTATCAAGAGGGGTGGGTTGTCCCGTCTGAGGAGTTCGTAGGGGGAGTTTATTCGTCTCACACCGCAGCGCGAACGTCTTCAACCCGGCCAACCAGTTCCTCCGGACCATCCACATCTCTTGGCTCCTGAAAGGCCCTACCACATGGGCGACAAACACACCTTCTCCACAACCGAAGATTGGGGCCATGATATTGTGTGGCACCCTGACCATTTCCAGCCAATCCTTCTCGAAAGCGACTGGGCAGTGGTTGTGAGGGACCTAAGTGGAGGGTGGGTATATGACGATCGTTCGGACCTCAAGACATTCAAATCTCACGCCTACGATGCGGTATTGGAGAGATTAAGTGAGGTCAATCGAGGAAGTAAGGACGACCCTGCTCTGCGCGCATACGGGGACACGCTGTTCGATTTCTTGCAGTCAAATAAATGGCTGGAAATATCCTCCGCATTCTACAACCTCCCGTCAAGCTTGTCAATTAATCAAGTAAGTTGGGAGTTGCCTGCGACCACCCCGCCGACTGGAGTTGTGAAGCGCAAGTCTCGCGGAAAGGACGACGAAGGGGACGGCCAAGGCGACGAGCAACGCGGAACCGGAGGGGGGAGTGAACAGCGCTCGACGAAACAACGGTCTCCGGGGCACGAGGGGGGCGAAGAGGGGAAAAAGGGCAGCCGATAGAAGAAAAAGCTTCGCAGTGGAGAGAAGACAAAGCATCACAGAGGAGACGGGCAGGGGTTCGATGCCGACCGCGACGAGGACTGTGGGGTTCTGGCGGTAACAGGCAGCACCTCAATGGAGACGGGGAACGACTTCAGGCCTGGGTGGATTACGCCGCCTGGCGATCAGGACCCTGTGATTAGCTCCACCAGCGCAACACAGTTTATCGATGCGGTCGACGGGGCAGTTGTTGCAAAGGATGGAACTTGCTTCGCTCAGCTTCAAAAACGATTGGCGGATTGTCTCGGATCAATCCGAACCACGGAGACGACGACGTTGTCCGGAACTCAGTGCCTTGTGGGAAGCGAGACGACAACATACCACGGGTCCGACAACAACAAGTTGGAACCATGTTCTATTTCGCCTCAAAAGGAAGTTTGGATTAATCCGAACCCGGAAGCCAGTACCGTTGAGAGAGCACAGCGGTCTACGGAACTCGAACATGTGGTCCTGGTTTCCGAAAACCCTGGCGGCGAAATTCGGATTCATCCAAACCAGGAGGACGTGTCTGCCATGACAGACGATCGGTGTAAGGACGCCGTAATGCTGTGCATGGAAGTCTGCAAGGAGCTGCAGGCAGACTGTCAGACTAAGGGTGAGTTAGCGACCAGTTTCAATGTCGAGTCCCCCACACTCGGAGACGAATGTCTGGTGACGGTGCGCGCTTCGTTACCAGTCTTAAGCGACTCTCCGGTGAAAGTGGACACGTCGGCGCCATTGAAAACTGTGGGGGCTCGGATGAATCCGAACCAGGGCCCTGTGAGCATGTCCCTCCATGATGCAGCTTTGGAGACGACAGTAATTCGGATGCATCCGAGACACACGGACGCAGGACTTGAACTGGCTGGCGTTGAAGGTTGTGGACATGTGACGACTTTAGACAAGGTGGACGGGTCCTCGCCGACACATTCCGCCGACGACCGGATTGATCCGACACTCAGCGACGTGAGGTTGCCCCGCGTTACTTCGGGACATGATATGTATGTCGTCGGGTTGGAGCAATGAGTTGAGACGGGATACGTCGACTCCTTGTACTCCGGCCTTCACGACGAAGCGATGGGAGAGGACGTTCTTAGGAAGGCCTCTGACGCTGTTGGAGATAGCTTTTTTTATTTGAGTGACGACGACGAAAACACACCGCACGAGGACAAGAAGTTAAGGGGGGGACAGGTGTTGTTGGACATCCATGGAACCTTGAGCCCAACACAATACGACACATTGGCGATAGAGAAAACACAACCTGTCGATATTGTGGACGTCGATGTCCGGAGACGGACATAATAAAATTGACCGTCGCGGACGTGGAAGATTTCCGCCATCGGGATGAAGATGAATTTATGCCGTCTCCGGTCATCGACGCCGACATCTCAAACCTGTCAAGTCTCCCTGGGGGTTTGGAGCATGTCGTCGCCGCGACGATGCGCACAGGGGCGCCAATCGTGTTGGGACTGCCATCGGTGGGCTCTGATGACGTGGAAGCTAAGCCTGGTAAGCACTGACTTTCTCTGCTTGCTTCCCGCTCGTAAGCCCGTTCGTGAAGTGTTGTTTGCTTCGTCGCTTTCGGGGAGTTGTATACGCAGCCGCCAACTGGACTGTGACGATGGGGTTCGTGAGGTGCTGTTTGCTTGGTTGCTCGTGTGAATTTGTGTTGTTGATCTCCGGCTCAACTCTCTGGGTGGCAATTTCTTGTACAAGTCGACGAACTCGTGGGCAAACACACATGTCGCAGGAGCCGCCTGCCCCCGCCAGGTTGTCAGTCCTGGTTGCGGGAGGCAGTGGTCGTCGCGATGTCACTGATTCGTTTCCTGGGAACACTAAGCCTCGGGGCCCTCCCGAAAGGGTAGTTTTGCCCATAGTGGGCCCTCATGCAAGACTCGTTGCAGAGGCAGCGGGTGTTGCCGAAAAAAACTGCAAGGAATTCCTTATCGAAGCTTGCAAGGATATAAAAAAGGACAGTGCTAGTTTAGACTCAACTGTGTGTAGAAGGTCCAGAAGTAGGGGTGACGTTATGCGTGAACTTTTCAGGCCACAGAGTAGCAGTTCGTCGAACCATGGCCGCTAGGACGGCGTTTTCTCATAGTCACCCGTTCTTTGTGCTTGCTGTGTGCTGCGGGTGTTTGTTGAACAGGGTTTCCTCGAGATGGAAGAGCAGTCCTTGAAGACGTTATCTGCTCCCGGGTTGCCGCTCACTATTATCGTCACGCGTTTGTCGTCGCACAATTTACAGGTATCCGTCAAAGACATCGTCGCACTTGTGGATGGATCCGGGGAGATCAACGATGAGGTTGTCAATTTCTACATGGCGATGCTACTGGACGACTGCGGCCGGACTGCCGCTACCATGAAGACGTACACATTTAACTCTTTCTTCGCCTCTACTCTGCTTCTGCGAGGTCCGGGAGCTGTTAGCAGGTGGGCTAAAGATGTCGACTTCCTGTCTCATGACCTCATCTTGGCACCAGTGCACACGGACGGCGAACATTGGAGCCTTTTGGCCATTGACTTCTCTAGACGTGTTTTGGAAATCTATGATTCTTTCTCGTATTCGTCATCCAAAGATGACTTCTATTCCGCACTTTTAGATTAGACTGTTAAATTTTTGAACACGGTGGAAGGTGCCGCCGGTGATGATCGCACTTTCGATCCCTTCGCGCGCGCGGTCCGCGTGAAAGGTGTCCCTCGGCTGCACGACGGGGCTAGTTGTGGGGTGTTCATGTTGATGTTCGCTTCCTGTTTGGCGAGAGGTTTACGTCCACCTTTTGGTTTCTCCCATAAACACATCTCCTCTATCAGAGCTAGACTAGCTGAGGTGATTTGCAATGTTGGTAGGTAAGCGTCTATCTATTTGTTGATCATGTAGTGTAGAAGGGTTGACGTAAAATAATATTTCGTTCTTCTCCGGATGAAATTTGTTCCTTTTCATTTTTCCATGAGAGACTAGTAGGTGTTCTCGGGTTGTTTTAGAACAGAACTGGCTGTCACTGCCCGGATATCTCCGGGTGGAATTGTCACGTCCCCGGCGTGTTTGTGATCGACAATATTGTTCTTTCTCATTGGCAATCAATTATCACGAACGTTCTCGTGGTGGGGCCGCGTGTTTCGTGATTGACTTTCTCGTTTTCGTCATTGAATGTTGTCAAGTGTGGTGTGATTTTCTGCCCGCATACTCGGATGCATCCGGACTCCATCTAACTCTATATTTTTCTGCCTCTCTCCCGAACCTCCCCCGTCGTCTACACTCATCTATGCATTTTCACTTTGAATATTGTGAGGCATCACAGAGAACAAAATACAACACACGGGCCTCTTTCTACATTTGATGGTCCGTCTGGCCCTCCGCACTGGGTGCTTTTTGATTCCAACATTGAATGTTGTCAATTCTTTGGTTCATCAAAGTTCCCCATCTGCACGAGCATTCATACATTCGGTTCCTATGCATTAGCCAATAGAAGGAAAAATTTGAATGTATCGAGGGAAGGAAAACCCGAAAGGCGACGCCGATGGCTGCTCGAATGTGACGAAATTTGAATTAAGGTAGCGCGGCTGAAAAAACAATTGCATGATTGGGCAAAATTGGATGTTGTGACGGAAGGATAAACCACAAGGCGAAGTCGATTGGTACTACAAAGTGACACAAATTGAATTGAGCTGGCACTTATAAACAAAAGAACATTGGATGATTGGTCAAGGCCTCAATTTTCGAAAAAGGATTTCAAGAATCAACTGTACATTGATCCGCGCCCTGAAACAGGCACAGGAATAAGAGACTAAATGGTCTCTATTGATAACGATATTTCGGATGCATCCGAAACGAGGAATATGGTGGATGATGGTATGATGCTTCTCTCTCTCTCTCTCTCTCTCTCGCACACACACACCCACAATTGTGTTTAGTTCGATCATTTGCAATTTGCTACGGACTCTCTCTCTTGTCATCTCGGATGCATCTGAACTTGGCTTACCCTCGCCTAACAAAAACCTTGTAGCTCTTGTATAGCTAGACTTGTGGTTTTCGCGTGTTCGTCGAACATGCGTCTCCTGTGCGACATGTCGACATGGAAAAAAATCAGTGCAATCATCCACACGCTCTCTCTGACTCTCTCTCTGTCTCTGTCTCTGTCCCTCTCTCTGTCTTTGTCTCTGTATCCCTCTCCCTCTCTATCTCTCTGACGCGCTCTCTCTGTCTCTCTCAGCTCTGTCTAAATCGTAGCGAAGCGACTCTATTGATCGGACACTTCGGGTGGATCCAAAACACGGAAATGTGGTGGATGATGGTATAGTGTCTCTCTCTCTCTCTCTCTCTCTCTCTCTCTCTCTCTCTCTCTCTCTCTCTCTCTCTCCTTGCCTCTCTCTTTTTCTCCTTGCCTCTCTCTTTCTCTCTCTCTCTCTCTCTGTCTCTGTCTCTCTCT
>BFEA01000127.1:3065636-3080313 GCA_003427395.1 Chara braunii
AGGTGGTATCCTCCCCAAAAGACTGATTAGTGATGATGGAGATCAGATTGAACGTGGGGATGACTATGTGAGAGTAAACATCTCTCCAGAGGCGTACGAGTCYCAAACGRAGTGGYTGATGGAACATAGTGTCAACATATTTTTCGGAGAAGAGTCGGATTCCTTCTCGGTAAGCCTAAAAAAGAAGATTATTAGGGCCTACGAAAACTCCCGGATTGGAAGYTCGATGTTAGGTCCGAATCYGAGACGCGGTCTGTTCGAGAATGAAGGCCGCAACCTGATCTCATACATAACGAGCACGAAGGAGGTTGCTGAGTACCTGTTGCTTAAGAGGGAGGACGGAATCGAATTGGATGGAGTATCGCATAGGCTGTCGATCAGACCGTGGATGACTGAATCGGAGTTACAATATTGGCGAGAGACTAACAAGTATGCCCTATTCTGGGTGAGATGCCTCAAGATCCCGATTGCTGTCATGCCAGTGATAGAAGAGGCAGTGGAGAAAGCCTTTGSGAGGTTAGTCAAAACCCACCCGTTCACGAAAAAAACAAAGGATTCACCGCCATCATTTTTCCGCCAAAAATTAGTCCTCCAACTATTGATTCATTTCATAGATGGGGCCAACAGCTATCCGCCAACGTTTTGCATGCATCAGGAGAGCCCTGGTGTCCATATTCATTTAGAAGCAGGCCCATGTTCGTTCGTACGTTTGCTCCGAAGCGGGTCTTTAGGCTCTATTCGGGGACACCCGTACCTGGCCATCGATTCCGCCGAGCCACGAAGAAACCGATAGATGGCTCCGTATCAAGCTGAGGGCGAGGGCGGTAACAGATGCTGCCAGGGCAGRTTTATTTTGTTTTGTGTGTCAGCACAGGGCTTTGTTGTCCCCCGAAAGTCCGTCCCGACGGGCCCAATATGCATCCCGTGAGATGTAGCTGTGCTTGCAGGCCCCCCTGAATAGGCTTACGAGTAGTGGTAGGTGGATAGTGAAAGGTGGAGTCCGAGAGGGGGGGGTAGGGAGGGGGGGCGCAAAAGTCCGTCGGGACATCTGTAAACATTGGAACGACAAGGATAACACGCATAAATGTATCAGAGGTCCGAGTTCGGGCTCGTTTTGATACGACGGGGAAGAAGTTGTGTATGGGCCTACTCACACTGGCGGCTTTTATCGCAAAATAGCTAAAAGTTGATGCTTGGGTTAGTCGCATGAGTTGGTTCATGCGGCGAGTTTTCAGTCAGGGATGTAAGAGGGGTCTAGTGACACAAGGGGTCTACTGACGACMTTCATAATAGTTGCAAGGGGAAAAAACAAACTGCTAATTTAAAATTCAAGTAAACAATAAACAAATGGTCTGACATGCAAAAAGCAAAGTTAAGGAAAACTGACCAATTCAAGAAGTCCTTGCAAAGTAAGACCTTCCAAAGAAACTGGAAAACATCCTGGGGTACCCCCCCATGCACCAAGGGCACGGGCGGATGGGCCCGGATTTTGGAGTGGTGAGTCGCGAACTGTAGATGAAGATCTCAACCGTTTGTCTTGCGTTGCAGGTATGTGACGCCCTAACCTCACGACCAGCGAGACTTCCTCATCGGAGTGGGATGTGGGCCTGGAAGTGCRAAAAGGGGTGTGCCAAGGATTTTTGGGACAGTGGGGGTGGAGTCCCAGGTCAGAACTGAGATCTCCTGTGGCAAAGTTTCAGGGGCATAGATGCAATCGGGCTAAGGGCGAGTTACTTCCGGTCCGTCGACGTTCTATGTCGTGCAGCATAAGGCAGATGGCATGCGCGGTGCATTCAAGGTCGTCCGATCCATCTGTTTTGGGGGCGGCGGTTCGCGGAGAGGCCTGCCCGGGGTGGCTGTGATTCCGATGAGTCGGGCCTTTGGGTGCAGCCACGTGGCATCTGTCGTCGCGTGTTTGGGTTAGGCCCCCTAGTTTCAGGGGCCCGTCGGTTGCCGCATTGCTGGCAATTTTCGCAAGGCATGCGGGGCCAGTACGGAGCGATGGAATTCCACTGGACTACCGTGAGTTGGTGATATGGGAGAAGGAGACGGAGGGGAGGAAAACGGGTAGTGATAACGACAAAACCATGGGATATGAATTAGTGCGTGTTGTCCGAAGTGGGAAAATCGGGGCACCTCGGATCGCTGGTTGTAGCTCAGTGGAACTCCCTGGGCCACAATCGATTCTCGGGTAGGCAGGGGAATCCCGGGTATCTTTGCCTAATACATTCGCTCACCCAAGGGTCGAAGTACTCCGAATCCCAAGAGCTCGACATCTTATCATTGCAGTGTGAATCCTCCCNCCCCCCATGCACCAAGGGCACGGGCGGATGGGCCCGGATTTTGGAGTGGTGAGTCGCGAACTGTAGATGAAGATCTCAACCGTTTGTCTTGCGTTGCAGGTATGTGACGCCCTAACCTCACGACCAGCGAGACTTCCTCATCGGAGTGGGATGTGGGCCTGGAAGTGCAAAAAGGGGTGTGCCAAGGATTTTTGGGACAGTGGGGGTGGAGTCCCAGGTCAGAACTGAGATCTCCTGTGGCAAAGTTTCAGGGGCATAGATGCAATCGGGCTAAGGGCGAGTTACTTCCGGTCCGTCGACGTTCTATGTCGTGCAGCATAAGGCAGATGGCATGCGCGGTGCATTCAAGGTCGTCCGATCCATCTGTTTTGGGGGCGGCGGTTCGCGGAGAGGCCTGCCCGGGGTGGCTGTGATTCCGATGAGTCGGGCCTTTGGGTGCAGCCACGTGGCATCTGTCGTCGCGTGTTTGGGTTAGGCCCCCTAGTTTCAGGGGCCCGTCGGTTGCCGCATTGCTGGCAATTTTCGCAAGGCATGCGGGGCCAGTACGGAGCGATGGAATTCCACTGGACTACCGTGAGTTGGTGATATGGGAGAAGGAGACGGAGGGGAGGAAAACGGGTAGTGATAACGACAAAACCATGGGATATGAATTAGTGCGTGTTGTCCGAAGTGGGAAAATCGGGGCACCTCGGATCGCTGGTTGTAGCTCAGTGGAACTCCCTGGGCCACAATCGATTCTCGGGTAGGCAGGGGAATCCCGGGTATCTTTGCCTAATACATTCGCTCACCCAAGGGTCGAAGTACTCCGAATCCCAAGAGCTCGACATCTTATCATTGCAGTGTGAATCCTCCCGCACGCGTCTAATCGGCAAGGGGATTTTCCGATGTGATATCAGAACTCCTTTCCGTTTAGGTGCTTAGGGGAAGGGCAATTCTCGTCTACCCGATATCGAAGGCGTCAAGTTCGTCGATGATCGCGAATCGGTGCGCGTGGGTATGTGTAGACTGCGCAGATCAAATCTGAGTGCGAAATCTCGGTGGAAGAGTGGGAACGAACGGACGCTCAGGCGAAGGACCCCGAGGCAGCGCACAAAAGAGAAGAGATTGCGGCCGGGAAGTGGCAACTGGAATTCGCAAGCGGAGCAAATCTACCGTCCGCCGGCGATCCTGCCAAAGATCTGGAGCCGCCCAAGCGCGAAGATGGGGACCCAACTGCCGAGACTTCGAGCACACCAGCCAGGCAGCGACGAAGCCGATCCTTCTCCCTCTCTACCTCCGACCGTCCACCAGTTCAAGCCTGTACCAATGCGGGCCATCGGGCTTCGTCCCCGGTCCTTATCCCGTCGTCCCCTTGATCACTTCACCTTCCGCCAGATCACCACCCGCGTCACCTTCCGCCGTAATCCTTTCCTGATTGATACCTTTCGATTTTTCTACGCCACCCTCCTTGTTGTCACTATTCACCCCCACCCCTCAACCCGGTGTGCCCTCCCCGACTTTTGTCTTCATGCCCTCCTCTTCAGTGCCGAGTGGCGAGGCCAGAATATCGTCGAGGTTTATTGCATGATCACGGGGACTATCCCCGCATGAGAGAACCACGATCGATTCAGTGCGACAGTCTTCCGAACCTTCGCCACCCTCTACCCTGACTATCTGCCTCCCTCCCTCATAGTGGTAATCGATTCCCTCGCTTCCACCGGATCGTCCGATATCAGAAGTTTCCGAAGACAGTCGCGGGATTGGAACACTCTCTACCACCACTTCCGACTAACCCTCCCCCTCGCCATGCCCCCATGTATTGTCTTCCCTTTCCCCTTCCGATAGGACATTGATGCACAGTTGATTAGTATCTGCCATGGCGAGACACAAAAGATCCCCTTCTTGGAGTGAAAAGAGCCCTTCCTGAGGAATTCGTAGAATAGAGCCACGTATACCACACTGGATGACATCCACACTCTTTTCGTACGGTAAGTGGCAATGAAAAGCTCCATATGACGATCGATTAGAAAACTCGACACGTGTCATGATTCAAGCAAGCAGGAGTCTGCTTAAGATTGGAACCCCCTGGACTTCACATATGTGACGAACCGATTTTTGTTCCGCACGACTTTCTGCGCAATGACAATGACTGGTCCTAAGTTGGGAAGGCTGGGCCAATTACGGGAGATCGGGATTGAGGGAAAACTGCATCAGTGTCCTCGCTTTTTCGTCTTTTCTCTTTCGTAGCTAGTTTTCCGATGGCTGGATTCGGGCCCGGGCAAGTCCCGGGATGATTGATTGAGTGGTTGTCGCGCCGACCAGGCGCGATTAATAAGGGTTCGCGCTGCTTCTTTTCTGTGCTGTTGTTGGACTTTAGGCGCAGAGACCGCGCAGGAGTTTTTGCTTCGTTCTTTTTTAATTTTCTGTTTTTGAATCTTGTGGAGCCCCAATGGCTCTCGGAACTTCGGACTTTCCTTTCGGAATTCGTGCTTTTCGCTTTTTTTGCATAAAATAGGAATTTTGGAATTTTGGAATTTAGTATTTATTTTTGTCGCGCAACGCTTTTTGCTTACGCGCTTCTTTTTGCGGCTGCAACGGAGCTCTGATTATTCAGCACCCTTAATCGTGTATGTAACTGTAATTTTGGGCGGGCGCCATTGTAACTTTATCTTTCTTCTTGAACTTCGCCTTTCCTGCTCTCCCTTTTCCTCCTTTTGCTGTGCCTAGTTAGCCCATGGCCTGCATGCTCGGATYGATGCGCGGAGAGTGGCTACGTTTTCCACGCYGCGATCTGGCCATGCAGAAGGCACGCGCTCCCTCTCCTAATCCCCTTTCTAAGTCCTTGCAATTYCGTGTTCTTCGCGCATGCATGCACGCTATAAATTCCGGCTGCGAGATTAGATAGCTCTCTTAACCAGTTGTTGGAAGCTTGGGAAGCGCGATCAGTGAGGGTCGGCTCGCGAGCGAAGTAAGAGGTGAGTTGAAGTGGGAGTCGGGCAACCCGACGAGCTGGTGCCAAACGCGCGGGGTTGACGCGGGCCACGACGGACTGTGGGCGCRGGCGAACCTGACGGGTGCAGGAGGACTAAGCGGGGTGATGACTTTGAGGGTTGGTGCGTGACAACGGACTGTCCGCATCGGAGAGAGAGAGAGAGGAAGAGGGAGTTGAGGTTGATGGACGTGGTTTGCAATTTTCTTTGTCTTGTCTCCCACCTTACTTCCGGATATAAATTTTGATCTCGGCTCAGGGCGATTCCTCCGCTTTCTTTTGTTTTCGAAATCTTGCCTTGGTTTCCGCCCACATTCGTTTTTGCCGTTGGTCTCGATCTCGTTTATCGTGTGTTTTGTCGAATGAATGGATGAATGAATGTCATGTTTATTGCTCTTCTCTTGCCTGACCCTTGTTTTTGCTTGTCATTTTTGATACACTCATGAGCATAGTAGGAACTTTTGCGTAGTCGTCAATACTGCTTGTATTGTTGTTTATCTCCTTTCCTGTGATCGTTGCCTCGATGCCTGATGTGTAGTCGCACCGTGCATGCTCATGAACGATTGTATACTTTATCACGAAGTGATTAGATGATTAGGTAGTTGTTTGTCCAGAAACAAGCGAATACCTCGGCAACTCTTCCTCTTCCTCGTTTTCCTCTTCTTCTTCTTCTTCCTCACTCTGCTCCCCCTCGCTGTGTTCACTATAACTGCCGTCTTCTGGTGTTTCTTCCTCCTCTTCTTCTTCTATCGCTAGCTCCTCGTCTTCGGAGGCTGTTCGATCTTGGAAGAAAGCGAGGTCGATTATCTCCCGCGGGTCCAGATATCCTCGTTGCGATGGCGGGTTGCGGCCGCTTCCCGGCTCCTCCTGACGGGCTGACCACTGAAGGTACGACTTCAGAGTTCGTGTGAGGACGTGCGGGACCGGGCTCTCGTCGCTCTGCGAGACGATATCAAGGGGAAGATTGTCAACCAACTGCGCGAGAGGAATCGTGAGTTCTTGCACGATCAGCTGACGATGGTCAGGCTGCACCGATCCGAACAGGAACCTAAGAAGATCGCCTTCCACCTCCATCCGCCAGGCCTGGATAATCAGTAGCTCTAGGTACCCGGCCCAAGCACGGTATTCCTCATCCCTTGTCCACGTGAGTCACACTCCGACCAGGTACACCGAAAGATCGTCGAAATGTTCACGCCACAACTCCCACTTCCTTGGATCGAGAAGGGGTACAACGAGCGGATCCAAACAGAAGGAGAAGCGAGGGTGAAGACTAGACTGCCAGAAGGTGGGAAAGAGACATGGGAGAGCGAAGGTGGAGAGTTGGGAGCAGTTCATTGGGGACGTTGAAAGTGGATGAGCTCCGAAAGCACCACCGCCGGCTCGTGATGGGACGCTAGAATCCCACTAAGTTCGATGTCGTCCGTAGGGAYAAGATTGTCCCCGGGTCGCGTGAGCCAGTGGTTCCACTCCGCGGCCAACTGCTGACCCCACTCTCTTAGTGACGTCCGGATCGCCGTATGCCGCAGCGGGCTGATCGTGTTGATATCGCCGCTGAAGGAGACGACGGTGGACACGTGGCTAATCCCTGGGGCTGACCGYCGATGGACAGCTACCGCTTCCGCCAACACAACTGCCTAATGATTACCCGCGAATCGGAACTCTGCTGCCACGTATACCCCTGTGGTACAGAAGAACTGCGCAAGCCGTAGAAGATCCAGACTGAAGCGCGGATGATGAACTTGTTGGATTGTCGAGATGTAACCACGTGGCGCTAGCAGATGATCGYCGAGAGCTCGCTCCGTGAGAAAACTCATGGCGATTGTGGCGGGGGCGGAGTATAGGAAAAGGCGAGAGATGCAGGGGAGGAAGACAGCRATGGAGAGTCGTCGTCTTCTTCYGTAGCGAAGGAGRAGGAGGAGGAGGAAGAGGATGCTGCTGGAGATGGGGAGGAAGGAAGAGTACGTAGATAGGACACGTGGCGTACGATCGGSTGAGCCGATTGGCTCCCTGAGACCTCTGGCACGAGGCGCACCGTGTTCACCCCGTTCGGGCCGAGCTCGATCACGCGAAATCGCCCGAAGAATCGTGGCGCTATCTTCCCTTGGCGAGCAAATTTCCTCACCTGCACCAAGTCCCCTAATTTATACTGGGGCCTCGCACACRCGTTCCCGTTCTGGGCCTCRTAACTGCGAACCTGTCAGTCGTGGGCCAGCTCGGTCATTTTYTGGCATTTTCGGGCTAATCTGGGCGGGGRCCTTTCCATYAGTTCCATGTGTCGCTTGGCCTTGTCCCGAATCGTGGCTCTCGTAGGCCGTCGGTTTAACGAAGACTCATCCCGGAGGCTCGGTATCGAAACGCAGGCCACACTGCTGGTCCGTAATTGGAACGGGCTTAGGCCCGTCGATTTGTGGGGCGTTCCGCGATGGACCGCCAAGATGTGATSTACGATATCGGGCCAGGGCCTTGGGTCCCTCGCCGCGATATTGCATCGTAGCGAAGTCTTTATCACTSTATTTGCATTTTCTACCAGCCCGTTAGATTGCGACATGTGGGGTGCAATGTTCCGAATYGCGACACCGTGTATAACCAGATTCCTCAAGACTTCTCCCCTGAACTGTACCCCATTATCGGTCAAAATTTCCTCCGTGTCCAGGTGCATCCCSAAAAACCGGTTGACGTAGTGCGCAATTTTGGTCRCCTGTCACGTTCGRCATGGATACGCCTCGATCCATTTTGAAAAATGATCCACGAACACYRGTAGGATTGAATATTCACAGCTATTGGGTCCARGGGGCACCACAATATCGGCAGTATCCATGCTAACCCTTTGAAATGGTCGTTCAACTACCGTCGGTACTATCGATCTTGGCGGCTGAATCAGCACCTTGTCAGCAAAGCRGACCTGACAATTTGTGACAATGAACTTCACATCATCACGATTATTGGACCAATACCACTTATTTTTGTCAATTGCCACCTCCATAATTCGTACGACAAAATGGGCAGCCGTTTCCTCATGCGCTGTCTTCACCCAATCATACCTCATGAACGGGTGCGGCACTACCGTCCAAATCCCACTACCATCCGTCTTCCGTTTTTCCAACCGTCCCTCATTCCAGCGGTAGTCCCGAGCCCTTTCATTGGCCCTCCTCCGATCTTCCTTGGTGAAGTCCTGGAGGGGGTTACCTACTAGRGTGGCAATCAAGGCGATATCCGTCMATACCTTAGCCCTTCTAAACTTTCGGTCTTCTCTAACCCTTCTGATGTGGTATCTAAAAAGAGAGCCTCAGTCGGGATCTTATCAACCCGACACAAGGGACATAGCCAAGGCCTACTGTCATTTCGGTATTGGATGCACGAGCCATGGGCTCGTGCGACACACTGTCGACAGTCTACCCATTCCGCATATCCTTCCCTGCTAGAGCGCATAGAGACCGAGTATACGCGAGAAATTGCTTCGCAAAAATAACAAAATTTATCAGGCAGGCAAAGGAGAGATGAGGAGGAAAGGGGAGAGAGGGGAGTGGTAGGGTTACCTCCGTCACCCATGGTCACCTGCCTGCTTCTTGCCACGTGGAAGGACTGCCACTTGTCCGTACTTGGGTCCATTCGCCGATTCCAGTTCCTTCCACGGGATGATCTCTTCCGCCTTAGGCACTTTAGCTGGTCGATGCAGACGTGTCAGTCCGTCCGCATTGTCGTGCCTCTCCGTCWTTCGATGGATGATGTCAAAGTCGTATTCCTGTAGGCGCACYGCCCAACGTCCAATTATGCCCGTGTAATTCGTGAGTCGCTTCAGCGCTAGCAAGGGCTCGTGATCGGTGACAAGGAGAACCTTATGTCCGTACAGATACGGATGGAAGTGTTGGATTCCCCACACTACTGCACAGCATTCGCCCTGTGGGGCTGAGTCATTTCTCCACTCGTCTGGCAGCGTTGGTGATGCATATTCAATGACGTGTTCGCGGCCGCCGTTCCCCTTCTGCACTAAAATAGCGGAAATAGCCTCCGACTGCCAGTCCGTGATGAGAAGAACTGCTTCGCGGGGTCCGGCTGGATCAAAATAGGTGCCGTTGCCAGAGCGTCCTTGAGGGTTGCGAAGGCCCGTTCGCACTCTGCGTCCCAACTAAGGGGCTGGTCCTTTCATAACAGGTTCGTTAAGGGTCGTGCAATCGCGGCGAAGCCACGACGATAGTACAAGGCTAACCCCAAGAAGGCTCGAACCTGCGTCATTGACGTGGGGACAGGAGCTTCTTTCACCGCCGCAACCTTTCTAAGTCAGGCCGCAGTCCTCCACGTAACCCGAGAACGAAATTTTCGAAAGGAAAAACTCGCTCTTTTCGAGCGCGATCTTAAACCCAGCATCTCTCAGAGCTCCTAATGTCCATTCGTGTGCTGTGCATGCCTGTAATAGGCCTCCGAGTAGACGAGGATGTCRTCCATGTACACAATGACGCAGAAGTTAATCATCCCCTTAGTGAGCCGCGTCTTGTTGACGAAGTTTTGAAACGTCACATTCATCGCCCACTGAAACGTGGAGGGCGCGTTGCAAATCCCCATCGGGCACCGAACCCATTGCCACGTGCCTTCAAACAGTACGAAGGCCGTCTTCGGTCGATCTTCCTCCTTGACCAGAATGTGATGGAAGCCGTGCCGAATATCAAACTTACTGAAGTAATTAGCACACCCAATCGTATCCAGCAAATCATCAATCCGGGGGAGGGGATACGCATCTTTGATCGTGATGTCATTTAGTTTGCGATAATCAATGCATATGTGAATCGATCCGTTCTTTTTTGGCACCAACACTACCGGGAATGACCATGACCCAGTGGCGGGTTCGATCCAATCGCTTGCTTCAAATTCTCGAATCCGCTCAAGCGCCTTTTTCCGTTCTACCAGGATGTATCTGTAAGGTTTGCAGTGAATTGGGGAGTGGTTTCCTGTCTGGATCTCGTGTTGTATGACTAACGACAGTCCAATATCTGTGTCCGTCACACTAATCGCTCCTCTGCATTCCTTTAGAATGTCGGCGATTAGGTGGTGGATCTCCTGAGGTACGTATCGGGGTACGTGCAACTCCTACAACTCATCCCATATSCTTACATCGATGTGTTTTGTATTCACCCGCTTTGTGTTCTCTGGTGGGGGCGCGGAGATGAATGAGTTATCCGATCGCCAGTAAGACACCGTGGCCATCATCTGTGCATCTTGTTCTCGAATGGCCACGTGTTTCTCCGGTGCTACTCCGTCTCGAATGTCTTGCCACGACACAGGTTTCGTTGCGATCTTGATCCCGAGTCCGTTTTCGAGGCGCTCAGGGGGTTYCAAAGAGTTGGTCTCTGCCCCTAAGCGTAACACTCRAATCTCTTTTGCAGGTGTCAAAAGGGATTTCGGGAGATTCCTGATATTGCAATAGTGCCTTTTGTTATTGTATCGGGCGAGAAGAGGGGAGATCCCTTCGTACAGGGTTCGAAGGGGTTCCAAAGAATCGGCCATCCTTGAGATTTGTACGAGAGGTTTTCCCATAATCATTGCTTGTGTTCTCTGCAAATCTTGGCTAGTCTGGCTCAAGACTTTTACATTTGTCCGTCACGCGGGATAGTGAATACGTTGCTGCGCCATCTCCAGGATTAYTGGGTCGTCATCATCAMTGTTGTCCGCGTCTTTGGATGTCTGCCTGTTGTCCCAGGTAATCACGCGGAAAGTCCCCGTCGTCGCTGGAGAAACTCGCGGSGCTATGTTAGCGGTAGTATGAAGAGTCAGTCTCATCGGTACAACATAGGGTTTTCCTCCCGCGTTTCGGAGGGCAATCGATCGCCTTTCAAAGTTCAGATTGGCGCTCAATGCTACCAGGGMGGGAAGGTCAAAAAGTACGTCGTAAGTATTGACATCTAGAACTACGACGTCTCCCAAGGCATGTACCTTCCCTAATATAARAGCAACGTTAGTCATTCATCCCACCGTTTTGATCTTTTCCTCGTCTGCTGAGACGAGCTGATCCTTTCTGTAAGCATGATCAGATCGTTCTTTCTTCCTGCTCTCTCCACTACCCGTAAGGAGATAGCTAACACAGCGGCTCCCGAATCGATAATAGCATTATATGGAATTCCCCATACCTCGATGTCGCATTCCGCAGATTTCCATGGGATGGGTTTAATCTGCAGGAAGTGATCAGCTTTTTTKATTAGTCCTATGYATATGGGATCGGAAGTACYTGGGACATTTTCGTCTGATGTTGGTCCTTTCGTTTTTGTGTTTGCTGCTCGGGTAAGAGCAAACCGTTTCCGATTTGCTTTGCAGTGCTGCAGCATACGTTTATTGGCCTGTTYCGATATCGAAAGCAGATGACCGATAGGAAGGGGGATTCGGTGATCTAAAGATCGTACGATGTTTAAAACATCGATTTCTCCCATGACGAAAGTGGGTCCTCCCGACTCCATCTCTCCTGGAGAAGGTCGCCACTCCGCCACTTCTCGTTGTTCAGGCGCGGGTCTAATTGTACCAATCATCCCAAGCCCCGGATATCCCAATGTTACATACTGATCTAATGGGATAAGCTCTGCAGCTTCCTCCATTGTTGCTAACGTAGTTCCGCTCCCCTCTACTTCTTCCATCAAAGTTCCTACCCGTCCGGGTCCGTTGGCTATCGGGGTCGCTGCTACTGGTGCGGCTCCGACTCGTTGTTGTGGGGGTCGATGAGGGCAATCCCGGGCTATATGCCCTTGTTGGTGACACGTATAACAGACGTTCAGATGGTCAAGGATCCCTGCAGGAAGGGGTGCCGGGGCCAATCCATGTTGAATCGGGGCGGCACGCACCGCTATTGGATGCATCGACCTCATCATTGCTTTTATTTGAGCGTTGTGTTCCCGCTGTTCCTTTTNCAATCCATGTTGAATCGGGGCGGCACGCACCGCTATTGGATGCATCGACCTCATCATTGCTTTTATTTGAGCGTTGTGTTCCCGCTGTTCCTTTTCGCTTTCTTGAATCAGAGTAACCAATGTCTTGGTTAGTTCTAATAAAGCGGGGGAATCGTTTGGTTGTGAGGGACTTTTGGTCAGAGGTGGGGGTACTGTCATTACGGGGACGGACACGCTTGCAACCACACTCGGGATCGGTCGTTTGGGACTAATCTGTTCCAGATAGGTGACGAAGTCCGACACGAACCCCATGTTTTCAAATTTGTTTTGCAGTGCAGCCAACTCATCTTTAGCTCTCGCTAGCTCGGACGAGTCTCCTTCCCTAKGATAGTCTTCTCCTTCTAGGAAACTCGCAGCAAACTTYCGTTCTATTTCTTCTACGGTTTCCATGATTTGTTACAGCGTGTGATTGATGGGGGATAACTGTTTTCGCAGTTTCGCCCCCATCGTTTGGCTGCGAAGTCCATCCGATGAATAAATCTCTACCTACTTGTTCGCCTCGTTCCGTTTTCACAAACATCCTATAGAATCGGTTTCGATACTCGGTAACAGATTCGAGGGGTTTTTGAATTCGATCTTTGATCATAAAGAGAGCCTGTTCAGGGTGGATGTAATCGAATCGGTTCAAGAAATCTCGCTCGAATATCGGGAGATCGACCCATATATAGGTACTAAACCAGTGATGGGCATCTTCTCCCAATCAACCTGTACCACGGATGGGCATCTTCTCCCAATCRTGCTCGTGGTACARGTTGATTAGGATTCTGCTGGAGGTTCGGGTTTTGTTGGGGGTTCTGCTGATTAGCATTCATATTGATCGTTCGTCGAGCCGCAGACCGGCCTCTGGCGACGACGGGATCACGTTGGTGCGCGTTCCGGGGTCGAGGTCATCCCCTGTTAGCCAGATCGCCCAACTATGAGTCCTAGAACCCTGCCACGTGTCGGGCTCCGATATCAACCTCACGCCCAGCGCGACTTCCTGATCGGAGTGGGATGTGGGCCTGGAAGTGTGAAAAGGGGTGTGCCAAGGATTTTTGGGAAAGTGCGGGTGGAGTCCCAGGTCAGAACTTGGATCTCCTGTGGTAAAGTTTCAGGGGCATAGATGCAATAGGGCTAAGGGCGAGTTACTTCCGGTCTGTCGGCGTTCTATGTCGTGCAGCATAAGGCAGATGGCATGCACGGTGCATTCAAGGTCGTCCGATCCGTCTATTTTGGGGGCGGCGGTTCGCGGAGAGGTCTGCCCGGGATGGCTGTGATTCCGATGAGTCGGGCCTTTGGGTGCAGCCACGTGGCGTCTGCCGTTGCGTGTTTGGGTTAGGCCCCCTAGTTTCAGGGGCCCATCAGTTGCCGCGTCGCCGACAATTTCCACAAGGCGTGCCGGGCCAGTACGGGGCTATGGAATTCCACGGGACTACCGTGAGCTGGTGATACGGGAGAAGGAGACAGAAGGGAGGGAAACGGGTAGTGATAACGACGGAATCGGGGRATATGAAGTAGTGCGTCTTGTCCGAAGTGGGAAAATCGGGGCACCTCGGATCGCTGGTTGTAGCACAGTGGAACTCCCTGGGGCACAATCGATTCTCGATTAGGCAAGGAAATTTTGGGTATCTTTGCCTAATACATTCTCTCACCCAAGGGTCGAAGTACTCCGAATCCCAAGAGCTCGACATCTTATCATTGCAGTGTGAATCCTCTTGCATGCGTCTAATCGGCAAGGGGATTTTCCGATGTGATATCGAAACTCCTTTCCGTTTAGGTGCATGGGGGAAGGGCAATTCCCGTCTACCTGATATCGAAGGCGTTAAGTTCGTTGATGATCGCGAATCGGCACGCGTGGGTATGTGTAGGCTGCACAGATCAAATCGCGCTTACACTCATACCTGCGAGGTATTCGCTTGTTTCTAGACAAACAACTACCCAATCATCTAATCACTTCGTGATCCCGTATACAATCATTCATGAGCATGCATGGTGCTACTACACATCAGGCATCGCGACAACGATCAGTGGAAAGGAGAKAAACARCAATAGAAACATTATTGACGRCTACGAGAAAGTTCCTACTATGCTCATGAGTGTATCAAAAATGACAAGCAAAGACAAGGGTCRGGCAAGAGAAGAGCAATAGACATGACATTCATTCATCTATTCATTCAACAAAACACATGATAAACGAGATCGAGACCAACCGCAAAAACGAATGTGGGCGGAAACCAAGACAAGATTATGAAAACCAAAGAAAACGGGCGAATCGCCCTGAGCTGAGATCAAAATTTATATACAGAAGCAAGGAGGGAGACAAGACAAAGAAAATTGCAAACCATGTCCATCAACCTCAACTCCCTCTTCCTCTCTCTCTCTCTTCGATGAGGACRGTCCGTTGTCACGCACCAACCCTCGAAGTCGTCACCCCGCTTAGTCCTCCCGCACCCGTCAGGTTCTTCCGCGCCCACAGTCCGTCGTGGCCCTCGTCAACCCCG
>BFEA01000128.1:5725-22433 GCA_003427395.1 Chara braunii
GTGTGTGTGTGTGTGTGTGTGTGTGTGTGTGTGTGAGAGAGAGAGAGAGAGCTCATGGCAATCGTTCCCGACATCTGCACGTGACCCCGCGATGTTCCACCATAACGCTTGCAGTTTGGAGCCCTCCCGGCATCGAAAAAACCCGGCGCGGACTTTTTGCTCACTCCCCCTCGTCAGCTCCTGCTTGGCCCGCAGCACTCGCAGACACCCACAACCTTTCCAGCACACGCGCTTTGCTCCTGGCACCACGCGGGCAGCTCACTCGGGCCGCTTTGTGGGCCTGCAGTGCAGCACCGAATTTCGCCGGGCCCAATGGGAAGCATCACGCCGGGCCCTTTGCAGTTTTTAAGAGTACAGGCATTTCGCTTCTACTATTTTGAATTTTCAATGTTTTTTGTTTTATGTCTTAATGTCTTTGATTTCTCCTTTGCCTTTTGGAAATATTGTTTGTCTGTGCTTGGTAGTGTACCTCCTTTGCTGGACCTTGCATAGAGAATGGGCTGATCACAGCATGGTGGAGGTTGGATCTCGGAGAAGATCACCGGGTTAGTCTGCAATGCAAGACCCTTCAATCGAATGACTTCGCACGTGCTCGTCCACTTTGTCCTTTACCCCTCCCTAATCCAACTTGTTACCTCTCCCCATAACATTAATTGGGTAGTCGTCCAAGATGCCCCTCTCCTTCAATGGAATGGCTGTCTGCTTGCTAATCCATTTCATCCTTAACCAACTGCTTCCCTTATCCAACTTGTTACCTCTCGCGGAAACTCCAATTGTGTTGTTACCTCTCGCAGAAACTCCAACTGTGTTGTTACCTCTCGCGGAAACTCCAATTGTGTTGTTAAACTCCAGCTGTGTATTCTTCCCAGTTGCCCTCCTTCCCCTCCTCTCCACTTATCCCACCCCCCTGCAAAAAAAGTAAAAATGTACAAAAACGCCATGGTTCGCATGTGATTTTTGAAGCACTCCTTAATCTCTTAGACAATTGAAGCAATTATAATTCATCACTGGTCGCTATATACTCGACAATGTAATGTCCCTCAACGAGGCCTCGAAGAAGATTGCAGAAAAACAGATGCAAACTGCCATACTTTTCTTTGATTTTGAGAAGGCTAAGTTTGACCAAGTTAACTGGGATTTCTACAAGACTGCATGACCAAGTAAGTAGTGAGGGAGAAATTCAGGAAATGGGTAAAATCCTCTACAACAATGCATCTGGCGTGCTGCAAGTCGACATAATAATATCTGCCCCATACCAAATCTCAAGATTGGTATGCCAAGGTGACCCCTTGGCCCCCCCCATCTTGCTGTTCATTATCGAGATCATAGTATCTTTTCATTATGGAGGTCATGGTATCTTTTCTGAGGAAAGACCCCTAAGTTGACAGACTGTTAGTTAATCTTATCAATATTTATCAATATCATCCGCAATTATGTACTCCCGACAGCACTAATGTTTGCTGCTACTCGAATCAGGGCCAACAACTCCTTGTTTCAGGCTCTAGTCCGCGCTATGGAAGCATTCAGACTGCCCTTAGAAATGAAGGTCAATTGGTCCACAACATCAGGCTGGTGGTTTGCCGAGAACCCCCCCTCCCCCCCCAATGTGATGTGCCTGATTGACGTGAAATCCAGTATGGCATCCACACGTTCGCATACACATGCGCAATGACAAGTAGACTTGGAGAGAGCAGTCCAAAACCAAAATACAGAATACACAGCCGAAGCTCACAAAACCAAAATAGAATTGAACTTAGTCAATTCTTATTGATACCGTCTCTCTCCATCTCAATCAGCAGCACAGCGTGACAGTGGCACACATTTCCAAGAATCTCAACCACGTTACAACACCCACGAACCAATCAAAATAGAAGTTCATCAAAGTAAACAGGAGACTTCTTCTTCCTCCCTCTTCCTCAACCTCTAGCTATGGTGCTGATAAGCACCCCACCAGTCAAGCCTGCCTGTCGCCACACAACCCTCCTGAGTCCAACACTCAATCGGCTGCTCTCCTAGAACCACAATTGCAGGTAATATGTCCACTCAGCAGCGGAGCCCAGCTCCCAGGATGGAGAAGAAAAACGCCAACACGATGAAGATGAGACTTTGCCACTTCGAAGAAGACAAAGAAAAGTTGCTTCGATGGCAGCTGTCAAACCCCCAATGGCACACAAGGAGGTAAGCGCCCACCAGCGCTGGAGGGCTGAAGCCCAGCACTGTCTCTGATAAAGCTGAACGGCCCCAGCTATGGCCGACATCAGCACCATAAAGATGGAGCCCAGCACTGTCTGAAAATAGTGACAAAAGAACCCTCAACAACTCAGCCTGACTCTTTTTCTACCAGACCGAAGTCTACTGCCTACAACCTAGGACGTACCTGGAAAAACACGGGCCCACCGATAACAACAAGAGTGACCCTCAAAGAACAAGAATTATTGAAAAAAGCCTATGAGGGACAAGGCCTGTGGCATCTATGGTTAGGACCCCGGGCCCCGAAAAATCGCAAAATTGTTCTACTTTGTTATTAAAGCCCGCTGAATCTTCGAGTACATTGCAAGAGTGTTCCGGATCAGATTGCCTGGACCACTGGGGAGGAGGCCCTGCAATACCTGGGGATTATGGAAAACAAGGACAGAACCTGGCCTGGCATGGACAGAACCTGGTGGTCAAGGCAATCATGAGGTTAGTTCCATGCAGAAAAGCACTTGCTTCACGCCAAGGCAGGGCTCTAATTATAAGCTCTTCAATCTTCTCCACTCTGTGGTACATGTCCTCCATCTGGTCTCCCCCCGACGAGACTCTAAGAGAACTCATCAAAAGAGTGAGATGCTACCTGTGGACAGGAGACCCATCCAAACAGCCCTGCATTAAGAAGGTGGCCTGGTACTACATAACCAGGAAACCAGAGGAAGGAGTCTTAGGCGCACTGTACCCCCAAACAGGAAGCCATTGCTCTCCAAATGAACTGGGTAACAAAACTGCTGCATCGCCTGCCTCCCCTGGTCAGAATGGTGCTGGACAGCATCTGAAAACTGGCGCCTGTAACAACCCCAGGCAACATGGAAGGCACCTTCTAGGTCTTGGCAAAATAGTGGACAAAGAGAACAGGCCGCAAAACACGAACAAGCCATCCATTAAATCTGTGCCCCACCAGACCTGCCGCTAATGCAATCCCCAAACCTTACTGGGCTTCTATTCTCGGAGCCTGGCACGAACTCGTTTCCAGGAAACCTCAGAATCCTAGGACAAAAGGAAGAAGTCCTACGGCAACTGCTGTTCTGTAATCAATGGCTGACCAATGAAGAGGGCAGCCTGTGGTCGCTCTTCAAAAGACATCAAATGGCTTTCGTGGGTAGAGAGAGGAGTATGGGCAATAAAATTTGAAAAAAAACACATATGGGACAACGAAAAAAAGAGCTGGAAATGCCCTTTGGGACATCCGTTAAAATTGGAAGGATACAGAGAAGATTAGCATGGCCCCTGCGCAAGGATGACACGCATAAATCGAGAAATGGTCCAAATAAAAAAAAAAAAAAAGACCTGGAAATCGGTGCCCTAACAGACCCCCCTAACAGAGTTTTCCGTTTCATAAAAAGAATCGAGGGGAGCCACTTCCAAGCGAAATTCACATCCTACCCGCTGGTTTGAGGTAGGAACCAGGAATGGGATGTACTGGGATCAGATCTAGAGACAGTGGTAGTGGTAGTTGACGCCTTCCTCCTAAGGAAAGTGAGGGTGATCAAATCCAACTTCTGGGCTGTCTTTGAACCGCACAAAAATACCAAGATCTAGAATACGACCTGAGGGAGTGGCAATAGGAACAAAAGGCCCCAGGAAAGAAACTCTCCATAACAGAATGCGCCACGAAAAATGGATACAACTTCATACAAGGCTATTACAAGCTCTTACAACCTAGGCTTAAGGACGAAAGACCCCACCCCAAAGATCCCTTGGAAGAATCTCAACCTCAAACCAACAAAGTTTCGGAACCTTGAATGGCTGATTGTGTCCCAATAGTACAGAAGAAGATTTCATCCATCGTGGCATTGCCTGATTAAATGCCCTGCTGCCGCCCAGGTCTGGTCCAGAACGACCAAGCTATGGTTTTCACTCTTCACAATCCCTCCCCCCACTTCCCTCCTCACAATCCTACTGGCCATCCAGATCCCCGCTCACCTAAAAGGACCGGCAATAGTCTGTTTCCTACTGCTGAGGAAGGTCACGCTGTGGACAATGCTCGATGACAATCGATGGTCATATTGTGGACTAAGAGGCATCTTGGAACCAACTTATCCTTATGGCTGAAACAGAGATCAGATGCAGGTGGCAAAAAAAGTGAAGAGCTCAGGGAAAACCCATCCACAGAGGCTGGACCTAGAGAGGAATGCATTCGCAAGGAATTGGCTGCTGGAGGGTCAAATTGCGACAATCAGAGACAACTGACTGAGCTGGAAGAAATGGGCCACCACCTGAAGATTCGGTGTCAAGCCTTCAAGAGTCTTCTTCTAGAAGCAGGACCCCAGCCAAGTCTGAGAGGATTCTTGAAGGGTCGACAAAGCTGTCAGTCTTCCTGGACCCCTATAGCTCTTGCTCTGATACGACATAGTTAGGGTTGAGAATGACAGAATCAGAAAAGAGGGACAGGCAATCTGACAGTCAATCTTCCGTATTGGAGTAATCAATGCTGGCCAGGTGTCCTTCAGCCAAAACGGAAGGAAGTGTGGACTCTGTGGAGTGCGTTTATCATGTATTCAGCTTTCACTTGCCGGTGGATTGGAACCGGACTGACGCTCCAAGGATGGACAAAGAGCCAGGGCCATAAGGACCTGTTTCTATAAAAAAACAGCAAAACGAAAAAAGAAATTCACAGGATTGCAAGGGTCCAAATTGCACCTAAGGGGCTTCATGTCAATTGGAATGAGAAGAGTAAGAAAAAAAATTCCCCTTTTTTTCGTTCAAACCACCACTACCTCTGAGCCTCTTTTGTACAGCTCGACTTTCTTTTTCCTTTTGGCTGGTGCGAGGCTCAAGGCCTTGATCTGCCCTACTGGGCCCTATTTTCTGTACGGTCCCTGAGGGCAGGCTCGACCCAGGGCCTACAGACCTAATTTTGGGGTCATCACGCAACTGGGTAAATTCAGGCAGTTGCGCATCGCCAGTTGGTTGAGAGCGCCCAGGCCCAGGCTGCCTTTTTCGAATGTAACTGAGGCAGGCCCTGGGCCAGATTCGCAACATGGACCGACCACAGGCCGCGGGCAGTTGGACACGGGCAACCACCACAGGTTGTTTGGACTGGGGCTCAGCCTCTCGGGGCCTACCGGAAGCTTCTGGGCAGGGGCCCAGCGCAGCCAGGCTGCACGCAAGGCAGGCAGGCCACTTCCATTTAGGAAAGAGCCTGCCCACGCATTGGTAATTCGGGCAGTGGCTGCATGCTGCGCAAGCGCTGCTGTGCTAACGCTGGCCAGCGCTCACGCGCTCACGGGCGAGACTGGAAGGAGCAGGCAGCCATAGCCGAGCTGCGCTGCTGTATGCTAAATGGGGCGCATGGTGGTCCTTGGGTGCATGTGGCATCTGTGAGTTGGGGATCGAGGTTGTGAGTGAAGCGAGAGACATACCTGGTGCTTGAGGCGAACGGCATTGACCGAGATCTGCTCGTACTTCGGAGAGCTGTTGACGTCATCAGCGGCATTGTAGATAGGCTAGATAGGATCTACCATTTGTAGTCTGGGCGCCAAGCGCCAGATAGGGTGTCGACATTGGTTCTTTGTTGATGATGAGGAGACTATTCGAACATTGTCACTTATGAGCTTTTGCTGTGCTCTTATTTGGTGGGACTCGTGATGCAATTCTGCTTCTGGTTCGAGGTCACGACTATCTGGTCTCATGTGTATGATGCTGTTTGGTTACTGGAGTTCGCTATCGCTCATTTTCCTTACACTGGTGACACCGGTCATTTTGGTCCTTGGCGCCAGGGCTCAGAAGAATGCAGTGTGTGTTATTAACATATTAATATTATGTTATATTTGCGTTTCGAGTTCGCCTGTGAAAGGTAGTGGTGGTTAATGCTTCCATTAATTTCCATGATATTATTTTTCAAGTATTTTGGCAAAGCAAGTTTGAATTATGTTACACTATTTCATTTTGTTTGTTGTTTTTTGAGATGTTGTCCACACATTCACAGTAAGCATGGGCATCTTCTCTTTGAGCCTTGTTATATTCACGAATAGTTATTTCTACAAAGTGCTCGAGTTCATCAAGGTATACAAGTGGATGCCCTGCGGGGCACTGCTCCTCCTCCTCCTCCTCGTTCCCATTCTCTGCCATTTCCTCTCTGTCCTCGTCCCCCATCCCCCTCCTCCTCCTCCGCTCGGTTCTCCTCCTGCCACTTCTCCTCTGCCAGGGCGTTCTCGTCCTTCCATCGTCCTCCTACTCCCCCGTCTCCCCCTCCCCCTCTGGACCGGGTGGTACTGTGTGGGATGTGCATTGGGCAGTATTATGCGAGGCATACTGCGTGGCCTGGGTGTTACTATAACATGCTCCCACCGACAAAAAGAAAGAATGCAGACATGACCACAGGGAAATAAAGAAAAAGAAAACACATGGCCAACATAGGGCACAATTAGGCCCTTGCCACAGTGGGCAGTACGATGTGGGCTGAGCGGTATTATGTGGCGTCACTGGCGTGGGTAATACTGTGGGCGTTGGGTCGTACCACGACGCGTGGGTAATACTATGGGCGTTGGGTCGTACCACGACGCGTGGGTCATACTATGGGCGTTGGGTTGTACAGGAGGCGTGGGTAATACTATGGGCATTGGGTCATACCACGAGGAGCGGGTCATTCATACCGTCATGCGGATTGGGAAGAACTGTGGGATGTGCGTTGTGTAGTACTGTGTGGGGCAGGTCATACTATGTGAACTGGGTAGTACTATGTGGATGGATTGGTGGCACTATATGGGGTGGGCCATACTATGTGGTGGTACTATGTGGGCTCGGTCGTATTATGTGGCCCAGGTGATACATTGCGGGTTCGATGGTTCTACATGGGGCGGGTCATAGTATGTAGACAACATGGCACTATGTGGGCTGGCGGGTACAGTGTGGGGTAGGTGGGCAATGCTACATGGGCTGGGTGGTACAGACGGCAAAAAAACAAAAAACAACAAAAACAAAAACAGGAAAAAAACGAAAAATTGCCACCCCCATGTGGCTGAATGGTACACCCATCAACTGTTAATAGACAGACCTGAGCTTGATTCCTGCTACAGAGAACTTTGGGCAGACTCACACTAGGACTTTTTCTATAAAGCTCTGGCCGAGATTGCTTTCAGAGTCATCCAGGTCTGGCCGTAATCCCAGTCAGATGCATTTTGGAAAGTGCTAGTGTGAGTATGCCCTCAGAGAACAACACGATCTTTTTACCCTCTTGGGGTGACCTCAACGCATATTTGAGCTCGTGTGGCTTCTTTCTGCCTAGATCGGCCAGCTATGTGCTGTGCTCGAACATCCGGGAGAAATGAGAAACGAACCATGAACAAAATGACACTGCCAGCTCACAAAACAACATAAGTGGACCTGCCTCTGCGCAACGTGAAACAACAGAAACAAACTGCTGCCTCACGAAACAACAGACACACTTTCTTGGGGGTGGAGGGGTGGAGGGGTGGAGGGGTGGAGGGGCAGGGCGGGGAAAAGACAGGCACAGTTTCATCTGATTGCATCTGGGTTCGAACTTTGGTCTGTATTTCAACGGTTCATAGGTGTACCAACTGAGCTGGACTGCCTGAAAACGACAAAAGCGACAGGACAACGCGAGGATTCTCCAAGCCCCACCGCCTGCTATGTTCTTGCTTTTTTTTTTCTGTCTGATTGGATCTCGATTCCAACTTTTGTGTTTCAACTTTCAACAGTTGAGCTAGACCACTGCTGGCCCTCTGGTGGGATGGAGCCTTACCCTGCGCGATTATGGGTCTCATGGGGGCCCATCGCGCGAGACCCACTCCATGCTTTTGGAAGATTGTAGATATTTGATAGCAGGGGATGAAGACCGAAGGGCCGAGGCACTTATGGTCGCCTTGTTAATCAGTTTGTGTGGTGTATGAAGAGAATTTGTAGTCCAAATGCCTAGGGTCATGATCAAAGCGGATTATTGAAATGTCCTCTTTCATGCTCTCAAATAGAACGATCCATGGAATTCTTAGTCCATCACTTTAAACTTTAGACGGAGGGTGTCTTTATTAGCTCCTTCTTGCCTCCCTCCTATTCTACGGAGCATGAATTTTGTTGGTTTTCCACCAGCAAACCTTAAATATCACAACCACCATACGTTGAAGGAACCCTTGAACATCATTGGTGACTCCTTGTTATGCAGGATTAACTGTCAGGTAAAAGCCTTGTATTCCTATTAGATTCTTAGATTCGTCTTGGTCAGTCCTTGCCATAGGTCGCAAAACCATCTTTTTTTTTTTTTTTTTTTTTTTTTTGGAAAATTACCTGTGGAAACCTGCTATTGGAGCTGATACGAGCATCATCCAATAGCAAGCCCCAGTTTATAGATGGCTCCGATCTATTGGTGGGGAGCATCACCTGCCGGAAACCGGGTCCAGCTTCCCACTGATAAGATCAGAGAAGATATACCTGGCGTTTTCTACTTGCCAAGTACAAAGAAAACAGCAGCCGTTAGTCCGAACCATGCCTCAGCAACCCCTCTCAGGTCTCCTGTTAAATGTGTGGCAGAGTTGTAGTTTCGTTGGCCTGTGCGTTGCTAACTCATTCATGTCACCGGATTCAACCTTGTGCATTGCTGGTTGAATATGTGCTGTGCAGCTGATTTGCAACTACTACACTGTCAGACAAGATGGATCATCAAACTTCATGAGGACCTGGAATCTTGAGGTATGTAGCTGGTTTGTTTCGGCCTTTCGATTAGAGCAAATGATTACCATTCTGGATTCATAACCGATCCATCAGTTATGAACTGCTATCCGAAGTTGTCAACCAAGTCCTCCCTGGTGTTTTTTGCGTGTACCGTATTTCCAGACCACTTTATTTATGAATTGTTGCTTGGATGGATCTCAGGTCCATAGGTATGTTGTCGCCTTCTTCTTGAGGTCCTTTAAGTGCAAGGTCGGGATACCAAAATGCAGCTACATACCACATCAAGACCGATCAGTTGAGGACTACGGCCCGACCATAGAGAGACGTGTATACCCTTGCCCATTTCCCTAACTTATCTATCATGTTGGCTAGTAGGCTGGCTGGTGTCATCTGGACTCCCAGGAAATGCATGGGGTCTTTAGGATCTTCCAAAGTCATCCCTTCCGGGGTAGATGTGTGGGTATGCCTATGTTTTCCTCCACAAGCCACCATCCTCGTTTTCTTCCAGTTAATCCGCATTTCGGCGGCGAGTTGGAAGGCTTGCATGGCTCTCATTAATGCTTCGAAGGACGAGTTGGAGGCTCTTATAAGGACCGTCAGATCATCAGTGAACGCTATTGTGGGTGGGACGTGGTGGATTGTGTTGGGATCACCCGTTCCATCTATTAAAATAGTATTAATCTTTCTATAGATGGATCTTTTCTGAGGTACGAAGCAATGGCTTCCGTGATGAAGAGGGATATGGGGGCGGCTAGAGGATCTCCTTGTCTTACAGATCTGGTCATCCTGTAGATGTTAGAGATGTGGCCATTAACTTGCATTGCCTCGTGGACATCATTACTCTGATCCTCTTCCTAAAATTTGGTCCTATTATTATTTCCATGCATTGTTGAAGGAAGTCCCAATTGACTTGATCATAGGCCTTTTCAAAGTCAAAGAATAGTATGGCCATGTTCATTGTTTTGTCCTTTATGTATCTGACTGATTCTGCTAGTGCCATTACATTGTCTAGGATAAACCTGCCTGTTATAAAGCCTGTTTGGTCTATGTGGAAACAACTTCTAGTGATTTTGGTGATTTTGTTCACTAGGAGTTTGGCTAAAATCTTGTATGCTACCGTCAAGAGTGTGATAGGTCTGTAATTTCTGATGTCCGCGGGATCCTCTTTTTTGTAAAAGTAGTGAGATTATCCTTGTGCTGAGATATGTACCTGGCCCTTCTTGAGACCATGCTTCCTTATGAAGTTGCAGTATTCTCCCCCTAGTACACCCACAATTCCTTGGACAGTCCGTCTTGGCCCAAGGTTTGTCCTGGTTTCATTGAGTCTAACTGTCTAAGGGCTTCTTTCCTTGTTAGAAATCAGTTCGTTGAGTTTTTCTGCTAGAGTGGTGTGGATGGATTTGTCTAGATACCTACAGAAATTTTGTCTAGCTTGTGAGATTGTACTCGACCTCTACTATATGCCATCCATCGCAATTCAAGAAGAACTGGAATGAGACGAAGACGAGAAGAGGATGAAGAAAAGAAGAACACAAAATTCGATCAAATTCTCCTCCCCTTTTCCCTCCACCTCAATCCCTCATGTAACTCCTGGGCTTTATTGTAAGATGTAATAACAATGAAGGAATGGAGGAATGAAGGAATGAATGAACAAGAACCAATGTCTGAAAATAATAGACGAAGTTAGGACACACCTGCGCTGTCCTGTAAGCCCCAGCGTTACTCCGCTGCGTAGTACCGACCCTTGCCTTCTGACGCTGTTTTGCTCCTAGGCGTGGTTCACACTGGCACGGCGGCACCCCATCAAGTAAATTTGAACACACAGGCGAGGACTATCGATGAGGGAGGTTGCCACGGCCAGAGGGGAGGATGTTCTCCCTTCCCGAGCGGGTGCTCCTGGCGCGCCTCGTCGTCTCCACAGGCCGAATGCCATTGATCCTTCTTCGTCCTTTTGAAGCAGACAGCCGATTCAACAAGGAAGCAAGGACTTATCGCCATTCCCCAGATCTGCCAATCAAGAAGAGAAGCTTCAACTTTCACCAAGTCGATATTCATAGCCAACGTCCCACCATCGTTTGCACATGCTACGTGAGCTGCAACCCATAGCATCGCCAAGTGGTACGCCAGCAACAAGGCTCCTCTTCACGATGAATCAAGAAGAGAGGATTCCCCAAGTCAACATTCACAGTCGAGGTCGCACCATTGCTTGCACATGCCACATGAGCCACAAACCGGAGCGTCGCCAAGCCCTACACCAGCAACAAGATTCCTCTTCACGACAAACACAAATGCAATTACCCAGTATTTGTTGGTGACTCGCCTAACCACACGTGGCCCTCCTGCCCCTCCCCTTTTGACTTTCCTCCCTCTTCTTGTGACCTTTTCGGACAGATAGAGCGTCTGTTCAGCTAAGGCAAAACTAGTTTCCCTCTTTACACCCGGACAGCCGTCAAGTGTATATCCACGCATCCGTCCCCATACATGAGGACAATGCCCCCACAATCTCGCTGCCTTAGTACTCCGAGCGCCCTGCATCCACCTCTTCCTTAGAATCGGGAAGCTTTCCCATCTTCCAGCCAATCATTTCCCAACCTTGCACTCACGTTCCTCATTCCCCAGTGACCACCTATCCTTACCGTCAATGCCCGCTGAGAGGGTTCCCTGGACACACACATGCGTGCGGCTTGGCGAACCACCTCTCTCCCGCCATTCTTCTCCTCTACCCACACCCACTTTGTCTGCCCCATAACCTCCCTCAATGGTACCTCACCCCGAACAGGCTTTGCTTCTCCTCCACCTCGCTGTACTTGTGACAAACCTTTCCCTCCCCCTCCCCTCATTCCCATTGACTTCCTCTTAATCTGTTGCCAATCACGTGTCACTCCCCTCCAATTGTCGCTGTGATGGAAATGGCTCTCGATATACTTACGGAGTGATTGGCTTTATGGAATTTGCATAGCCTTCTGCCCCGAACTTACGGATTCAAGTACCTCACCAGTCCAAATCTGTTCAATAACCTCGGAGCAGACCCAGACACCCGATCTGTCAACTCCTCCAGTCGTCTCATTGCCCCACTTAAACCGGTTAAGACGAGTTATCTTTTCCGCCGAGCCATTCTAGATACACAAGCCACCTACTCCCTCTGGCCAGACCCATCAAGCCACCTGTCCCGATTTCTCCTGACCCCTTTTTATGCAGATCCGTTCATAGCACCCCCCATCGCTCGTCACCTATATAACCCCCCCTCCCTGCCCAACCCATAACTCGTCCCCATCCTGATCTAAACACACTGCCCAAAGGCCTTCCCAACCCCAACATTGGCCGCTTTCCGTCCTTTCCTTCCCCGATTCAAATTAACCCAGGTAGCTCAACATACCACACCATCCCCCCCTCCCCCTCCTCCCCCAGCCCTGTCTATTGCAACATCCCCCTTCTCCAACATCTCCCTCTTTCCTAGAAAATCCGACCCACGCTTTCCAACTGGTCCTCAAGACTACAATTCAGGGAGCAACAAAGGCCCCGGATAGCCGCTACCAAGGGAATCCTTGTTGGTTTCTCTTCCTCCACTTAGTTACATGCTTAAATTGGGCAGGTGCTCCTGCCCGACGTGAGATCAGAAGGCAAGGCCAACCTACCTCCACAGCTCGAACCCGACACCGACAATCGCAAGCCCACCTTTAGCCGATGGGAGCGAACGGAAGGCGGCGAGCACACAAACCAGAGACAGGACCTTACGTGCCGTTTTCCACGAAACGAAGACCACCACCCACAAACAGGTGCTGCAGGGCGACAACAGGGTGGAGCGAAACACACCACTCTAGGCTGCAGCCCCACAGGCCCGCTTGGAATGTTCTCCATTTCCTCTCCACTTTAGGCTATCAACGCTCTCCAAATTGGGAGAGAGGAAAGCCACTACCATGGACCCCACCACACTTCGAAGCAGAAGGTGCTGAGGTCATGAGGAATCCAATGATGCTCAGCCGGTCGTGCCCTCGGCAGAAGCCTTGGGCGCCACGCGCGTTCAAGGTATTGCTGGCTCACGGATTTCTGCAATTCATATTGAGTATCGCATTTCTCTGCGCTCTTCATCGTTGCGAGGGCCAAGATATTCATTTGCAGAGAGTTCTACAGTATGGTGCTGTTCCAACAGGACCGACCCCCTACCCAGAAGAGAAGGGGGCCGTCAACCCGGACAGCGACAAATCAGAGCAGGTATATCAATATGAAGTTGCGAAGTCGTCGCCACCACCACTCCCACGGCCCCATCCTGGCCCCTGTTCGGGGGGGAGGCAAGCCTCTAGGGAGCAGGGGGCCGGCGAGAGTGCAAGCGCTGTCTCCTCCCCTCCCGCCCGACCCCTGTCGTTCCCGACCCAAACCCTCCCCCAACAGCCCTCCACCCCGAGATTCAGACCAGCTCGACAGTGTTAAGAACCCCGATCTGTCCAGAAAGGAGGACCCGCTGGAAAGGAAGCAAGGATGAAACGGAGAGGGGACGAGGGCCCTGGACCCCACAACACACCCCCGCCCCTAGCCTCTACCATGACCCTCCATCCCCAAACAAGCCACAAGCTCTGCACGAAGCCGAGGTTAAAGCTGAATGAAAAGGAGGTCTGGACAAAGCTGAGACGGGAGGGGGCTATGTGGGCCAAGGACAGCCGCCACCACCCATGATCCCGGCCCTGACCCTCCTCCAGGGCTGTCCGTCCCCAGACCAACCACCATCTCGACCAGAAGTCGAGAATGGGGTTGAACCGAGGTAACACCCTGCGGAGGCGAGATGGGATGACGGGGGAGCAACACCACAAGGCTCCGGATCCTGCCCACTCCCCCACCCCTCACTTACACCACAGCCCCTCTGCGCCGGGCCAGCCCCCAGCTGGGCACTAAGCCCAAGATGGAGCTGAACCGGAAGAGAAAAGCAGATGTAGGCAGGATGGGGGCAAAGGGCGGCGGAAGGGAGAGGCTGCCAGCGTTCCACACCCCGCAGATCGGTCGCTCACGTGTCAATGATCCTTCCGCAGGTTCACCTACGGAAACCTTACTACGACTTCTCCTTCCTCTAAATGATAAGCCTGAATGCACTTCTCACAGCACCCCCAGCGGCAAACCGTTGAGATCACCAACGGGCAGTGTGTACAAAGGGCAGGGATGTAATCAGCACGAGCTGATTTACTAGGCATTCATCGTTCAAGATCGATAATTACAACAATCTATCCCCGTCACGATGAACCTTAAGAATCTATCCCCGTCACGATGAACCTTAAGAAGGTTACCCGGGCCTTCAACCCAGGCAAGCGACTCGTTGGATTCATCAGCGTAGCGTGCGTGCGGCCCAGAACATCTAAGGGCATCAAAGACCTCGTATTGCCTCGAACTTCCGTGGGCCAGTCGTCCAACAGTCCCTCTAAGAAGCTGGCCACGAGCGAAGGTTACCGCATAGCTATTTAGCAGGATGAGTTCTCGTTCGTTAACGGAATTAACCAGACAAATCACTCCACCAACTAAGAACGGCCATGCACCACCACCCATGGAATCAATAAAGAGCCCTGAATCAGTCAATCCTTGCTATGTCTGGACCTGGTGAGTTTCCCCGTGTTGAGTCAAAGTAAGCCGCAGGCTCCACGCCTGGTAGTGCCCTTCCGTCAATTCCTTTAAGTTTCAGCCTTGTGACCATCCCGTAAACTTTGATTTCTCACAAGGTGCTGGCAGAGTCATCCAATAGACATCCGCCAATCCCTAGTCGGCATCGTTTATGGTTGAGACTAGGACGGTATCTGATCGTCTTCRATCCCCCAACTTTCGTTCTTGATTAATGAGAACGCCCTTGGCAAATGCTTTCGGAGAAGTTCGTCATCCATAAATCCAAGAATTTCACCTCTGACAATGGAATATGAATGTCAACCGTCTCTATTAATCATTACTCCAATCCCGACGAGTCCGAAGACCAACGAAATAGGACGAGAGTCCTATCACATTATTCCATGCTAATATTTTCAGGCCTGGTTTGAACACTAATTTTTTCAAAGTAACAGCGCCAGCTCTGGATCCCAGCCAATAAAGGCCAGGAGCGCATACCCGGCAAGAAAGGTAAAAGGGCTGGTACACACCCGCAAGAGCGGACGACCCCTCCCACCCAAAATCAAACTACGAGCTTGTTAACTGCAAGTCTACATCAACTTACATATACGCAATTGGAGCCGGAATTAGTGCCACCAGACTTGCCCTCCAGTGGATCCTCTTTCAAGGAGTTTACGCCTGTTCTCATTCCAATTACCGGACTCGAAAGAGCCCAGTATTGTTATTTATTGTCACTACCTCCCTATGTCAGGATTGGGTAATTTACGCGCCTGCTGCCAACCTTGGAGGTGGTAGCCATCTCTGAGGCTCCCTGTCTGGAATCGAACCCTAATTCTACGTCACCCGTTACCACCATGGTAGGCCTCTATCCTACCATCCAAAGTTGATAGGGCGGAAATTTGAATCAAACATCGCCGGCGCAAAGGCCATGCGATTCGACAAGTCACCATGATTCACTGCAACAACGGGCAACCCCAGATTGACCTTTTTTCCAATAAATACATCCCTCCCAGAAGTCGGGATATGCTGCACGCATTAGCTCTTGAATTACCACGGTTATCCGAGTGGTAAGGAGACCACCAAATAAACTACGTCCCTATGTCAGGATTGGGTAATTTACGCGCCTGCTGCCTGCCTTGGAGGTGGTAGCCATCTCTGAGGCTCCCTGTCTGGAATCGAACCCTAATTCTACGTCACCCGTTACCACCATGGTAGGCCCCTATCCTACCATCCAAAGTTGATAGGGTGGAAATTTGAATCGAACATCGCCGGCGCAAAGGCCATGCGATTCGACAAGTCACCATGATTCGCTGCAACAACGGGCAACCCCAAATTGACCTTTTTTCCTGAGTATGGATCCGGGCCGCCCGGCCGACCAGCGCCTGCCCGGGGGAGGTCCCGGGCGGCCTGGCCGGGCGGGCGGCCCGGTTGGGGGCCGGGCACCCCCAACACACCTTGTTGGGGGGGGGGGGTCCGACCCCGAATAGCCGAGTTGTGGCATCCTCAGGGCCTACCGGGTCCGACCAGGCCCAAAAAACGGCGCGTCGGGCCCGTGAGGCCAGTTTTTTTTTTTGAATTTGTGATGGCCCTCCAGCCGTCGATCATCCATGATCGACGGCCAGAGGGCCGTTTGATTTTTGGAGGGAAAAACGAGACCCCGTTTGAACAACCGACTGGCTGGGGCGGCCTGCATCGGCTGTCCAAACGGGGCCTTGGTTTTCCCCAGCCGCCCTCGCTCCTCCTGCTGCCCGTTGTCACCA
The DNA here is from genome assembly GCA_003427395.1 of Chara braunii. Lineage (NCBI taxonomy): Eukaryota > Viridiplantae > Streptophyta > Charophyceae > Charales > Characeae > Chara > Chara braunii. Next base: position 21,943 of record BFEA01000128.1, read on the forward strand.
TCGCCTGGGAGCTACACTCCCCCTTCGTCGTGGAGTCGCCCGTCGCCCGTCGCCAGCGTCGTGGAGTCGCCCGTCGGTCGTCCCCCTCTCACCATCTTCTTCTTCTTCTTCTTCTTCTTCTTCGTCGTCGTCTTCTTCTTCTTCTTCCTCTTCCTCTTCTTCTTCTCTCGTCCTCCTCCTCTTCCCACTATCTTCTTTTTCTTTTTTTTTTGTTGTTCCATTCGTCAGCGATAGGTCGCGAGATAAACTACAGGTAAGAAAAAAAAAAAAAAACTGCTCCCCTCGTCATCTCTTCTTCTTCTTCTTTCTTCTTCTTCTTCTTCTTCTTCTTCTCTCCTCCCCCGCCTCCCCCTCATCTTCTTCTCCTTCCTCTTCTCTCCTCCTCCTCTTCTTCTGCCCATCTTCTTCTTCTGCCCATCTTCTTCTTCTTCTTCTTCTTCTTCTTCTTCTTCTTGAAGGACCGCCGCTGCAGCCCGCCACCATACCCCGCC
>BFEA01000128.1:81309-92159 GCA_003427395.1 Chara braunii
CCCCCCCCCCCCCCTGAAAAACAGCACTTCGACCGCTGCCCGCCGGACTCGAACTTCGAACTACGAAATGAAATAAAACAAAAAAAAACGGCCGTAAACAAAAAACTGTGCCGGGCCCACGATGTGCCGGGCCCGTGCGGGAAAAAGGTCTCAGCAGGATGCGTCACGTGAGACCCGCTCTCGCCTCTAAGAGTTAAAAGAGTATAGAGAAGATCCAAAATGGATGTCAGAGTCCAAAATAAATGGCAATTATAACAAATAAAAAAAGAACATAGAAAGTGAGGGAGGCAGGAGGAGGAGGGATTGGGGAGGAATGCCGGCGCAGGGAAGATTGCAGAATGGCGGCGACGGAGGTAGGAAGGAGGAGGGAGGACTTGAAAAGCCCAGATTCCATGTTGGGAGAGTGGCTGGATGATTCCTAGAGTGATGCAATACGTACAGAATTATGTGACTGGACAGCAGTTCTCAAGTGAACTGAGGTCACAGTACAGTGAGATGTGAGCACAAGCTCACGGGACAAGAGTTGGGCCAGATTCAGCCCTTGAATCACCCAAAATTAGTTCTGGGTTGATCCGAGGTAGATTCCGGGCTTGGGATTTGAAGAAAGGCTGCCCTATCCTATCAGAAATGAACTTGGCCAAGTCCTCTGCAAAGCTTGGTTTTGCAGAAGGAGAGAAGAGTGGAGGATGCCATAACGGGGTCCGAGAGTTGAGTGCTGCACTTGAGGGAGTGGGGGGGAGAGCTTTGGCTATGATAGACCAGGGGAAGGGTAGGGGGAAGTTGTGCTGGCCTAGCGGAAGGCTCTACCCCACCTGGGGCTAGGTGAGGAAGGGGAGAAGCTCTACCCCACCTGGGGCTAGAGAGGAAGGCTCCATCTCCAACCACTTTGGAAGGTTCACCATACCCTGGGGGCCTCAGGAGGCAGATTTAGGCTGTCAGAGTTGGAAGGAAAGAGAAACAAAGTCTTCGAGAGAAGAGACAGGCTACATTGGCTTGGGAAAGGTAGAGCTGCACTAAGGAAGGTGTGCCCCTAGCAGGCAGTAGAGCGGAAAAGAGGGCTGCTTTGGGCTTCTAGAGGGCCCTGCCTATTTCGGGCTTGCCTAGGAGGACGCGGCCACTTCAGTTTGGCCTAGAGGAGGCCTGTTCTTTGTCAAAGTCACTTTGAAGGGCCTCTGTCTACCTTGGGGATCATTAGGGGTAGGCAGCCATAGTTCGAAGCTACCGAAGGTGGTCTGATTGCTGCTTGGAGGCTGGGGGAGGACCATATTTACCTTGGAAGTCCATCTTGAGGAGCTGCCATATCTTGGATTGGCCTAGGAGGGCTTGCTGCTGCCTAGGGGACTGCAGGATCAGCCCTGGAGCCTGTGAGGTCGTCCTCATCTTCTTCTCCCCCATCATTTTGCACTTCTCTTCCTGAAAAGTTACTTGACAGAGAGACACCAAGAAAGTTCTCCTCCTCCTCCTCCTCCTCCTCCTCCTTCTTCCTTTTCTCCTTCACCTTCAACATCTTCCATGTCTTCTTCTCCATCTTATTTTTCTCCTCCACTCCTTTTGTCATCTTTTTCATTTGATACTTCATAAAAAATTCAGTCTTCTTAAGAGCTTCTCTTATCCACAAGTATATTCCTGGTGCCGATCCAAAGAATCATGTCAGATTTATCAGTCGAATAGCGTAGGCTGCACTCGACAATCACTTGGGTTGGACTTGGCTGCATTGTCAATTTTCACGAACTTCGGTGTAGGCAGTACTTGCCATTTGCTCAACTTTGGTGAAGGCAGTACTTGTCAATTTTGCCTCTGGTGCACTCCCTTGCCTTATCTTAAACTCCATAGTCACCCACTCTCCAGCTTCCATCTCCACTGCACTCACTCGCCCTCCAACCTCCATGGCCACCCCCCATTCAGCTTCCACCTCCTCTGCACTCCCTTGCCCTCCCTCTACCTCCATAGCCGCCTTCCACCTCTGCTGCACTCCCTTTCCCTCCCGCAACCTCCATAGTCACCACCCGTCCATCTCCCACCATTGCCCTCCCTTACCCTTCCCTAACTTCTATAGCCATTCTCAAGTCATCTCCTACCTCCACTGCACCTCCCAGACCCATCTCACCCATCTCAACTTCCATAGCGATCCCTGAACCCATAACCTACCTCTGCTGCACGCGAACTGTGTCTTTATCACTGGAGTATCTCATGGTCAGACCTGACTTCAAAATGTCTTCCATGGAGGTAATGCTTCTAGTGTTTTAACGCCATGAAGAGTGCATACAACTCCTGCTGGTTTCTGATATGGCATCTTCTTAAACATCTACTCAATAAGTCTCAACTTCTTCCCCATACGTGTTCTAACACTGCACCTATCCCATATCGACCGGCGTTAGTGGTAACGATAAACGACTTTTTTGGGTCTCGAATGTTCAGGACAGCATGATACATGAGAGCAGACTTCAATTTCCTGAAAGCCTGCTCACCTTTTTTTCTGCAGTCCCAAGGGGTGTCAAGTCGAGTTAGATTTGTCAAGGGGGCAACTATATTGCCATAGTTGTTTACAGACAATCGATAAGATCCAACCATCACCAAGAAAGATCTGACCTCAGTCACAAACCGAGGTTGCGGTTAGTCCCTGATGGCCAATACCTTTGCATCCTCTGGCCTCATTCAATCCTCAAGATTTCATGACCCGAGTACGAGACCTCAGTTCATCCAAATTTTCATTTCTCTATGTTGATCTTGTACTTGTGTTTTCAAAGGAGATATTATACCATCTGTAGATGTTATGCATGGTCCTCCAAGGCCTTACCAACGATAACTATATTGCGGAGATGATAACTCTGATCTTATCTTAGTCATGAAATACTTTGTTCGTCACGTGTTGGAATGTACTAGGCGCATTACAGAGCCTGAAAGGTATCACTACAAACTCATACAACCCATATTTGGTCTGAAATGCAGTCTTGTGTTGATCCTCGGGTCCTATCTTCATCTGGTGGTAGCCAAACTTCAGATCTATGTTATTGAAGTAATTACATCCCTGCACTCCATCCAAGAGGTCATTAATGCGAGGTAGGGGCTCTGCATGATGCACAATGATGGCATTGAGGCCCCTAAGGTCGATGTAAGGTACCTCCCTTCTTGGGTACAAATAAAACCAGTAACGCATAAAATGAAGTACTCGGCCTAATTCATCCCTCTTCAGTCAGGTCCTTTTAGTTGCTGGGAGCTCATCTAACTCCGCTAGAGACATCCTATAGACCCTTCCTTCGGGTGTTGCCCTCCCTGGGACAATCTCTATCACATGGACTCTCGCACTCTCCACAACTCCAATGCGTTCCTCCTGGAGGTCTGGAAACTTGGCCGCAACTCTTGCTATCTATGGAGGGGTCCTTAAGGTCTGGCCCTTTGGAGACACGAACACTAAGAACATACCTTGTTTTGGTTCTGCCTGTATTAATTGTAGAATGCACTAGCCCACAAGCATCCATAGGAATCCATCATCTTATGAGGTGAGTATCTGTTTAGACAGATAGTCTTCCCATCAGGAGTTTTGTACAACATAGTCTTGACGTCCCACTCAAATTGAGGCTTAGTCACTTCTAATTAGTATATTCCTCGTATCATATCGAATAGGATTTTGTCACTCACAAGAAAAGACAACTTGTGCCTAATCTTGCCTTCCCCGCACAAGTAGATACAAACCACTTCCTTTATGCAGACTTCAACTTGATTTTCGTCACGTTGACTGCTCCAGCAGATACTCCAGGTGTACTAATCTGCAACACTTGGTCTTGTAAGCGCAACCTCTTCACAATGGCACAACTAATACAGCCACGGGTGGAACCAATGTCTGCAAGTGCCCCTGCTCTGCAAGTGCCCCTGCTTTACGACCTGGTACATTGACTTCCATAATGATAAGCTCTTCTTAGCACCCTTTGCCATTGTCACCCAAGAGGTCGTAAGATCTTTGTGCGACAGTTCTATCACTAGCTCTTCTAAGGATTCAGTCACATCGCGAGAACAGAGCATCTCCTGATCAGACTATAACTGAGCTGTAACTGTAAGGTCAGTAGCCAATGCCCTGTCACTTTGAGACGTGGAGGGGGTGCTTAGCTCGAGCAGGACTAACTATTCTTTCCCCTACAGACTCTGTTGAAGGGGCTACACCCTCTGCTGGCTGGTCTTGTTTCCCTGATTCTTCTTCAGTCAGCGTTTTCTATATGCCGTGAAACACTACTGGCCGCTGACTAGCCTCTAGTCTAGTTTGATTGCGATCATCAACCTCTGCCGTAGGATGACCACTCATATAGAATGGAAACAACTGCTCTTTGTGCAAAGACAGCCTGTCCTGTCTTTCAGTATTCAGTAGCTGACTGGGTGTGGGAAGTGAAAGATAACCCAAATGACTGCAAACATAGAACCAGTAGTGCTATAGATACACCCAGGTCTATTACAACAACAACTACTCTCTAATTCGGCCTATGAAAAACAGCGCAGAGTAGTTATTAGTCTAGGTAGCTTACCCATCAGTCAGTACTGTCCCTAGGACGTACAGATGTCTGTCCGACAACTAACCAAAGCAGAAACTGAAATTGCTACAAATTGAAAATATACAAGTGAGCATGCAGTTTGAACCTACACCTTTCCTCATGCTCCACTCTTTTTCCGTCTGACCCCCTTAACTTACAACTTACGTGGAAAATAAGTGACTAACCGGTATCCAGACCCACCAGTCCACAGACTAATCAGTGGGTGGCCAAGCCCGATCAGGAATTATCATAGACTCGCAACGACTTCCATTCAAGACCAATGAGGTGATAATTAGAGTGGTATCCAGGACGACTTCCGTTTCCAGGCCACCAAGTCTGACTCTCTCTATAGCACTGCTGAAGCTTGGTGTAATCTGCACAAGCATGCATGTTCTTGTCCCACATCATGTGCTTTATCCACCGAGGGCACTTCCCATGTACCACCCCTCCCACAAGATGCACCAGCAAGATACCGCGATCTCGCAACTCTACGAGATGACTCTCACGTAAAATGCTCTTCCTCACGGTAAGAAGAACAAAGGAGGTAGATAAGGTTAGGGTTATCTACCTGATGCTGTCCCCAACCATAGATTATCTCACCAACTGTTATGATGTGCTATTTGATGACCGGTCATCGCTTAGGGACCACCGATAATGCAATGCCAGTAACACCTTAAGCAACTGCAAGCACCAATAAACTCTCACCTCGATGCCACGTAACTTGTTCGACCTCCACCCATGCCTTCTCTACCCAAAGCATGGCCTGGTCCCGGAGGCAATAAAGTCAATCACACTGCCCACGGTTGACCACTGGCACCATATGACCTGACCCGCCAGCCACGAAGGCGCATGTCAATGAACCCGCTCTGATGCCAAAATGCAAGGAACAATAATGCAAGAGCTCATAAAAGAACAAGCATAACTGAGCTGAGCTGAAAGCAGAATACCGAAGCCGAGAGTCCACCAATTCGGCAAACACAGCAATGAGACCACTGAAGTCTCTTGATAAAGAAAGCCCCACTTCTAGCCTCCAATAATCAATAACACATCAATGCAGTAGTCTTAGCCTTCGGCCCTTCTTCAACTGTGGTGTGTCTGCCTTACTCTACTTCCTAGTACCTCCACACACGCTAGTCTACCACATTCAGCTCTCTATCCATTTGTCACTGGCCGGTGCTGCTTGAAGGCTCTGCTCACACACACATCCACCGCCGACACCAACCAGTTCCTACTGTGTTTGTTCCCTTCCTGACCACTTCCACGCTCCGCCACCCTGTTGCCGTGCTTGCGCTGCCCAGCTATGGCTGGTGCCAGTGCAGCAGGCACCACAGCTGGCCCCTTCCTCTCGGGCGCACTCCTGGCCGCTAGCTGCTGCCCAGCGCTGCCACGAGCTGCCAAATGCCCGAATGCCGTCTCCCGCGACCTCCCTCCTTTTATCTGTTTTGGAGGCTGCGGTCAGGATCCAGTAGGCAGAAGTAGGCTGTGCCTGCTGCCTACTGGATCTGAGTCTGGGTCCCAGCCACTGTGACTGAGTCGAGGTTGGGCCTACCGGTTAGCTACAGGGGCTGGCGACTGTTTTCAGGCCCACACTTTCTCCCACTGGCCTTTCTTAGGCCCAGTGACATTTTCTCAGCCCGCCCTCACTTAGGGCGGCATGACTATTTCATGGGCAGCCTTCTGAGGCACGCCGAGGCCTGGGGCCTCGCAGCTCGCTGGCCAAACTACTCGATCCTCTAATCATGAATGTTAAAATCGATTGGTGTGGCAGATCTTTGCAATTCTGTTGCGTTTGCATAATGGCAATACATGCTCCTTCTTCAAAGTGCATCTGCATTCTCCACCGACTTCTCAACAGGAGTCTATCAATGTATGTTCAAGCTGCTCCTTAGCTCTTAGATTATATGTAGTTGCCAAGCAGATTTACCAATCTGTGATCTCTGGCACTTTCTGGAGATGCCCCCACGACACATTATGCTGTCTTCAAGCCTACGTACCCCCCTGCATGACACATGATACTCTCTTCAAGCCTATGTACACCCCCGCATGACACATTATGCTCTCTTCAAGCCTGTGTACCTTGTTGCTTGATGTTTGTCTCATATTGTCTAGTAGATGATATGTAGTTGGTAACCAGATTCGGCAGTGATTTTGTGATCTAAGACAGTGTCTGGCGATGCCCCTGCATGACAAATTGTAAAATTGATATGCTCTCTCTAAACCGCTCTACGCGGTCTGTTGATCTGTTCACAGGAGTGTGATATAAGATGTGGAAGAGGGAGGGAGGGAAGGGTAGAACAGGCAGGCAGGGAAACTAAAGGAATTGCGTTTTTGGGTGTCAAAACTCTGTTGCACAGGTATGACAGTGTTACAGAAGATGGTGTGCTGGACTGGCAAAATGAGCTGACAGAGAAGAACAAGTGCTTTCTTGAGGTGACAGATGGACTTTTCACAAACTACTGCTGGAAAGAGCGATCGCCGGCTGCATGTGCTCTGGCAGCTGGGACCAGAGCTTCCGATGTTTACATGGGTGTGGACGTCTTCGGGCGAAATACCTACGGTGGTGGTGGTTATCATGTAGGAATCTTCTCCAGTAACTCCTGGCTACAACCTTATGGCCCTGATATGCCAACCATATTTTATGGAAAGGAACCGTTTGGCTGGGCTGGAATTTCAAGTTACGCATTTGTTTGATCCTCCGTTGTGACGCCTTTTGATTGTATGCTGCAGGACACATATATACAGGACTGAAGAATGTCAGGATGAAGGTGCCTTGTATCTGAGATGCTTGGGTGGGCTTAGGAGTGCAGGAGAGATCTATGAGGGGGACTCGTTTCACAGGCTTACTCCACCACTACGTTAGGGTAAGTTGTGGGAGAGCAGATATTTCCCAGGGTCGGCAAGGGGCATTTAGCTTCAGAGTAGTGTAGTATTTAGTGCCAGATAGCAGCATCTGTTAGCGCTTGGTCATTAGGCAGAGAACAGTGGCTGTTGATGGCCTGGAGGCAGATAACAGCTTTAGCAGCCACCGCACTGGAAGCAAGGCTGCCAAACCTGCCTGTTTTTGCCAGGCCAGGTTACTGATCCAGGCCTGCAGGCAGGTTGAAACAGCACCCAGATTCTTTCTGTCTTGCAGTGCCATGGATTCTCTGACCCATGAGTACATGACCCTATTTTTCAGCACGAGTGGGTGGCAATTCAACACTGGGCTAAGCCCTCTGCCCAGCACTGTGCTCAGCCTAGGCACAGCCCTCTGTATATGGCGATGTTCACCAGAATGAGGTGGATCTACACGGTGATATGTTTGAACAAGTTAGAGAGGGTTCAATAGAACAGTCACTCACAGCCTACCTTTCTTTTATCCGATGTGCCTCTCTGAGGGGGGGGAAGGGGGGGGAAGGATTGTTGAGGATTGAAGCTTCAAAGTTCAAACTTTGTGCAGAACTGGTGGGGATCAATTCCATGATGGGTATGGGGGGTTGTTGAGTCTGTGAAGGCCAGTGGCGAAGGAAGTCACTTCTGTAGGTGAAGGGAGCTGTGAGCGTGGTCAATTCTAGAGATGGGGAGCAGAAGGGATGGATTCCCCAAACGGCAGGGTCGAGAAGAGGGGCACTTCTTTTAGGCAGAGGGGGTGGGACTGGTCGTTTTGCAGATGGGGGGGGAAGTCAGTGGGTGACACTGGGTGTTGAGTCTGCTGATTCTGCAGACGGGGTGAGGGAGAGGGGTTCACTTTTAAAGGCGAAGGGGAGCGCAGGGGAGTTTATTCCACAGATGAGGGATCGATTGGGGTCAATTCTGTGATTGGTGGGGGTGGGAAAGGTTGTTTTTGTAAGTGGAGAGGGGTGAGGGAGAGCTGATTTGTTGAATGGATAGTTGGGGGGGGTTGGCCACTTTCATAGGCAGAGGGAGGCATGGAGGGTCAATTTTGAGAATGAGTGAGTGGGGAGGCCACTTTCTGGAAAGGGGCAATAGGGGGCATAGGGGAGCAAGGGAGGTCGATCCCACAGATTTGTGAGGGCTGTCAATGTTGTGGATGGGCGGACGGTGGCGACTTCCCTCCCTTTGTAGACAGGCCTGCGCACGAAGGATTGCTGTAATAGATACAGGGGTGGGGGTTGTTACCTTGGTAGACCGGGGGGTTGAGGAGGGTAGTCATAGACCAATCAAAAAGAAGACGAGGTGGAAGAAGAAGAAGAGGAAGGAAAGGAGAAGAAGAACAAGAAGAAGTTAGTAAGAGAGGGTAGATCAAGAGGAGAAGGAAGACAGGAGGTGAATGAAGTTGGGAGGGACTCAACAGGAGAGTCTAAGGTGGGCACATACATCTGTAGCAAGGGGGCAAGGGGGGTCATTGGCGGGCAGGGCTACATATTCAAACTTTGAATGTGTAGCCCAGTCCACCACTGCCAATTGTTTTTGTTTTTGTTTTTGTTTTTTTTAGAGGAACTGGTAGGCCACCCAGATGCAGGTGGGGTCGTTCGACCAGACCCGGGCTTTTGGGCCAGGGGAGCTGAGCACCTTGGCCGGTAGCCTACATATATCCACTGTATTGCATATATATGTCCGTATTACGCACAAGGAAAGCCGATGTGGCACACGTGAGCGGGGAAAAGCAAGGGAGAGTAGATAGTTGAGGAAGGTGAGACAGGGAGGGCGATGAAATGGAGGATTTGTTTTTATGTTCTGTTTTATTGAGCAACACCACATTGCATATGACAGAAGAGTCGCAGCACGACCACATGACAACAACAATGTGTTTTTAAAGAGTTGTATCATCAATGCACTATGAATAACGTCCTTACTTTCTCTCTGTCTTCGGCTTGGAAAGAAGAATTACAATACAACCACCACTATGAATAACGTCCTTACTTTCTCTCTGTCTTCGACTTGGAAAGAAGAATTGCAATACAACCACACTACGAGCAGGCCTTTCCAAATTTGAACAAAAGGGTTTTAGCATAAGTGCACCATGTGTTTTGTGTGTGTGTGTGTGTGTGTGTGTGTGTGTGTGTGTGTCAATCTATCGATCTATATGTCTACTTGTCTATCTGTCTACCTCTTTTATCCTCTACTATCCTCTCCTCTTTTATCCTATCCTATCCTATCGTATCCTGTCCTATCTCATCCCATCTCATCCCATCCCATTCTCGCATCGTGTCCATCACGTGTTATTTTATCTTATTTTATCTTATCTTGTCTTATATTATCTTATCTTATTTTTATCCTTATTATCTTAATCTTTATTTTTATCGTATCTTCACTTATCTTCCTTTATCTTTATCTTTATCTTTATCTTTATCCTTACTATTCCTTAGCTTGATATATTTATCTTTATCTTTATCTTTATCTTTATCCTTAGCTTGATATATTTATCTTTATCTTTATCCTTATATTTATCTTATCTTATCTTATCTTATCTTATCTTATCTTATCTTATCTTATCTTATCTTATCGTATCTGATCTTATCTTATCGTATCTTATTTTACCTTACCTTACCTTGCCTTACCTTACCTTATCTTATCTTATCTTATCTTATCTTATCTTATCTTATCTTATCTTATCTCATCTTACTAACTTATCTTATCTTATCTTATCTTATCTTATTTTATCTCTTATCTTAGTTGATCTCTCATCTTATCTTATCTTTTATTTTATCTGTTATCTTATCTTATCTTATCTTATCTTATCTTATCTTATCTTATCTTATCTTATCGTATCTTAACTTATCTTATTTACACATCTCTCTATCTACTAGGATGAAATCTTGATTTAAACCACTAGTACAACAATGTATGGCGGTGCCACACATCGTGCGCTTGGCCGAACCGCCAACAACGCACTTCTTTTTTTATTTTTGGCGTGCACCACCAGGGTGTTCAACGCATCTATAAGGACGTATGGGTAGTTCTAATTTTGGAGGAGTGTGTCAGCACCAAGTCATGTCATAATGGGTTACGGTAATAGATTGAGAATAATGGAATTCGGAGCGGAAATATAATTGTTTTTTGGGTGAGAGGATGAGGTGCTCTGCAATGCACAATGGATTGTAGGCAATTCGTTTTTAGGTTCAAGAACATCCATGCAGTGAGCTTGGGGGTTCCTCCATGGAGGCGGAGATAGGAGGCATTTCGCTTGTGTTTTGAGGTGTATTTGGAGGTTCAAGAACATTCATGCAATGAGCTTGGGGGTTCCTCCATGGAGGCGGAGATAGGGACCAATCTAGGTAGGTTAGATGTGCTCTAGCGGAAAGAGCTATGCCGCGGAGTAGGGCAAAGAGAATAACGTGGGGAGGAGGGGGGGGGGGGGGGGGGGGGGGGGGGGGGGGGGGGGGGGGG
>BFEA01000128.1:109288-135462 GCA_003427395.1 Chara braunii
CATTGTCTTTTTGTAGTCTGTAGTAGCTGTGTAGGAGTAGGCTGGGCGCTGAGCGCCAAGTGTGAGTGTAAGGGAACTGGACTCTTTTGTTGAGAGGAGAGAGTGTGCTCTCCACGGACATTGGTTTTCAGTGCTACGAAACTCCATTGGTGTATTATTGGTGCAATGCTGCTATCTGGACACGGTGTGACTATTTGGCTTGCAATGTGATGGTGTGATTTGGGATTGTCATCTCGCTGTTGCTTATTGCAAAATCACGAAGTAGTCCAGATAGTCCTGTACCAAGCAGAGAGCACAATGCACCAAGATTCCATCCAAATAAGAGCAATACAATGAACTTGAGTGTCAATGCCGACACTCCCTGGTCACACCAACACGATATCGAATGTTGCTCCTACTGTCTTGCGCCCAGTGCCCAGCCTACTCAGCTCGGCCTATCCACTCTATCCACGTTCTTGCGACTGGATCACATCGAAGTCGAAGATCAATGTACGTGACGTCAACACCAATGCCGACCACCAGCATACACCAGGTACGTTCTCTCTCCTCCCCTCATCACACCTTGACCCCCACTCTCTGCATGCGCCTCCTACCCGAAGACCACCATCGCCACCAGCTGCCTGCGCCCCTGCAGCCCGGCTATGGCTGTTGTGCGCCCGCTGCCTCAGCAGCGCCCCTCACCTCAGCGCCCGTGCGCGCATCTGACCCGCAGCGCCCGTGCAGACACTAGCACAGCAACACAGCAGCGTGTCCGCATTGCCTGCCAAGGCCGGAATGCTTGCCCAGCGGGCACACACTTTCCTTTATGGAAAGTGTGTCCGCTGCTGGCTGGCCTGGCCAGGCGTGTGGGGCCCCAAGTGTCCGCGGCACATGTGTGACGACAATGTTGATTCCTCATTGCCCCGTAACCAGTTTGTGATGTGTCGGCCTCACACAACGTGTGCCCAGGGCGCAGCCGTCTGAGCCCTGGGCTCAACTGTACAGCGCAGCCCTTTGCTTCTGGAAAGAGCCTGGAGGCTCACGTTGCTCTGTAACCAACTGGCGTGCTGCAACTGTCTGAGTACCCACATATGAAAAAACAGGCCTCATGTGGATATTCAGGCCCGTTTTCACTTAGGGCGGGCACGGGCTTGCTAGGGGCCACAGCCCAGAACACTTGTATGTCTGATAAGGGCCCCGCGAGGGCTCATTCCTCGCATCAATCAATCAATCAATCTATCAATCTATCAATCTATCAATCTATCAATCAGCTAGGAAGATTTTCATGACCGGCCGGTCGCCCGGGGGGCTCTGACGCCCAGGATATCTGGGCATGGGGGAAAAAATAGAAAACAAAAAAAAATAATGAAATTTGGCGGTGGGGTTTTTCCACGCTCTCGGAGAGGAGCCCAAATCTGGGCTCTTGTCTTTTTTTGAGTGTTGGCTTTAAAGGGGGGGCAAGGGGGGTATAAATTATTGTTGAAGGGTCTAAAGGGGTTGTAAGGGGGGTGCCTTGGTGTGATTCGGTTATTTTCTTTTTTATCTTCAGTTCTGTGAGGAATTCTGATGTGACCCTCAGCCAAAAGTTGTTTGTATTGCCATTCTACACAACATTTTTTTTTCCAGATTTTTTTTTTTTTTTTTTTTTTTTGTGCTGGGGCTACCCAGGACCCTGCCCGGGGGTCATGCCCAGCCGGTCATCCGGGTGTGTTTCCGGGCACAACTTGGGTGCCCTGGCGCCCGGAAAAACGGCCTAGTGAATTAGTCAATTAATTCATCAATCAAGGTTCCTTTTTTTTTTAATACCTCAAGGTCCCCAACCCAAAAAAGAAAATCTTTTCGTTTTTCTTTTTTTTCCGATGGTGGGGGTACCCGCCGACACCCGCACCCCCCCGAGCTCCTCATTCCCCCGACGCCTCCCCCCTTGACAGCCACGTACGGAGGGGCCAAAGTCCATACGGACAGGCCGTACGACGGTCGTACAGAATCCGTACTGCCCATTTCCGTACGTGGGGCCGACACTGAGACATGTGAGTTTTAAATTGGGCAGGGTTGGTTAGATGGATATTGAAGATTTGGGAGGGGGATAACTCTCCGGCGTCCGCCAGTCTTGTTTTTTGTTTCCCGTGATCTTGTCGTCTTGGTGTCGAGTTAATTGATCGACTGTTATAGCACTTGAATGCTGCTTGGTTGCTCTCCTCTGACACTCTGAACTTGTTGGACTGTGGGGGATTGGGACGGGATCTATACCAGGGTGTTGGCTTGGCTGTGTACAGAGAGGGAAGAAGGGTGTCATCATCCTCCTGGCACAATCTCTCCTCACAGAGCATTGAGCCATGCTTTGCGTCTGTTTCACAGAGTGCTGTCGTTCCATCAGGGACAAAGCATTTGCAACCAATAGCAGCACGGATCTCCTTCGATACAGCCTTCAGCAGCGGTGCTAGCCTTAAGCTTGCAGGAAAGCTGGCAAAAGGTCATAAAGCGCTCCTTGAAGTCTTCAGACCATTTATTGATCTCCAGTGCATCGAGCACAATCCGCTGCAAGTGTCGTATGTGCTTTCCAGAAAGGCAGGAGCTGAGGCGGAGCTTGTCCTCGAGCTGATTGGTGCAGATGAATGTTCAGCTGGCCGTCAGGAGGAGAATCCGAGCAACGCAAAAGCTTCAGCATTCATCATTTGCTCTCATCTGGGAGCGCAGGGTGAACCTGCAAACAAAACTGAGAGCGGAGGAATTTTGGAAGGTGTCACGGTGTCAGAATCATCACACTTCCACCAAGCCGCAGCAGGTGTTTTCGACCATTGCGACGTTGACATCAAAAGGCCAAACAGCTGCATGCACTTCGTCGCACAAAAAGGTCCCAGTGCCGGCCAGCAAGTGGACCATGGCCCTCATAATTCTGGCCCAGATGCTGTTGATGCACTGAGTGGGGATGTCACTGATGTGGATGCCGAAGTCCAGTCTCCCTCAGTTGGAGCAGGGAATGGGGAGAGAATGGAGGTGGAGTGGGAGCTGAGGGCTTATGAGATCGATGCATCTGTCCTGAAGGGCAGGACCATTGTCAGTATCGCAGTCCTCTGCAGTCAGAAGAAAGGGGAGATGGAAACACTGCAAGCCCATGAGGCACAAAAGGAGGGCAACGAACATCCTGTCATTGATGCACCCGGACCTCAGCCAACCGGCCAGGTAACCCAGGTTATCTCCGGTTCAAAGGCAGGTGAGCATGGCGATTTTAGGATATTAACTGATCAGTCACCTGCAGAGAAGAGCATTGCAAGTTTGCAGGATGAGGTGCTACTCAATTCCAACACACAAGACACACCGGGCGAGCCAAAGGAGCAGGAATGTGAATGTATTGGGAGAGAAGCAGAGGGATTGGGTGGCAACACAGGGGTGCATGATGACACCATCAGTGACGGGAAGTGTACCAGCATGAGAGACAAGCCGAGTGTCGAAGAGCACACACCCCACAGACATGAGGAGGATGTTGAGTTTTGTGCATTTCTGGGTCAGGTTTGCTTGGCATGGGAGAGAGTGCAGCGGGTTGCAGTGAACTTGGTCGACTGCAAGGATGTCATTTGGGGATCGTGGAAGCACGAGAAAGTAGCTAATGAGGGGGCTGTGGAGGGATTGAGGTGTCAGGTTCTTGGCAGCAAAGGAGATCGGGAATTCAGTGGAACCCTTGTTTTTGAGCCTTCCACCACTCCTGAACATGTACTATGGTATGATGTTTACTACTGGGGTCTAACCTCCTCAAGACTGCACGATGGAGGTGTGATTGAACAACTGGGAAAAGATTGGAGAGAGGGGCTAAGGAACCCCCAGAGGCTCAATCAGGGCAGTAACGGTGATTTTGAAACGATCATTGATAGCAGGCCACAATGGCTGGGCACCGCCAGGTTGCAGGCATTCAGGGTCTACAAGTTACATGTGCCGGGGTCATGGGATGCGGTTGGCTTCGGAATTGAGGCCGTTGACAGAACAGGAGTGCGACACCCTTTTAGAGGTGACAGCCAGGCGCTGGTTATCAGCAGAGCAGACGGTAAATTGTAGCCCGTCATGCCCTAGGGAGGGACTCCCTCCCTACCACCATTGCATACGCCATCTTGAACCCACTCCGCCGTGTCAAATGAGGTTCCTTATTGCGACTGTCTTTAGAGGGTAAGAGCCAACCATCACCACCTAGCCCATGCCCGTTTCTTTGCCACACTCCAATCCATCATCACGATCTTTACGGATCATCTCCACTGTCGTTGCCCTCAGTGTCTGTTAATAATTTTTTCGATACTGCACCCATAAAAATATATATAAAATTATAAATACATGTAAAATAATAAAAGAAAAAACAATGTTGTTATCCAGACAACTGGATGGGCATCCCGAGTTGTCAGTATCCGGCTACCAGACGAGTTGATGCCTGTTCATTTTTTTTATTTGGACCATTTTCTCTATTTAGTATTTACTATTTACACATTTTCAGATGAGGGGACCAGGATAAGGAAGTTTGAGAAGATTTGGTGGGATCGCACACCGCTTGCTCGGCTGGGACAACCCCCCAGACAGTGTTCTGGGCCTTCTGACCATTTATTTGTGGTACACGTACCGCAATCCTCAAAAAGCAGACAACAGCTTAATATTGCTTCCCCAAGGACTTAAGGTCCTATGTTCTTTTTTGTTTTTTTAAGACAAAGGAAATTTTGCATCAGTTGCTGGGAACCAGGTACAGCATCCCTCCCTGACAGCAATATACACTCGACGCTTCGTTCCGTTATGGCCGAAGGACCCATTGCTCCTATCTGGGAGTATACACCCCTCCTGCACCCCTGTTGCTGCTGATAATCCATCTCTGGACTTCCAGCCTCTGTTGGCCCGGATCTGTTTAATCCTCTCGCGAGTCTCGGCCTTCTTGGACTGCCAAATAAAGCTTTATAAAGCTATAATCTTAAAATTTTAAAAATGGCCGTTTTACTTAAACTTTGCTTATACCCTCTGTCTGCAGCCCCGCTTCCTACAGAGTTGTCATTGAGACGCTGGCTATGGAAGGAAGACTTCTGGTTATGTGTGCGGGTGTGCGTTAACCGGACAAGGACTCATTTTCCAAGCTGTAATATCCCTGAATCTCTCTCGTCTCTGATTTACCGTTGCCCGATTCATCCTTTTGTTTTGTTTTGTTTTGTTTTGTTTTTGTAACACAGGTCCTTACGGTACTGGCTCGTTTTCCATTCTGGGAAGCGTCACTCTGGTTCCTTTCCACTCGCAAGAAATATATAAATAGTACAAGATTTAGCTCACACCACTGGCAAGAAATGCATAAATAGTACAAGATTTAACTCACACCACACGCTTCCTTCCGTCTAGGCGGCGAAGGACCCCTGACCAGCATTGACGGCTCCTTTCAGGTGGATTGACTGTCACTAGATAGCCTGCAGCTCTAGTTTTTCTCTCAAATTTCGCAAAGTGCGCTCTTTTAGTTCATAGATATGTATATAAGTATACTTATGTTGTTTTCTTGCCACACCAAACCATCGGCAACCTCTTTTATGTCGAACACCATTCCTCTGGCCCTGTGCAGCAGCAGCACAATTGACCAAGACTCTGCAACCTTCTCCTCTGCACAATTACAAATACGGTTGCACTTGGCTGTAGCCGCCGTTTTCTCTGTCACAATCACTATAATGCCTTCATATATGTGTCCCTTGCGTGCACAGGACTGTCCCTCCGTTCCTGACTGCAGGCACCCTCCGCTTCCAGACACTACATGCCCATTTTGTGGCCATGGGAATACATGGTTTCTTGTGGTGAACGTTCTTCCTTAATGTTGGCCTTCAATCGACATGCCATTTTTCTCAGGTGTATGGTGGGCATGCTCAATGCCAGCCGTTGTGGCAATTTTTGTACTGACAAATTGTGACAATGCTCAGCTCGGTCTTCCATGTGTTCGTCCACCTCATCCTTACAATGTATATACTCTCTGTCGTCAAGGACAGACTGATTCTTGAGACTTTTCTTATCCTGTAATGAACCCAGATCGTGAGACAGTTGTCAACAATGCGAGTCCAGAAAAATGTCCATCAGCTGATGATTACAAATAGTCAAAAATCTTGACCAGACAGAAAGAGGTGAGATATCATACACAGACGAAGAGGGAGGAGGGAGAAGAGACAAAGGAGAGGAAGTAAAAATGCCCACTCCTGCTTCGGGCTCCCTCCTCCACTGCCACCTCATCAATCAATAGTCTGAATGAGTATCCGAGTATCCTCAATGTGCCACGTGGCACGACTAATCAGTTCCACATCAGCATCTGGAGCAATGTCGMCATGAAGACCACCAGGTACGTATCCTCGAACTTCCCCCCCCACAGTCCTGATCTCCTCCTGAGTACGATGAATCAGAACAGCAATGCCGAATATGTAGTCCCAGTCACAGAACACGTGGACAGCAGCCACGTCAGCAYGATACACGTGGCAGCAGCCACATCAGCGAAGGTGCATGGCAGCTGCCACGTCAGCAGGCCARGAAGACWGGAGCAAGMCGGCCACCAYGCCGGAATAGCAGCASCTCGCCAAGTCACAATGCCAGCAGCGTCRAGCCAGCGTCGCAGCGTCAAGCCAGYGTCGAAGTCAATGCGTGAAGTCAGCATCAACGCAAGACAGAATGTCCTCCCACAGCCAGGAAGTCAACTCTTATGTAGTGTTGACGCAGGGTCTGGACCCCGGCTGCTGTATCCCTGGGCCGTCCAGATCTCAATGCGAATGAGGGCTCARATCGGCCTGAAACCGAATTCCCTCCGGCCTGGATGCTKTATGGGTACCTGYGCACAACAAGTGAGTGTATCCAACCCAGGGCCTGGGTKCRGTACCTTTGACACTACAGTTGACTTTGACTCTTGAATTTCCTGTGTGCAGCGTTCGGTCACACAGCCACACTTGACAGACTCAGGCCCGGGCGTGTCTTGGTCACACAGCCCGGCGCAGGCCAACTCAGGTCTGCGTTTCCAGGGGCCGGGTTCTGGCCCTAGGCGTCTTCTGAACAGGGTTACTGCATTCCTGCCGGCCCATTTTCAAGTTCCACCGCAGAAATACTTTAAGACTTTAACCCTCGTTCATACGCAGCCACAATATCAGGAGCAGTTTCAAGAAGTTTTATTTTACTAAACCATCTGTCTTCAGATGGTGCCTGAGACTTAAAACGTACCTTGAACTGCTTCTGAGGTCGTCCACGTGCTTCTGTAGAGAAGTACCCATGTTCTATGATTCGATCTACATCATATATGCCGTCCATAGATGGCGGAATCATAGAGGGTTTGTTTGGAAACTCATTTCCTTCTACGTAAGGCAACAATTTGGACGCATGAAAGATAGGGTATGTTTTGAGATGAGGGGGAATATCAATTCGATAGGACGGTCCCTCTGTATCTCCAATTACCTTGAGAACTTCCCAGGGTCCAAAATAAACAGGTAGCAATTTCTGGGAGACATCTTCTTCTAATGAAAACTCGTTAGATTTTACCCAAACCAGATCACCTTCTTTGAATGTAGACGGACGTATGTGCTTATTAGCTTGTATAATCATTTGGTCTTGAGCCTTCTTTATGTCTTCCTGAAACAGAACTGCATATTCTCGTGTCCCTGGTGGTAACCTGAGGAACTGGTCCCGGTTTAGAACATCAATGGGACGCCTCCTTTGCATATTCTCGTGTCCCTTGTGCAGTGCATTGGGCGTTCGCCCCGTAGCGGTGTGAACACTGCTGTTGTACGCACTGGCAATCTTAGGTAAGTTCTCATCCCAATCAATCTGATCGGGTCTTACATACATGCGCACGAGTTATTGGCACAAACGGTTCATTTGCTCACTTTGCCCATTCGTTTCAGGGTTTCGCCCTGACGACATGGTCAAACGAGTGTCGTACGCTCCCATCAGCTTTTGCCATGGCATACTTTTCATTGCTTTCCTTTTTTTTTTTCCCAAGGAAGAGTAATGTGTGGAGGCGACCTTGGCTTAGCGCACACGACACAGCAGGTTTGTGTTGCGCGCGACACACCCGCCGAGAGAGGAGCTGCGGACGACACCGTGGACAGGGAAGCGAAGAGGTTGGGGGAGCTGCAGAAAGAACGGTGGACAGGGAAACGAAGAGGTTGGGGAAGGTGGTGGGAGCCATAGCCGAACGCTGAGGCGTGTGGCTTAGCGGCAGAGGGAACCGTGGATGGGGAAACGCTGAAGGTGGGGAAGGTAGTGGGAGCCATAGCTGAACGCGGTGGCATGGGCCGCAGCCTACAGTAGCGGGGGTTCCAAATAAAGACGAAGGGCCGCAATCGACTGACAAGCAGCGGAGAGTGGGCGGCAATGACTTCGTCGCAACTGGAGCTGGCGCAGGAGGCCGTGTCACCCTGCTCCCCTGGGGGCCCCGCGTTGGGAAACTGACGCGGTAGGGGAGTGGAGGTGATAGCCTGCTCAAGACTGCCGAAGAAACACCGACCAGACGACTACGACTTCACAGATGACGACGACATAATACCGGGTAGTTAGACGAACACAGAAGAACATCGACTTGGTCACGTGATTGTTCTCTCCCCTGATCCCCTCCGCCTCATCCTCCCCCTGACGCTCATCATCCCGTCCGCCTCCGATCCACCCTTCCGATCCATCCTCCCTCAACCCACCCACCACCCCGGTCTATCTCGCCCGACTGTTTCGCTTCCCGCTGCACAGCGAACCTGCCCCACCAGCCCATCCTGTCGCTCCGACCCAACCCACATCCCGGCTTGTCCCGCTGGGTAGCGACCCGGACATTCGCCATCCCCGTCCCGCCCCGCTTCCAACTCACCCCGACCCCTGCCTCGATACCGACTCCGACCGCGAATAGCCATCCCGACTGTTCCCCGCACGCCCCCCACCCCGTCCCCATCGCCCCCCTTTCCCCTCTACCTCATCCTCGCCTCCCTCTCAATCCGCTTATCATCCCGACCTGTCTCGCCCAAATTGCCTCGCTTCCCACTGCTCCGTGTCCCCAAATCCACCAGCCCGCCCCATCGCCCCGACCCGGACATTCACCATCTTCACCCCGGTCCCTGCCCAAAACCCGACTCCGACCACGATTACTCATCCTGACTGACCCCGACCCGACCATCGTCCCCATCGCCCTCCATCGTCTGGTACGATCTCCATCCCGCCCGTGTGTCCTCCCCAACTGCGACTACCTGTTTGGAAGGAGAGACCGAGAGTGGGAGGGAGATCACCCATATTGCCCGCCTCCTGCCCCAGCCATGTCATCATCCCCATCGTCCTCGCCGGGGGCTGACCGAGAATGGGAGGAAGGACGGACTGGGATCGAACCACACCGAGGAAGGGATAGAAAGAAGGGACGAAGGTTAACCGAGAGTGGGACACACTAAACAAGGGATTATGGATCCAGTGGGAGGAGGAGAAGGGGGAACGCAACGCAATAGAGTGGCCGAGACACGGTTGGAAATTAACCAGGAGGGGGAGGGAGGAGAGGAAGGAGAGACCGAGAGGGGGAGGGAGATCGCCTATATTGCCCGTCCCCTGCCCCGGTCACGTCATCATCCTCATTGTCCCCGTCAGGGGCTGACGGAGAATGGGAGGAAGGGCGGACTGGGATCGAGCCACGCCAGGGAAGGGATAGAAAGAAGGGACGAAGGTTAACCGAGAGTGGGGACACGCTAAACAGGATTACGGAACCAGTGGGAGGAGGAGAAGGGAGAACGCAACGCAATAGAGTGGCCAAGACACGGTGGGAAGCTAACCAAGAGTGGGAGGGAGGAGAGGCTGGGATCGAACACGCTAGAAAGGAGGGACGGAGACCAATCGAGAGTGGGAGGGAAGAGGTTGGGATCGGGCCACGCCGAGAGGAGGAGTGGAAGGGGAGGAGGGAGGGCGATCGAAACACGCCAAGAAAGGAATACGGAACCAGTGGGAGGGGTGGAGGGGAGACGAGCTAAGAAGGGATTACGAAATGAGTGGGAGGAGGAGAGGGGGGAGAGGGGGGAACGCAACGTATTAGGCCGCGAGGAGAGAATGAAGCCAGGAGTGGGGGAGGGGGAAGCAGAGGAGGGCGACATAAACAAGCTGAGAGGGTGGTGGAAATGCCAAGACAGCGAAGAAACGGCAGAGACAAGGTGCAGCGAGTCCATCGTAAGATAGACTCAACAATAATTTCCCGTGGGATTGCCAGGCACTACGCCCTGGGACGTCTTGAAGGGCTCGGGTAAAGGGAGATGCAAGGGACGACAGAGGGAGGGGGGGGGCAAAAACGGGGACAAGGAGCAGATGGCATGCCAGGGAATCAGGCTAGTTGAGTAGGAGAGTCACAAGGGACGACAGAGAGAGGGGGGGATGGCCTGTCAGGGAACCAGGCTAACAGAGAAAGGATGCACACTGATGCCACCCACAAATCATGGGCGGATAGGATAAAAAAACCCTTTGCAGATCAGATGTTATCAATTCAACGGAAAAAGGAAGGAGAAAACAAGGAAATGAAGGAAGAGTGGAAAATTCCGCTAGGAAATCTGACGACGGCAGGGGTCTTTTTTATGACCCGCCTCCTCTCAGCTTCGGAAAACAGGATTCTTCAACAGGAAGGAAGATCCACCATAGTCAAAGCTCTCCCCGGGGAAACTGTGAAAATGCGCGATGAGTTATACTGCGGCATGCTAGCAATTGGGCGTTTCATGATGATGCTGCCTTCAAATCAACGAGCAACAAAGTGGGGTGGGTTAGAGAACGCCTGGGTGCTTTCAAAGGGTCTGTCGAAGGGGTGTATGAATTTTTTCTCGTACAACCAATCTCGTCATCCGTAATAACGGTCATCTGCATGTACGAAGCAGATAAGAAAACAATGGATGGATGGCGATCACTTCGCTGCGACGGATCTGAGGTCTGGATCTACCCCTGGTCGCCTCCAAAACAACAACAACCGGAGGAGAAAAGGGAGCAACTTATGAGAGAATACTTCTGGGTGGAATTTAGGCACATCCCGATCAAAATCCAGGCTGCATTCATACAGGATTTCGCCGAGAAGTTTGACGTGGTTGACTTCATCGACCCCTTCCCCCCTCACGTGCCCCGGAGAGATGATCACCTCATGCTGCGGAGGGACAGATCTTTACGGTCGACGACATCATTCCCTATTGCATTAGCGGGAAAATATACCGCGTACATACCGCCCACAAATTACGGCCATGGTGCGTCAAATGCCAGGCATACGGGCACCTATACTCTGACACGGCATGCACTCGTCACCCATCCCGCGCAGCAAAGCCCACAGGGCGGCTGCAAAAGGACCCTTTTGCAGACACCCGGTGGCGGTCGGTTGACCCTGGCCATGAAGGCTGGGTCTACATAGACGAACCTGGACAGAGGGGGGGGGAGGTGGTAGGCTGGACATGGGAAGGGCAGGGTACCGCACGACAGGATATCAGACCGCCTGCGGCCTGGACCCCCCTAAAAACCCTGGAATCCCACCTGCGACAGTCAACCCAGCCAACCCCCGGGGCGGCAGAAAAATGGGAACTGTGGGAAAAGGCAAGAACGAAGAAACAAGGAAAAAAGAATAGGTCAGAAGTGCAGCCCAGAACGGGAACTGAACCCGAGGCCAACAGGTTTTCTCCGCTGATGCAGGCATCTGGCCAGGACAAGAGGGAGGGAGACGGGGGCCCGGGACCAGAGGGGGGACAGACTAGTCAAGGGAGTATGGTCACTCCGCTGTTGAAGAAATCCGGTTACAAATCTGGTCATGACAGAGGGGAGGGAGAAGGGGGACTGGGACTAGAGGAGGACCAGACCAGGCAGAAAAACCAGGAGAACGGTACCTCAACCTCTGAAAAGGAACCAGTGAACCAGAGCCACCATGTACCTCCCTCCCAGGAACTGCGCTGTGCAGAACAAGCGGGGCAACCTCAACAGACACACCAAGAGTCACAACTAGTACAGCCACACCACGCCCCGCCTCCCATGGATCAGGGGAATCACGCAGAAGCATCACACCAGGGGGTGATGCAACAGGCTCTCCAGACACACCAGGCGCATCCACCAGTGCGGCAAGAGGAGGTGACACAACAGACACAACAGTCACACCAGGTCCAACAGCCACACCAGGCGCCACCATCACTACGGCAAGAGGAGGGGACACGACAGCCACACCAGTTACAACAGCCACGCCAGACGCAAAAAACAGAGCAGTCTATGAACGGGCAGCCGGAACAGTAACTACGGCTGAAACAACAGGCAAGGGCGAAACAACCACAACAGCCACAACAATCGGAACCGACTGCACAACAGCCACAACAATCGGAATCGACTGCACAACAGCAAGTAGGACACGCGCAGACCACACAAACCGAACACGAATGTCACACGTCGGACTTCTTTTCGGACGCCTTTGGGGCCCGACAAATGGACATTGATACCGTCTCCCCTCCCCCGCCGGATGTAGAAATGACAGACAGTCCAATGGACCCGGACCCCCCCCCCCAGGAGCTGGACCTGGATCAAAAGATCCAGACAATCACGGAGTGGATCATCAAACACCTCCGGGCGGAGACCGCCACAGGGGGAGACGATTATTGGGACGCGGCGTATGTGGAACTGGTCACCCTCTTAAACGATAGTCCGACACTCAGATCAGCGTTAACAACCGGCCCCCCGACACATCTGACATGGGCAGAGAGCTTCCAGAGAATCCTGATTATCGCTCGAAGCCGATTTCGCCCTTTGCCCGCCCCAGATCGGGCGCCCCCCCAACACCCTCCCGCCCCAGGTGCAACACAAGGGGAGGTTGGGGAGGAAGGATTGACCTCCAGGCGACTCAAGCTGCCACAACTAGTGGAACGGGGCCTTTTCGAGGTGCCCCTCGCTAAGACGAACGACATATTGGTGCTCCCTTGGCGCAAAGCGGAAGGAAAATGGGAGATTGGGCTCTCCTCGCTAGGTGCGCATGGCGGTGTGACGCTGCAAGGGTGGGACTTCCCGGGACAGATCCCAGACATTAGAGAAAGGGACAAAATCTTCACGGAGCAAATGCAAGCCTTTGTACCTAGGCACTATGCACCTGGGGCGAGGGCGGGGGTGAGATTTGCGGACTGGGACATGCAGATTGCAAGGAATGACTTGTATCTGTTGTTTGAACCCAATAAAACGGCCAACCTACGCTGGCTCAATCACGCGGCCATGCTTGACCTGCAGTGTGCAAAGGTTAAGTCTGGAGAGTACTGGTCTGAAGATGATGTGTGCAGATGCCTGTGTAGAATCCTGCGGAAGAAAATCCTCCTTATGGACACATGGGGTACTCGAAAATGGCGCCCCTTGTGATTATACCATGCGGCACTCCGCGTGAACACACCGCAAACAACATCCACAATTGGCCGACCTTGATACACTGTATTGTAGAAACCCGGCCTGGAAACAATGTGTCAAAACGGCAGATCTTGACCTCCGCTCTATCAACGTCAATGGTCTGGCAACCTACAATCCAGAAAAATGTCAGGCCATTTGGGACCAACTCAGAGGGGTGGGGGGGCGACAATGGCCAGATGTGATATGTGTGCAGGAAACCCACCTGCAGGATAAACCAGCACACAACAGAGCCCACAAGATGGTCTGGCCCCACACGGCGGTAACAGCCTATGCCGCTAGGCCAGGCTCGGCGGGAGTGGCGATCTGGATACCCCCCGACTCTCGATTTGAGATAGTTCATTGGGCGGTGGACGACGAAGAAGGGCGGTGGGTATCAATACTAGGAATGCTGGAGCTAGAGCTACTTTGCATCTTATGCATCTACTCCCCTAACACGGCCGGGGAAAGGAGAACCTTTCTAGGCAACCTAGGGGCGCGCGTACCAGATGGCATCCCGCTGGTTATTGCAGGGGACTTTAATGCCGCCCCAGAGAGAGGGCAAGACAGATGGAACCCTCAGGGGTCCCCAGCCTTTGCAGCAGAATAAGATGAACAATTGATCGCAGACCTGTGTGAAGGCCTGGCAGTCTTCGACACCTTCCGCCGCCTACACCCCACGGACCGCACTTTCTCCTGTGTCAGGGATAGCGATCCGGCCAGGCTGTCCAGGTCACGAATTGACCTCATACTACTCTCCAAGGATCTAGAGGGCGCCCATCGATGGGCAGCCATCCTTCCACGCAGTCCATATCCAGGTTTAGATCACAAAACATGTGGGATAATACTCACCATGCGAAAACGACCGGATCAAGGACCCGGTTTTTTCAAACTAAATACCTCACTACTGCCCGATCACCAATTCAAACAGATGATCCAGTGTGAGTGGCAGTTCTGGCGCCGACAGAAGGGGCATTTTGACTCGTTCTCTACATGGTTCAACAACGGCCTGATCTTCCTAGCTAAAAAATGCAAAGATTTTTCCAAAGCAAAAGCGGCCCTAAGACACCAACAAGAGTATACTACCCATCAGGAACTGCTAAACCTGGAACACCAGGTAGATTCGCACCTTCACACCACACACATCCAGGAAGTCAAGGCCAAACTTCTCCAATACGCGCAGCATAGATGGCAAGGCATTAGAATACGAGGAAAAATGTCCAAATTCACTCAGGAAGCCACAATGGACGCTCATTTTTTTAGCATGGCGACTGCCCGTGCGAGACGTACGATAATCGAAGCGTTGTATGACCTGGACAGAGGGAATGAGATCCTTGCAATGAACACCGCACATTGCACTCTAATCACGCGTAGTTTCTTCAAGCAACTCTACGAATCCCAACTCCCGGCCCTGCGGGGGGAGGCATGGATGCGAGACTTAGAAGAATTCCGAGCACCTATGGATAAACATCTGTCTCCCACGCAGCAAGAGTACCTGGAACGTCCCCCGACAAAAGAGGAGATATGGGCAGCACTTCTTCAGATGAGGGAAGAAAAGACACCAGGCATAGATGGTTTCCCCAAGGAGTTTTGGGAAACAATGTGGTCAGAAATTAGCACAGACCTGTGGGCATTCTACCAGCACGTCTGGGAGGATGGGGAAATGGGAGCAGTAGTGGGGAAAGGAGTGTTGACCCTGCTGTACAAAAAAGGGGATAAAATGAACATTAGGAACTACCGACCGATTACTCTCCTCACAGTCGTCTATAAAATCCTCTCCAAAGCCCTGGCAAACCGAATGGTGGAGACCCTGGCAGACGTGATCCACCCAGCACAGACGGGATTCATGACTGGCCGGAACATACAAGAGAATATCCTGTTGGTCAATGAAATTGTCTGTCTAGCACGAAGAAACCGGGCAAATGCGGCAATCGTCTTCATTGATTTTGAGAAGGCATATGATCACGTCGACTGGATCTTTCTAGATAAGTGCTTGGAGAAAATGAATTTCGGGCCTGTCTTTAGACGATGGATAGGCATCTTACACAAAAACGCCACTACCTGCGTACAGGTAAATGGATCGGTGGCACCTCCCTTTGAGCTCCAGCGATCAGTCAGGCAAGGGGACCCCATCGCTCCTTTCCTTTTTCTGGTCATCATGGAAGCCCTCTCGGCCAACCTAAGACACAACAAAGATCTAACCCGAATCAGGATCCCCAACATCCCGGAGGAAGCGGTGCCCATTTGCTCCCTGTTCGCCGACGATCTTACCATCATGGTCGAAGCAAATGCGCAGAACATGGAGGAGGTCCAGGCCCTCATGGACCGCTTCGGCAACGTGTCGGACATGACTGTCAACTGGGGACAGAAGACAGTGGGATGGTGGCTGCACCACCAGAGAGGCAGGCCGCCAGAGAATCTGTGCATCACATGGCTCCCCCCAGGCGACCCCCCTTAGAGTCTTGGGAGCTTTACTTACAGCCAAAGGGAAACCCGTCACAAATGATGATGGCTGATCAGACCAGCGCAGGCTAAGGTGCTGAAATGGAACCATAAACACACATCGATCTTTGGGCGGGCTCTTGTTATTAATAATGTCGTGCTTGCCACGCTTTGGTATCGAGCTATTCTCTGGCCCATAAGCAAAGGTGGGCTTAAGACGCTCAAGCAACAGCTGGCGGCCTTCCTATGGAGGGGGGACAGTAGTAACGCCCACGCCATCAGTCGGGTGGCATGGGACTCTGTGGTTCAGCCTAAGGCTAGGGGAGGGCTCGGGATCGTGGAACCCCCCACACAGCTTCAGGCTCTGAGCATCCACTGGATTCAACACATCATCTTTGAAACCTCCTCCCCCTGGGTTCCCTTGGCATTAACACAAATCGCGGCTTTGGCCTCGGAACCCCCCCCGGAAATAGACCCTCTCACATGGCTCGAGGACAGGTGCTGGAGACTCCCAAGGAAATATAGGAGTGGGGCCCCCGTGGACGAACACTGGATACGCCTCCTACACACGTGGAGGAGGCTCCCACTCCCCGATCGCCCCACCCCAGATAGATGGGAAGAGATAATTAGGCAACCGCTGTTTGGAAATAGACTGATTACAGATCCTCTTGGGCAGGTGAGAAACAGCTCGGACTCCCCCTGGAAAATTTGGGTGAAACACGGGGTGTTGAGGGTGGGGGACCTATGGGATGGGGAAAACAGAGAATGGAAAAGCGTCGATCGAATGAAAAGGTGCTTGCGCTACTGCCACTCCCTCGAGACGAAAATGGAAGAACTGATTGAAAGCTTTCCTATCCAATGGTACACCAGGCTTAAGCGCGGGCTACGAGATGTGATGGCGGACAGATGGCAGCGCCATCTAAATGTAGACCGAAGCACGCTCAGACCTATCAAATGGTTCAGCGAGTATCGCAAAGGGCCAGCAAAAATCTCCGCCCTCCAATGGCAAATTGCTCACCGTTGCCTGCCGACAAATAACTGGCTGATTGATCATACACAACTCGAGCAACAAGGAAGGGCACTCCCCTGATGCCGAGGTTGTCTCCAAAACTTCCCCGGAAAAAAGCGCCCGGAGACGGTTGAGCACATCTTTCTACAATGCCCTGCGGCTGTCCTGCTGTGGAGATGGTGGGATAGGATCTGGAGTCACATTGTCCCAGGCTCATCCTAGCCTTGGGACTGGAGGGCAATCCTGCTGGGACACTACCCCCCCTTTAGCGACAATACCTTTGTAGCAAACATGTTCTCTCTGGGCTGGCGCACAGTCCTCTGGACCATATGGTGGCGAAGATGCATCCTGGAATTGGAAGGGGCCAGGGTAGAACAGGGGGAGGTCACAGAACAGATACGGCTGCTCTTTCAACAAGAAATCACAGCACAATGGCACAGCGTGAAGGAAAAACTGGGACAGATGCACAGCAGGGGGGATATCCGAAGCATCATCTCCCGCTTCTGTGAAGGCTGGCTGGGGGGGGAGAGGGAGGGCTGGGTTGCAAGGGTGAGTTGGACAGGAGACAGGCTGGACCAGGGGGAAGGACGAGAGGGAGACCTGGAAAGAGATTATCAGCTCCTGGTTAAGGACTGGACAGGGGTGGATCCTGGAGAACAGATGAGACCTGCGCAGGAGTTCGACGATCCCTTTTCCTCCCCACCCTTTGGCCATGGAGGAATATGTGGGGATTTAGAGACATTCTAAGACTCCCTTCTTGGCATTCCCAGTACTCTGTAACATTTTCGGTATTCTTGGCTTGACAACCATTAGGCGCAGTGCAGCCTAGTTCAGCTTGTTTTTCAGCCTGTTTTTTGTTGCTTTCTGCTTTCTGTTTTTCCAGTTGTTCAAGTTCTTTTTCCAAACACTTGCTATTACAGATGTGCAAAGACACAATAAGCACCAAGAGGATAGTAGGTGGCTGGCAGAGGCTAGGGGATGGAGGGAGATTCCACTGGTGCTCCCCGGTGGTTCCCCCCCCAATACCCAACCGCGCGGCAGGTTAGGTATGGAAGAGTAGATTGAGCATGGGACGCTGGACCGAGTTTCCAGCACATTGGCGTCACTTTCATTGCTGTACTATTTTGTAAAGATGTATTTAAGGGACGCTGGACCCGGTTTCCAACAGGTGTTGCTCCCCACCAATAGATGGAGCGGCCCGCCAGGCAAAGCCTCAATCCCGGTGGTTCTCTTACCACCACCAGGATAGAGGTCTTACGCAAGGGCCAAAAAAAANAAAAAAAAAAAAAAAAAAAAAAAAAAAAGAATCGCGCGTCGCGATCAGACACAATGGATAGAGGGAAACCATACTCACTAACCCATCGCATCTGGAATTTCTGAATCACAAGCTCAGTTCGAGCTTCAGCAGGTAAGGGAATAAACATGGCGTATTTAGAGAAACGATCCACAATAACCATAACTTGACTGTTGCCATTGCGGCTCTTGGTGAGGTTCATAAAGTCAACAGAATGGACTCACCTGGTTCGTTGGGAATTGGTAATGGTTTCAATAGACCAAGTGGATTCTCATGTGATGATTTGTTCCTTTGACACACCAGAGAAGTACGCACATAAGTTAGTACATCTTCTTTTAAACCCTTCCACTCGAAGCGTTCTCTCATCTCTGCATAAGTTTTCTTGAAGCCAAAATGACCTTCTGAATCATGGCATTCCCCAATTAGTAGACTTTTAATTTCTTCTTTATGAGGAATACACAATCTTTGTTCAGTTTCGTCAATCAAGAAAAGTAGACCATCAGTTATACGGTAGTTGGGAAGTAAAGCGGGGGTTTTCGCAAGGACATCCATAATGGGTTTCCAGATAGGGTCAGTAGTGTATCCTTGTCGAATCTTTTCTTTTAAGTCACTCCCAACATCTAAATAAGAGACAATTGCACCAAAGAAGTCACACCTTCTGGACAATGCATCTGCAACCACATTAGACTTACCTTCGATAGTTTTCAACTCAAAGTCGAAAGTATCAATGAATGCAGACCATCGAACCAACTTATCAGAGAGTCTAGGCTGTGTCTTTATCCACTTTAGAGTAGAGTGGTCTGAGTACACAGTAAAGTGTCTCCCTAATAAGTAGTGTTTCAGGTGTTTAGTGCACATACTAGGGCATATAGTTCCCTCTCGTAAGTGGAGTTGGCGACCTTCTCAGTTGGCAATCGAGCAGACATAAACTCAATGGGTCGATAACCATTGCCATCGTTTTGTTGGAGCACTGCGCCAATTTCGTACTCACTTGCGTCAGTAGTGACAATAAAGGGAAGAGACGGGTCAACAATTTTCAAAACAGGATAGTGACTCAACGCATACGTTAGCCTCTTAAAGGAAGACTCACAGTCTTTGTCCCACAACCAGGTAGTTCCTTTCTTTAACAGTCTTCTCATTGGTGCAGCAATCTGAGAGAAGTTCCTAACAAACTTCCTATAATAGCTTGCTAAACCAAGGATGGATCGTAATTCAGTTAGAGACTTAGGTCGTGGCCAATCACGAATTGCTGAGATTTTCTTTTCTTCGGGCCGTAGGCCATCCTCATTTACTATATGTCCCAGATATAAGACTTCGGACTTAGCAAACTCAGACTTCTTCGGATTTAGCTTGAAATTACCTTCACGCAATTTTGTTAAAACCAAACGAAGATGCTTCTCATGATCTTCTAGCGTTTTACTATACACTAGAATATCATTGAGGTAGACAATGACAAACTGATCTAACCACTGACGAAACAATTCATTCATGGACCTTTGGAAGGTCGCTGGGGCGTTAGTCAGACCGAAAGGCATTACCACAAACTCGTAGTGGCCATACCTGGTTCGAAATGCAGTCTTGTGTTCATCCGCGGGATCCACCTCGATCTGGTGGTACCCAGACTTTAGATCAATCTTACTGAAAAACTTACAGCCTTGCAACTGGTCCAACAAGTCGTCAATACGTGGTAGAGGTTCAACATTCTTGACAGTGACAGCATTCAACCCTCTATAGTCAATGCAAATACGTAACTCACCTTCCTTTTTCGGTACGAACAAGACAGGCGCACCATACGGAGAGGAGCTAGGGCGAATCCATCCTTTCTCTGTCAAGTCCTGCAGTTGTTTCCTAAGTTCCTCAAGTTCCCTAGGAGACATTCGATAGATAGGGCCCCTGGGAATCTTACTTAATTTCAATGGTGTGCTTGATGACATGCTCAGTTATCCCGGTTGGTTCAACTTGCAGATCCTTATATTCATCCAAAAGTTTTTCAATTGAAGGAGGATAGGAAGTAGAAGATTCACCAACCTTCTTTACCAGAACCATCATTACTTCCTGTTCCAACTTCTTCTTTGAAACCATTGATCGAAAGGCTGGATAACTCATGCAACAAAAAGAAAGACTAGAGTCAAAACCAGACTTATGAAACAATTTAATGGTTTTCAATTTAGATTGTGCGTCTCGCAATTGCACAACCTTTTCTCTGAACTTAATATCTGGGTTGGCTTCCTCGTGCCAATCCATACCCAGAATCAAGTCAAACGGAAGGTTTTTCTCAACAAGAAAAGACACCTCATGTAGAATCTTCTTACCTTCCCGTGTTCGAAACCAACACTTGACACGATCAATGTACTGCGAGACTGTGATCGTGCTTTTGTTAGCTAAAATAGACGTGATAGGTCGAGACAAGGTCTTTACTTTCATTCTCAAAAATGTAGGATCGCGTGGATCCTGAGTCTAACAGTGCACCTACGCGTGTGTGCGCAATCTCTACATTCGCGAGTAGTAGGTCACCCTTAGACTTTGCTTTCTTAGCCCACGAGCTTCGTAATGCCAGCAACTCGTTACCAAGCTCGTCAAGAGAGTCGTCCAAAGAGACAGAACATAAGACGGGTTCAGGGTGTTCTGGACGATGGGCTGAAGAAGGACCATCCTGTGCCATGTGAGTCGAAGGGTTGGAAGGGTTAGTCGGCGATTTACCTTCAATCTGGTCCAAACCCTTAGACTCAGTAGGAGCGGATGCTACTCCTACTGGCCGCTCGCTTTTGGGTTCTGGTTTCGAATGAGCGAGCACCATGCAATCACGTGCCCAGCAGTGCCGCACTTCAGACACTGCGCATTGTCCATTCTCTCTTGATTGACCCATCTTTTCCCAGGGCTTCCCTATCGCAATGCCGGGATGCTCGGGAAAGGAGCGTGGTCTCCTCTTCTTACCTGGTGGTCGTGGCCCTCCCTTGTTGACCACGGCAGCGGTGACGTCCCCTTTCCCGGACTCACGGCTGCTTTCCACACCCTCGGCCTCCAATGGCCACTTCTCCACAATATCGTCGTCAAAGACGACGAGGGTGTAGTCCTGACGTTTCTGACGCCAGATAACTCGCTTTCCTGTACTTGCGCCACCACCATACTTCACAACAAACGAATAAGAGGTCTTTACGTGCGAAGTCATTTGTTCTCTTTGGAGAGCAAGGTCTCGAAATTGCCGGTAATTGTACTTACCTGACTTTGACTCCGCCACGGGCTGACTGCGTATGGGCTCAGGCAAAGCTCGAGAGTAAATGTACAATACCTGATTGTCTTGCAGGTTCAAACCGGGAACCTGCAACAGACGGTCAACCTCCCGAGAAAGGCTTCAACAGAAGTCCAATGCTTTTGACCTATCGTAGTGAGCTGGTCAAAAGCCTTGTCGGTTGTCGTCTTATCCAAAACCGTTCCTTGATCTTAGCAAGGAACTGTTTGAGGTCCAAGGTTCCAGCCCATACTCCGATGTCGTCAAATCCTGCCGCATTGGCTTCAATGAGAGCCCACTCTTTTGCTTCCCCACCCAAACATGAAGTGGAGAAGGCCACTTGAGACTCGGGTTCAACGGGGGCTGTTCTACAATACGTCTGAATTTCTGCGATCCACAAAAGCAGATTTTTGTCTTTCTTGTTACAATATGTAAATGGCAATTTCGTCTTGACTTTTTCTCTCTTTTTCGGTTTTTCAGGTTGAGGGGTGGTGGTCTTATTTCCAGCGGGAGACTTTGGCGGACTCGATGGCGGACTCGAAGGTGGACTCGAAGGCTCGCCTTCCTTCCCCTCGGTTTTCTTAGTCCCTCCCTCAAGTGCTTTAAAAGCATCTCCCATCAATTTCTCAGGTTTCTTTTCTTTCTCAGTTTTGACTTCCTCAGTCACTTTGTTCTTTCCCTAGACCACATTGGTGATAGTCTGTAATCCCGCGGTTACCTCATCAACACGAACACCGTACTGATCAATCTTCATCTCAAGATGTGCGAGGTAAGTCACTAATTGAGAGATAGAAACTGCCTGTCCTTCCCCTTCGGTTACAACAACGACATTATGTCTAATTTCCTCAATTTTCTTTTCTTGCTGTGTATTTCTCTCTTTTTTCTTTCTCACTTCTTCTCTTTCTCAAGTGCCTCCTCGAGTTGTCCAATGTTTTCATCCAGGACTTCTTCAGAAATCGTTGTTTTCTGTTCTTCTTGTTTCTGTCTGTTCTCAATTTCAGCAAACTGACCAATGACAAAATCATCAAGTGCTTTATGGCACTTGATCAGTATGCCTTGGACAGCAAGGACGCCGGTTCCAGTTTCCGCAGTTTCAATGGCAGTTCTTAGTGCCTGCAAATCATACAATTCACGGACATGGTACTCAGCCTCAGGACCAGTGCCTCGGAGTTCAGACTCAAGTTGATTCAAACGGGCAACCAAGACTTTCTTCCGTTCATCAACTTGTTGCCTGGTTCGTGGTTCTGGCTGTTCTTCATCTACCGCAAAGATTACTGAAATAGGATAGAACAGAAGTGGGATGAAACGCGTGAGCACCGAGAGTTTCAGACATCTCCAGAAATGAGACATTATGATTTGCGTTTGCCGCACAATGAATAATTAATAAACAATAATAGATTCCACGGCTGCGCCTTTCCTTACAGCAAGACTTCAGGTAACCCAAAGAAGAAAGAACAACTACAATTATTTCTAAATTCTATGTCTAACTTCTGCTGTTCTGTGTCTATCTGTGTGATGACGTCCTAAGTGTACAGGTACCACGTCAGGCCCGTGTGATCAGATACAACACACAAGTAAGTATGCACACCACCACAACACAGCAAACGACAGACAGGTAAATATGCCAGCATCAATTGCAACAATTGTTAGCAAGCCTTTTTTCTTTCCCCTGTGTCGTCCTGATGTCAATGCAATATAATACCCCTCTTGACAGCTGGCACTACAGCTGTCTCGTCAGTCAATCAGCCGTACCGCCGTCGTCTTCGGAGTACTTCTCTTACTTGGCAGCAGCCTGCCTGCTTCGTGTCATCCCTGGAGTGCCAACATAGCAGATTCTGCCACGTCAGCACGTCGAGATCCAGTCAATCAGCAATGGGATGCCACGTCAACAAATGTGTAGTCTGATCCTTGCCACGTGCCACTTCCACGTGTCCTATGTGATGCCTTCGTCAAACCAGCCAGTCTGAGCAATGCCACGTCAGCTCAAGGGAACATTGCCACGTCAGCAAGTGATTACCGCTCAAAACAATGCGGTAATCCTCCTCTCGCCACGTCAGCATCCAGTCTTGTCCCCAAAGCCACGTCAGCACCTGCAGTAGACCCTGTCACGTGTCAGCAGCACAAGAAGTGCCACGTCAACAATCAGCAACAAGGTCTTCAGACGTGGCACAACATACCACGTCAGCAAGGGATCGCGCTGTCACTATCGCGATCCAGGCTGGCATGCGATATCTCTAATGGCAGTCCCTTCTGCCACGTCAGCAGCCTGGTAGGGACTTCCTCTCACCAGTGAAGTCTGCACCTCGTCTGCACTCTCGGCAAT
The DNA here is from genome assembly GCA_003427395.1 of Chara braunii. Classification (NCBI taxonomy): domain Eukaryota; kingdom Viridiplantae; phylum Streptophyta; class Charophyceae; order Charales; family Characeae; genus Chara; species Chara braunii. The sequence goes on from BFEA01000128.1 coordinate 132,909, forward strand.
GTCTTCTCGCCAGTGAAGTGTGTACCACGTCAGCAATCCCCGGCAATGTCGTCTTACCGAACAGGTATGTACCTCGTCAATATTCCCACTATATCCCTTGCCACGTCATCACCTGCTCAAGCTTACTTACCTGAGCGCCACCTGGCGCTTACCGCATTCTAATGTCAATGTCAGGAGAATTGTTCCGATACCAAATTGTAATGAACCCAGATTTTGAGAGAGTTGTCAACAATGCGAGTCCAGAAAAATGTCCATCAGGTGATGATTACAAATAGTCAAAAATCGTGACCAGACAGAAAGAGGTGAGATATCATACACAGACGAAGAGGGAGGAGGGAGAAGAGACAAAGGAGAGGAAGTAAAAATGCCCACTCCTGCTACGGGCTCCCTCCTCCACTGCCACCTCATCAATCAATAGTCTGAATGAGTATCCGAGTATCCTCAATGTGCCACGTGGCACGACTAATCAGTTCCACATCAGCATCTGGAGCAATGTCGMCATGAAGACCACCAGGTACGTATCCTCGAACTTCCCCCCCCACAGTCCTGATCTCCTCCTGAGTACGATGAATCAGAACAGCAATGCCGAATATGTAGTCCCAGTCACAGAACACGTGGACAGCAGCCACGTCAGCAYGATACACGTGGCAGCAGCCACATCAGCGAAGGTGCATGGCAGCTGCCACGTCAGCAGGCCARGAAGACWGGAGCAAGMCGGCCACCAYGCCGGAATAGCAGCASCTCGCCAAGTCACAATGCCAGCAGCGTCRAGCCAGCGTCGCAGCGTCAAGCCAGYGTCGAAGTCAATGCGTGAAGTCAGCATCAACGCAAGACAGAATGTCCTCCCACAGCCAGGAAGTCAACTCTTATGTAGTGTTGACGCAGGGTCTGGACCCCGGCTGCTGTATCCCTGGGCCGTCCAGATCTCAATGCGAATGAGGGCTCARATCGGCCTGAAACCGAATTCCCTCCGGCCTGGATGCTGTATGGGTACCTGCGCACAACAAGTGAGTGTATCCAACCCAGGGCCTGGGTGCAGTACCTTTGACACTACAGTTGACTTTGACTCTTGAATTTCCTGTGTGCAGCGTTCGGTCACACAGCCACACTTGACAGACTCAGGCCCGGGCGTGTCTTGGTCACACAGCCCGGCGCAGGCCAACTCAGGTCTGTGTTTCCAGGGGCCGGGTTCTGGCCCCAGGCGTCTTCTGAACAGGGTTACTGCAATCCTCTCCTTTGCCTTCATCTTCATTCCACACTCCTTTCCCTTACTTTCGCTTTGTCGTTCCTTTTTTCGTATTCTCTCCATCTCTTTTCTCTGTGCTTATCGAACTTTATTCCCCTCCCGCTTTACTCTTCCTCTTCCTCACAGCGTACAAGTGGGCCGTTATGGCACATGCAAGTCCCAGGGCTCGATCCCTAGACCATCACCTTACCTGTGTACAGTATCCGTGTCCACCCCGAGAGTTGAACCCACGACCTGTGTCTTTCCCCACAGTGGTAGGTTGTCGTGGGTCTGTAGGGCATAGGGGTTCGATCTATAGACCTGTCGGATAGGAGTCGTAGCAAGTTCTAGCAGTCGTAGCTATAGTCCTCCAAAGGGTCAAGGTCGTAGCTGCTACAGTCCTGAAGGGTCAAGGTCGTAGTTGCTACAGTATCCGAAAGGCCAGGACTGAAACTTCCGGAAGATCCTGGTACTGGCCTTTCGAAGCTGCTCACGTTTGGGCTGAGGCAAGTGGCCAAGTGGTGGAGTTCACCCGTGCTGAGTCAGCAGTCTTAGTCTCAGTCAGTCCTAGTCCAGTCAAGCAAGTACCACATAGGACTGTGTGCACCACGGGCATGGGAAAGGGGCAGACCAACGAGATACAGAAGTATAAATCAAGAGGCAGCGCCCAGCCATTCGTTCATTCCTGCTTAAGCCATGTGGAAGCGCTGCCACAGCGACTTGTGCAAGGTGGTCTGCAGTGAGCCCGAAGACGAAGTGGGCGAGAAGGAGAGCTTAGCCATAGCGATAGGAGTAGAAGCGGCCATAGCCGCTATAGCTGACAGGAGAGTGTAGTGTGTGTGTGTGTGCGTGTGTGTACAGTGTGATGCGTGTGGGATATCCAGGGTGATCCAGTGTGTGTGTGAACAGCAGAGTTGGGTTGGCGACGAACAGAGAGTTGTACAGGCGCTGTTGCGCCATAGGTGTTCGAAGTGAGCTTGTATCTGAACTGCGTTCTTGGCAACCATATCTCTGAGTTCTGAGCGGGCGCTTGTCGCCAGTTTGCTGCACAGCCTGTTTACATGCATGTGAAGTGTGAAGATAGCGAGTCTGATTGCATCAGTATCGGAGCTGGTACCCGCTATTCCACGCTCGATCGTCGTGTGCCGCAGGGAGCGTCGAGCGCCATAGCTGAAGGCGCTATCGGAGAAGAAGTCTGCCATAGCGGATCCGCAGGTTGAAGAACTCATCGCGCGCACCTGCAGAGAGGACGAGGACGAAGAAGAGAGAGAGAGAGAGAGAGAGAGAGAGAGAGAGAGAGAGAGAGAGAGAGAGAGAGAGAGAGAGAGA
>BFEA01000128.1:171558-196196 GCA_003427395.1 Chara braunii
GGGGGTGGGGGGAATTGGGTTGTATGCTTCCTCATGCTGGAGATGAGGTCTGTCGGGGGTTGTGGTTTGGATTACAGTTTGTTTGTGAAGGCCTTTATTGTGTTGTCGTAGCGGGTTGTGTTGTTGTTGGGGGGGGTGTTTGGTCTGGTTGGGGGGCTCTTAAAGATGAGGTCTGGCGGGGATCAGCAGCCTATTTCTTTGTCTGACCTGATTTTCTTCGTATTGCTGCAACAGTTTTCCGTCATACAACTTTCCATCAGCATTCCGGCTCGAACACATAACACTTTCAGACTGGTCAACACTGCGTGCCTCCTGGATGTTTCCGTCGGGCCAGCGGCACGGGTTGCGTGCCCCCCGTGATCACCAAATGAAATTGAATAACAGTCAACGTTGCACCCGTCCATTTACATTTCATTTCACTTGGAGTCGTCCATTCCATCCAGCATGGTTCTGTTTAACAACACGGAGGCATTCGATGATAATTTCTAGGTTTATAGAACGTTGTACCCGTTTCTGGGCACTTGAGATTATTGTGGTTCCTTTGTGCCAAATCACAATATCCGCTCCTACCCCTCCTTCGGACAGTCCAGCTGTCTGCATGCAGCCACGAGACCATGTTTCATGCCCTTTAGCGTTAAGATATTCACAAGTCACTTGTACAACAGGATGTGACTGGGGTTGTATAAGGTCTGACAGCAACCTGTTTCTTTGTCTGACCTGATTTTCTTCGTATTGCTCCAAAGGTTATTGTGGTTCCTTTGTGCCAAATCACAATATCCGCTCCTACGCCTCCTCCGGACAGTCCAACTGCTTGCATACAGCCAAGAGATCATGTTTCATGCCCTTTAGCGTTAAGATATTCACAAGTCACTTGTACAACGGGATGTGATTGGGGATGTATGCTTCCTCATCCTAGAGACGAGGTCTGTGGGGGGTTGTGGTTTGGAGTACAGTTTGTTTGTGAAGGTCTCTATTGTGTTATCGTAGCGGGCTATGTTGTTGGGGGGGGGGGGGGTTTGGTTTGGTTGGGGGGCTCTTAAAGATGAGGTCTGGCAAGGATCAACAACTTGTTTTTTGTCTGACCTGATTTTCTTCGTATTGCTCCAAAGGTTATTGTGGTTCCTTTGTGCCAAATCACATATCTGCTCCTACGCCTCTTCCGGACAGTCCAACTGCTTGCATGCAGCCACAAGACTATGTTTCATGCCCTTTAGCGTTAAGATATTCACAAGTCACATGTAGAACAGGATGTGGTCCCCACCCAGGGTGCACTTCCAATTCCAGGAACAGTCCTTGTTGAGCATGCGAACACAAACGTTAAGGGATTGGAACATGATTTGTGTGGATTGCAGTTAACCCCACAAAGTGTAGACCGCATGGGGATCTGGAAATGGTTTACCAGCATCATTTGGATCAACCGCAAAATTTTGACCCACCACACATAGATCACGTAGGTGATAGTGACTGACCACCAAATAGCCCAAGGCATTTTGGGCTTGCAGCACCATTCGGGTGATCTGCAAATTGTTGACTAACATCCCTCACACCAGTTTGAGATACTCGCCAATTTTTATGGTTTGAATGCAACTAATAAATGTCTTCACATTTTGCACCACATGTTTTATACACCGTTAAACTTCCTTGCAATTACCCTTCATCTTGATGCTGATTGCCGCCTACAGCCAGAGGATTGTAATTATATCAGGGAAAAAGTTTACTATTGTTGGCCTATAAGTCGCAATGAGGGACCGCCGACTTGAAATACGCCATGCTCAATCATTCCATATCCCACGACAGGTACCTTTCAACACTCAACCATCTGGAGTAACCCATCTTAAGAGGCTAACTCCCTCTCGAATTCCTAACTATTCTCCTTGGCACATCCCCTACCTCCGCAGTCATGCTACAATACAAGGACCATCACCCAACCCCCTGGCCATGGGGTCGGGGTGAGGCCACAATTATTGACTCTAGTGATAAGCAAGGTCCCGTTTACCCTACCTAACTCACAGTGGAAGCATAGCCAAGAGACCGATTTTGCCACAAGCTTTCCTAAGCGGAGTCCATATTGCACATACCAGTTGTACTGGTTGCATTGCCCCGAAGGTACCCTGCCTCGATACACGTATGTGCCATTAACTTATCGTCAACAAATAAACATTCTCCCTTTGGACCGCGGCCATCTGTTCAGTATCCCCCCCACAGATACCCATGCCTCGGTGCATAATATGCCCGTTCATGAGCAAGGTTCCTCCTCTAGGCATCTGAAGAGACTGACTACGTATGTACTATGTAGTGATTGAGCACTGAACGAGTTGTATGGTTATACGGTTGTAATACATGATTTCCCCAGACTAGTTGTATACTATGGAAACTTTGCAACCATCCCACATCTCTACCTGCATTGTACAAGGACCTTACACGACCATTTTACGTGCCTCTAACCACTTGGAGTTGTGGAATAACATCATTATGGTCCATGGCATGACTGATACTACTGATTTCTTACATAATAATGTTGTTTTTTTGCCACACGAAACCGTCTGCAATTTCTTTTACGTTGAAGGAAATTCATGTGACGCTTATGCTGCACCAGGATAATATATGGACACTCTTCTTTGCAAAACTATAAACACTGTTGACATGGTGTCTGCATCATGTGAATAAAAAAATACATATTTTTTTATGTATTATCTAATATTTTATAATAGAATTCATTCTTTTTATTTTATATTTGTACATAATAGAATAGAGATAGACCAATTTAGAGTAATTTAGAGGAATGTCCCTTTGAGTATCTATTTTGTGGGCGAGGGCATTATACTAAATGCATGGTGTTTTTGGTGGTTCTTCTTTTGTGTTGGTCTGCAATCAACATGCCATTTATCCTAAGTGTATATTGGGCATGCTCAATGCCAGTCATCGTGGCAGTTGTTATATTCATAATGCTCAGTTAGATTTTTCATATGTTCATCCACCTCATCCTTCCAATATATACCCTCTCTATCGTTAACGGCGGACTGATTTTGTATACTTTTATCATATTCCCTCTGCTTTCATCTTCATTTCACACTCCTTACTTTCCCTTACTTTCCTTTTGTCTTCCTTTGCGTTGTTTTTTCTCCCATATCTTGTCTCTGTTTATTTCCCCCCCTTTTACTCTGCTTCTCCTCACAACGTAGAAGTGGGTCGATATGGCACACGGGGATGCGGGCAGCGAGCACTCAAGTTCATCAATGTGGCAAGCCTCGTACGTGAGAGTCACAGGGAGGGGGGAGTTAGAAGAAGAATGATAAAAATAAATGGTTTCAGCATGCTCTTAATGTTGTCCTGCGCATTTTTATCATTTGTTTCGCGAAGTGTACTTTTTTAGTTCTTACATTTGTGACAATGCATATCGTCGCTTGAGGGTCTCTTAAAGATTGTTATGTTCGAGTCCCACTGATGCATCAGCAGGCTGAACCCCCTGCAATCTCCAAAGTCCCCTAACAGATGATAGTCAAAGTGATCACCCACCTTATTTTGTGACACCCTGAGGTGGGCACCAACCACTGCCCTCAAGGTATCTGTGACATAAACCAAAGCAAACTATCACACCCGCACCAGATGGAAAACTTTATAAACTAAAAAAAAACAAATCAAACTATCACACCCACACCAGATGGAAAACTTTACAAACTATGTTCACACCCTGTCATAAGCAATCAAAACACCCACAAACCTGTCACATCTAGAAAATTCACTTTAGACACGTCATTGGCACTAGAGGCACAGTATGGGGATATATATGACAACACTGAAGTAACATAAGCTTCAGACGGAATCCCTAGGAAACGGTGTCAGTAACTCCAACGGTAAATTTTAGGACAGTTATAAAATATGGCTACATGTTGTAGCACTCACAATTCTTACATACAATGCCAAGAAATACGAAAGAAACTAGGTTCGCTAAAGAAGCGTGTGAAACGTCTCTATTAATCCTTCGCATACCTATTAAATTTAAAATGGGTGTGAGTGGATGGTATGTAAGCCATTTTTATGCATGCACAACGAATATGTTTGAGGACAGCATCGAGCTGCAAATTCGACCTGGCGGGGTTTATGTTATTTGTATTGTGGGGCAGAACTCTACTTTTCGTATATGCTCTTTTGAGCCAGAAGTCTGCCCAAATGTGCTCACTAAGCTTAATGGTCGTGTCATTGTATCCATGTCCAAACTGAAGGAAATTTGCATGGCATATTTTGTAGATTTTATTAACTATCTAGCCATGAGAGCAGCACTGAACTCAAAACAAGGAGCTCAATAACTTTCCATCTCATAATGGCATAGCACCTTATCATGACTGATGCAACGCTCAACAATACTTAACCCCTTTGTTCTCACTGCTCAAGTCAAGAGAAACTCCTTGCTCGAAGTACTCATTTTTTTATTTATTTAAGTCAAAGCACTTAGTCATCACGATTCCAACACTCATCGGTGTTTGACCCTGCTCTCGTTCCTCCTCAAGCTAAGAGGAGTTTCTTCTCCAAGCACTAGATTGACTGTAATTGACTCTCCGTACCCGAAAGTACTACCATGCTAGAAAACTTGAACTCCTTCGGTCGTTTTATGACAGCTCACAAAAAAATCAAAGTACACGCATGAGAAGTTGACAGTATTGTGTGATCGTATCCGCGCTTATTGCACGGTCAATCACACAATTGCATTAGTCAATATCGTAAAATAAGATGCTTAATGATTTTACAACTCACAGTGGCATAACACCCCGTCATTGATATTGCAATACTCAAGAAGGACCAACGCTTTTGTCCTTAATGGTCGAGCCAAAAGGATATACATGATTCAAATAGTTGTTTTTTTTTTACCTTACTCGCTTTACCTCTGAAATTACTACGACGCTAAAAAACTCTTACTCCTTTGGCCGCTTAGTGATGATGTTTAAAGCCAAAGGATGCACATTACAAACTAATGGCGTTGTATGTTAGCCGTTGTGATTTCTGCACAATCAATTGTACAGTTGTGAGAATCAATAACTCAAAAGAAGGTGTTGAAGGACTTTAACAAGCATAGCACCCCATCATCATTCTTGCAAAACTTCAACAGTGGTTGACTTATCTGTTTTCATTGCTCAAGCAAAGAGGAGCTTCCTGCCCAAGTATTCATTTAGTCATTTTAGTTTAAACTACTACTACCATGCAGAAAACTTATGTTTTTTCAACCGTTTAGCGGCGACGCTCAGAATCAAGCCATATAATATCAGAAACTAATGACATTTTATATTCAACCCCACACTTAGTACACAACCGATCCTACCGTTGTTGTAATCAATAATGCAAAACAAGAAGCTAGAGTACTTTATATTGCATAGTAGCACAGTACCCTGTCATCATTGTTGCAACATTCAACAGCGCTTTACGCTCTCGGTTGCTTAGTGAATGCGCTCAAAATCAAAGCATGCGCATCATAAATTGATGGTATTATTATGTTGTATGATCGCCCCCTCATTTATTACACAGTGAATTTTATAATTGTTGCAGTCAATTACTGAATAAAAGGTGCTAAATGACTTAATATATCACAGTGGCATAGCACCCCGTCATCACTCTTGCAACACTTAACAATGATCTACCCTTCTACCTTACTTCTCAAGCTATGATGAACTTCATGTTCCAAGTGCTTGTTTTTACCTAACTAACTAATCGTACCTGTATTGTATGATCACCCCGCGATTACTGCATGACCAATTATATAATTGTAGGACTCAATAACTCTAAGCAAGGCATTAAAGGACTATCTTGTAGAAGGATATTACCTTATCATCACTATTGCAACATGCGACAGTGCTCAACCCTTCCGTTCAGATTGCTCAAATCGACCACAGCTTTGTGTTCCAAGTACTCGTTTTTATTTGTTGAACTTCTCATGCCTCAAACTGCTATCACGCTCGAACACTTTTATTCCTTCAACCACTTAGAGGCGGCGCTCAACCTTAAACATGTGCATCAGAAAGTGATGGTATAGTATGATCGCCTCGGCGTTTACTACTCGGTTGATTATACAATTGTTGGAATCCAAGGCAATTGTTTGTTGGTGGTCAAGCTAGGTAGTTGGTATGTTGGTTCTCACTTGACAAAACATTTTTTGTGCCTCATTCAGTAGCAACAGAGTGATTAACTACTTTTGGAGTTTAGAAGGTAATGGGGAATGCTCTCGAGTAGAATGACATGTATGGTTGTTGCGTTAGTTAACAAGGGAGATAGGTGATAGTTGCATTAAGCAAATGCTCAACATCCCTCGAGGTCACCATATAAAGTTTGTCTAAACTCGAGATACACTTACAACCACTTCTCAATTTGTAAAATTACAATCAAAGCAATTGGTATACGAAACATTTATATGCTTTCCACATTGGATGTTATCTTCAGGGTTGCATTCATCATTTTTTCTTCTTCTTTCTTTTAAGTTTTAACCATACTTAACTGATCTACCAGTTCAAGGGGTATGAAAGACTGTCATGACTTATCCTCTCCTCATCATTGAATAAGAGAGTTTTATTGAATGGTAACTAAGTACGTAGGAAAAATGTTTCTTACTCTATTTTCACCATCTTTTTTTTTTTCCCCTTTCCTTTTGTTTTGTGATTCCCTCGACTTCTTAATTGTATAGATTTATTTCATCAGATTCTTCATACTAATTTTGCATTAAAATTGTCAACAGGTTCGTCATTACTAACTATGGCTACCAGAGTGGCCCAAGACCACTTGCCTCGCCGGGCCAAAAACAATAAACACTATATTATATATACATATTGTAAATCATGATGGTATTTGAAGAATAAGCATCGGCTAACTCTGTGCTAGCAGCCGCGGTAAGACAGAGGATGCAAGCGTTATCCGGAATGATTGGGCGTAAAGCGTCTGTAGGTGGCTTTTTCAGTCTGCTGTTAAAAACTAGGGCTTAACCCTAAACAGGCAGAAGAAACTTCTAAGCTGGAGTCCGGTAGAAAGACAGAGGGAATTTTCGGTGGAGCGGTGAAATGCGTATTGTTGGCATGCCCCTAAAAGTGTGCATATTTTGCAAGATACCCCTAAAACATAAATTTATGGTAAAATGCCTTTGAATTCTTCATTTGTCCATCTCGACAATGGACAATTGTCTAAATCCTGCTAACTTTGAAATTCAAGCCTCGTACACTTGTTTCCCCATTAAAATTTTCCAACATGGGTCCGACAACTAAAAGTACGGGGGTACATCAAGAAGTTGCATAGCGCTAGGCAGGGACATATGTAAAAGATGTTAGATCGAATTCACGAGTAAAGTATTTCATAAAGTTTAACGTTTGTGAGGACAATATTTTTTCATACCTTTGTGTTTTATGGGTTTCTGATGAAATAACCCAACTTTCAGAGACATTTCAAAATCGTCTGAATTACTTTCATGTTCAAGTGCTCAAAAGGAAAGAAATGCAGCAAGACACGTTCGGGTGAACGTGTTGTCGTTCGTTGAACAGTGTGAAAGGCATGTTGTGACCTTAGGACAAAAGTTTTTTAGTTTATTTTTTTGCATCTTACAATGTTTTTTAAAGAGTTTTTGGATTTTTTTGTTGTTTTGTTGGGCACTTTGCTGGTCTTTGCACGACCGCATTGCCCGATCAAACAAAGCAATTTGAGCGACCGGGCTAATAGCCCATTATTAGTTTTATGTTATATGGGTTATTTGATTTCAATTATTCATTTAACCACAATATTTTTTTTATCTATTTATAAATTTTGTAAGATAGGATTTGTAAAAAAAACTATGTCAGGAAGGGGGAAAAAAAAAAAAAAGGTCTTCATACGAAGGATTCTTAACAGTCCAATGACTTTACTATTCTTTGTCATATTTTGGTCGTGAACAGACGAAATCCGCATAATACCTCATGTGCCATTTTTTTAAAGAATGATATAATATTTAGTGAAATACTATATAACTCATAAGTTATAATTCAATTGTTATGACGTTTAATATTTGGAATCGTTGATTATAACGAGTAAGATCCTCAAAGGTTACATGCTCAACAATCATTTTTATTTCTCTGATTGAAGATATAGGTAGATGTCATTAAGAAACTAATGGTTGAATTAACTGAGTTTATTCCACCGACGCAATCGCGATTACAGCAATGTCAACATAAATAAAGATATTTAGTTCGATCGTCACTATGTAAGGAGGTTCAATACAATTAATGTGAGTATCCCCTTAACTTTTCCATTATAAACCACAAAGTTGTTATTTTATTACATATAATAATAGTAAAAAGCAACGTTGTTCTTCAATTTTTACTTATGCGTTTAATTTGTTATCCTTACCTTGTAGGTGTGAATAATCTTGTAATTGTCTTGTCTCAAACAATGTTGAGTTATATATTAAACACCCTTCCACCCAACACCCAAAAACTTGTATCCTTGTAAGTCTGTGCTTGTTTGTACTAAGGGGTGACGACCGTTCGTTATCAACTGGTCCAATTATGCAATTTGAAAGCAGTAAGTATGATTTATTTATTTTTTTGAAAAAAAATCATGATGAATATTAAAAAATCAAGGATCTATATATTAGGTCATTGATATTTCACTGAAAATTATCATCAAACTCAAAATATTATTTCGACCGTGAAATAAACGTGTTATACGATTTACGTCAATTCAACATATTTTTTATTTTTTTCATTGAACAATGTACTGACCGAGAGAAAAGTATCCCAACTTCAATGTTTTTTCGTGATCAGAAGAACGCGTGAAAATCTTAAAAAATTGACATCGGGAGGAGAACAATGTAGGTATTTTTTTTCTATGAACTATATTATAAAGGTTTGTCCCTTATTCTCGGACACATAAATCTTTGAGGTCATCTTTCTCAAAATATTTGAAGGCATTTTAATTGTCCGACTTTCGTTATTCCAAAAAATATGAAGTTTTTTTTTTTTTTTTCACAGCCCATCAATTTACAAAATGATATTGGTATATTTTATCTATTGAAAAAGTGGTGTTTATGACATATTCTTTAATAATTGGTTATGCTCCATGATTGGGCGGTATATCCATCATTTCAAAATTTTGGGTCCCTCCATAAACATCCTAAGAGGAAAATTTACCCTTAGATTATAAAAGCCCTAACGCTCTATTTACGTCAAGTTCTCAACAATTTTCAACTTATAAAAAAAATATTTCTTTCAATTTTTTTTAATAAAAATCTATATACACTTTTTTATGAGGGTCTACCCAACTTCTTACTATCTATGAACTATCGCCAACAAACCTTTTACCGTGCATACAGGTTGGGTGAAGATCAAAAACATTTAAGAATAAACATATTTTAATCATCAAGTTCTCGTAGAATAGTTTCACATCTACAAATAATTGTTGAAACTTTTGTTGAAAGCAATCAATAAAATACAAGTATTGAATAGAAATCCGACAAACTTATACTTCTAAATGTAAATTTCATTATGTGAAATATCAACAAAGATATTATAAACGTATCGTATAAAAATACTTGTTGTTTTCTGACTATTATGCGGATGCATGTCATTTCTCTTGTTTCATACTACCATTAAAATTCTTATGCGTTCCTTAGTAAATTGCATGCAACTCTTGTATTTGCACTATTTATATCATTATCAGTTATCACCCTTCGTGGGAAAAACATAGTATTCATTTTTTTATGTGTGTTCTTAAAAAATTTATACACCTTATTTATAATAACGTCGGCAGAAGGTTTTTGAACCAAAAGTCTTCGAGAAATTACATATATAAAAACATAATATAAAATACAAGTTTGGTAAATAACTCAATGCAATGTACAGTCGAGGAAGCGCAATACACAGGGTTTGGGTGACCGATAATCTATTGATAACAAAGTTGAAAGTAGCAAAAAAAATAAATTAACCAGTTTACATTATGAGAGTCACAACCAAAGAAACAAAAGGAGTCCAAAGGTTGTTAAGTCCTCAAAAACCAATATCAGCATGCGACAAACATACCTTCATAAAATAAAATAAAAAATTACCAGAAAATTGACAATTTGAATAACTAAAGGAAAAAGATAAGCTATAACATAATCTTTAGGATGATGAAAATAAAAGTTATAGTTAAAGGACTACAATTCGGGGCATAAAGTCTGAAGGATGTTTAAACAATTATGCTTAAATAGTCATGAGACACAACACTACCTCACTAAGAAAAATCAGAATAAGTTTCAGAGATGCAAGCAGTCGATGATATTCCCCCATAAGCGGAAAGAGACGACGATGTCTACCATTAGATTATTAACTTAAGACAAAGTTTAACAAACTAAGTATTGTAGGGTCTTAAGTTAATAGGTAGACATTTTCGGAATAACTTGCAAACGAAGTTACGAGATAAAATATACCCCTTTAGGTAAGTAATCACTTAAATCTATCAAGATCACGTTTTGGTTAATCGCTCACTTCCCCCATTGTCTAAAATATGGTTTTCCTTAACCTTCGATAAATATTAATCGACTGACAAAGTTCCACCTTATGAAAGCAATATTGCACCTTAAGAGACTCGGGTTGGCAGCAAATTGGTACAAACTGTAGCGACCTCGCATCGTTTTAACGACAATGAAAAATTATTGTTGCAAGTGTTCCGACAAAAAATTCTGCATTATCGTTGAAATTGGGTTTCTTACCATTTCGTAATCCGTGCTTGAGGCACTTAAAAAAATCATTTAGTTTGTCAAACATGGCCAATTATTTGGGATGATTGATCATTGATGAGATTATCACCCATCTTAAAAAATGCCCCTTACCAAACAGATTAAGTGACCTGAAGAGATAAAGTAAAAATTATAGAACGAAAAAAACCTCAATTTAAATAAAAACACAGTTAAAAAAAAAAAAAAAAAAAAATTAAAAAAAAAAAAAAAAAAAAAAAAAAAAAAAAAAAAAAAAAAAAAAAAAAACAATAACATTAAAAAAAATAATAATAAAATAAAAGTATTCTTTATCCATCTAATTTATAGCGGCGTATATACTCATCTTAGCTATGAATTAAGCGGAATAAGTAAAAAAATGTAAAATAACATCTTAGAAAAATAAAACTTTGCGAATGATTTATCTTATTTTGCTAAGTCCTTTGAGTCGAGTTATGCCTAGGCATAACAATAGATTGAAAGAAAAATAGACAAAAAAAAAAAATGGAGTAATAAAAAATGAGGACTTAAAACCTAGGTTACCGGGCCGGACATCCGGGACCCCCCTGACCGTCCGGGATGTCCGACCGGACGTCTGGCCGGACGTCGGACCGGACAGGGTATGTCCGACCTAGCGCAAAAAAAAAAAAAAAAAAAAAAAAAACAATCATGTAACTTCCACCTTGCATTAGGTGTATGCCACCAAATTTTTGGATCATTTGGACTAGTAGAATAAATAATAAAAATCTTTAAAGATTCATTCCCCATTTATACCCCTCCTATCCCCACCAAAACCCTTTTTTCCCCCCCTCCCCCCCCAAATACCACCCTATCAGCAAATGCTTATAAAAATCTGATTTTTTTTGTGGGGAGTCTCTAGGCCATGCGCAACAATGTCTTTTTTTTTTTTTTTTTTTTTTTTTGCCAAAAAGACGTCGTCCGGAAATCCGGACCACGGGGGGGGAGACGTCCGGTCTCCGGACCATTGGTAACCTAGCTTAAAACAAATCAAAGTAGCCAAGGTTATAACATATAAGTTTACATAAAATCAAAACTATCTTGTTTTGTTTAAGGTATAACATAAAATAAAATATGTATAAAAAAAAGTCAAATTCGATATCAAAAGAGGAGGAAGAGAAAAATAAAAAAATATAAGTCAAGGACAACTCGAAACATCATGGGTCTATAAAATCGAAGTTTAGATAATGAAAAGAGAAAAATGCAAAATCGGGGGTTAAGTGTTATATATTCAATAACAAATATAAATAATAAGAAACGTACGTAGCGAATGGGAGAGAGGAGCAAAAACAAAAACGTGTTTTCACGTCATGGAAAAACTGAAACACACATAGTAGGTGTTTAAAAAAATGGTGGAAAAAAATAGTGTTTGACAATCTTAGAAAAAAAGAATAGGTAGGAGGTAGTAATGATAATTTTATGTATCTTAGTGCCATAAACTTTAAACATGTGGCTTAAATGAGACATAGGCTAAAGTAGGGGTTAACATCATCAAATTAAAAAAATTAACATTATTTTTTTAAATAAGGCATAGGTCAGAGTAAGGGTTAATATGACCAGAATGTGTTAGTGTCATTGTCTACAAATTTAGGTATGTTAGTGTAATAAACTAAAAATATGTTGAGTTTGCTAGCCCTTATCTCTGCCCTGAATTATATGGGAGAAGAATCTCACGTATATGATAAGACACTAAGTAAAAATAAAGATTTTATCTTTCCAATGATCAAATATATTGAATGTAACTCGCAATAGAAAGTGTCTAGATAACCGGGAGAAAAAAAAAAAAAAAAAAACGTTATCCTTATAGATGATGGAACAACGAGAAAGTTATGTCCAGGCTAACCTAAGTGTTAGCCAATATACATAAAATTTATGTTAAAATGACAACGCACATTAAAAAAACATGTCCCCAAAAGTTGCATGTACTTTTGGTCCTTGACCTTCATCAAAATAAAAAAATTAAGAACAAATTCATGATTTTTATTTTTTTTAAACCAATCAGGGGTCAATAACGAATTCGTAAATGCAGTCACTCAAACCTAATGAATAGATTGGAAATGGGCGGGGGTCGTATCGTTCGTAAAAGGAGAGAAAAATAAAAGAGAAATATTTATTTTAAAAAAATATAATCCTTATAGAGGCGAGATGCATATAAAGTGCAGTTTAAATAACTAGTATCTCGCCCAGCTATCAAGTTTGAGCCTGAGCTAGTAGCCAGTATCTTGAACCCAGCCGAGCCAGTTGTTACCGGTAGTATTATAGATTTCCTTCGTTTATAAACAAAAAAAGAAAAAATTGAACATAAGAGGAAAAAAACAATTAAATTCTATTTATATAAAAAAAAAAACAAATCAAACACGAGGATGAAAAATGATAAAAGAAAAACGCGGGTACTCAAGAATATATATATGTACAAGGTGGACGGCATTCGGGACGGGCCAAACGCCTGAACCCAAACGCCCGAACGTACGAGACCCCGAGGGGATGCGTTCGGTCGTTCGAGCTGAACGCGGGAAAAAAAAAAAAAAAAAAATTAAAAAATATATATGTTATGGAAAAAATTTGACTAAACAATATTTGGTCGAGCATTATATCTAAATTCCTTACCAATTTTGAAATAAACATAAAAAAAAAGTAATAAAAATAAATAAATAAATTAGATAATTAAAATTAGTGAGTGCGCAAACCCGTTTTTGACATCGCCATCGTAGGCAATTGTTCGTTTTTTTTTTTGCATAGCCAAATGACCTGCAACTTCACGTATGTGTACTTCACACAATACAAAACTCATGCAAAAAGTTTCGAAAAATAATAAAATATTTGAGGCACCAAAATAAAATGACAACAAAAAGTGCAAAGTGAAAAAAAAAATTGAGTAGCAAAGCACCTTTTAACATCGCCATCTTTGACGATTTTGTTTTTTTTAATGTGGCAAAATGCCTCAAAATTTTATATACTTATAGCGCATGTTGTATAAAACTTACAAAAAAACATTAAAAAAAAAATATCATTTTCAGGCCCCGAAGTAGTTCGGCCCCCGAACAGGATCCCGAGCGAATGAATGTTCGGGGGTCAGCCCGGGGGCCTCCAAACGTTCGGCCTTGTAATCATGTATGTATATATATATATGTATTATTTATATATATATAATATATATATACAGTTTGTCACAGCCCCTCGTTTGTTGTCCTCTTCTCTCTCTCTGCCTACGGTTTTACCGGGCCGTTCTGTTTGTGACGATATATATATGCAGGGTTACCGGCGTTCGGGACGGGCCGAACGCCCGAACGTACGGGACCCCATTGGAAGGCGTTCGGCCGTTCTTACAGAACGCGGACAAAAATAAAAATAAAAATAAAACTATTTTCATAAAATTTTAAAAACAAAATATGTTATGGAAAAAAATAAATTAAACAACATTTGTCTGGGCACTACATCCAAATTCTTTACCACATTTGAATTAAAAATCAAATACAGAAAATAAACACTATAATAAAAATAAGAAAAAATAAAAAGAGAATTAAAATGAGTGAGTGTGCCAGCAACTTTTCGACACCGCCATCTTTGCCGATTTTTAGTTATTTTTTGGCATTGACAAATACCTTGAAAATTTACAGATATGTATTTTATATAAGTAATAACTCATTAAAAAAATTTCAAAAAATAATAATTTTTTTTAGGCTCCGAAATAAAGTGAAAACAAAAAGTTAAAAGTGAAAAAAAAAAAAAATAGTGAGTGGGCGAGCATGTTTTGACACCCCCATCTTTGACGATTTTTAATGGTTTTTTGGCTCATCAGAATGACTTCAAAATTTATAGGCGTGTAGGTTACATCATAGAGTACTCACAAAAAGCAATTCAGAAAAAAAAACTTATTTTTAGGCCCCGAATTTGTTTTTGGCGGGGGCTGAACCTGAAGGTGTTCGGCCCCTGAACAGGACGTTCGGGGGCCAACCCAGGGGACCCCGAACGTTCGGTTAGGTAACCTTGTATATATATATCTATATCTATATCTATCTCTCTCTCTCTCTATATATATATATAGGGTTACCAGCCCGTACGTACGGAGACCCCCGGGCGGACCTCCGTACGTTCGGGCGTTCGGGGTCCCGTACGGGGTCTGAACCCGACGGCGTTCGGCCCCTGCCAAAAATTATTTTGGGGCCTAAAAATAATGTTTTTTTTTCTGAATTGATTTTATGAGTTCCTTATGAAGTGAGGTACACGCCTGTAAATTTTCACAACATTTGGCTTAGCGAAATAAGAATTAAAAATCGCCAAAGATGGCGGTGTCAAAACGTGCTCGTCCACGTTTGTTTACACTTTTTACTTTTTGTTTCCACTTTAGTTCGGGGTCTAAACAATTTTATTATTTTCTGAAAATTTTTTAGTGGGTTTTGTAGTATGTGAAGTACACATCTGTAACTTTTCAGGGCATTTAGCTATGCAAAAAAAAAAAAAAAAAAAAAAATCGCCAAAGATGGTGGTGTCGAAAACATGCTCGCGCACTCACTAAATTTAATTCTCTTTTTATTTTTATTTATTTTTATTTATTTTTATTATTAGTATTTATTCTATGTATTTTATTTTTATTTTAAATTTGGTAAGGAATTCGAATGTAATGCTCAGCCAAATCTTGTTTAATGTATTTTTATCCATAACATATCGTTTTTTTATATTTTTTTGATGATTTTTTTTTTTTTTTTTTTTTTTTTTTTTTTTTTTTTTTTTTTTTTTTTTTTTTTTTTTTTTTTAATCCGCGTTCGGCCCGATGACTACTGCACCGAAGGAGAACAAACTCCACGGATGGTGATTGTTTAATCCAAGGTAAGAGAAAAAGAGAGGACTATAGTTAGAAAGAAAAAAAAAATATTTGGGGACTAAGGAGGAACCTACCTTCATACTTGGTGACTTGTAGAGAGAGACACGTTGAGAAAAATCCTAACGTATTAGTTGGAGATATAGATCAAAGACCCTACTTGGAAAAGAAGGTGAGGGAGGGGCGGGGGGATGAGGATGTGGATCAAGAGGAACACGTTGGAATATCAGCCAATGAGTGTGAGGATGTAGGAACCGACGAAGTATAAAAGAAATAACACCAAGGCAATAGGTTAGGGAACTGAGGTCGTGGGGGAAATTTTCGATAAGGTGGGGGGAAATAAATTGTAGGACATGAAGAGGGGCTCAACAAGAAGGGAGGAGAACAATCTGTAAGGAAAGTACAAACTGGATAATAATGAAATGTATGAATCATAAAAGGGTTATAATAAACGTGGATATACAGGTGGTGGATGAGAGCAAAGAAGAGAAAAAAAAGACATCGAAAAGAATAAATGAGGAAATGATGTACCATATTTGCAGGGGCGATGTTGAGTGTTCGAAGAGTAAAAACTCAAAAATTATTCCACTGAACTTGGAGAAAGAGATAGAGAAGGACAAGAAAAGAGAGCCAGCATATATAAAACAAGAAAGAAAAAAATAGTGAGCGAGTAAAAAGCATGTAATATATATATACATACATATATATAGAGAAAACAAAAAGGGGTTGAGAGAACATACATATATACGGAGAGAGAAAAAAAAAAAAAGTTAAAGAGAGTGAGAAAAAACAAAAAGGGGTTGAGAAAAGAAGGAGAGTGGAGAGGTTATAGATGAGAATCAAGATGATGGTGACGCCTTTTGGATGAAAGCCTGAAGCACAACTATTTGTTTTTCCTTTTTTTATTTTTTCAAAATGGCGACGACCTTGGGATATCATCACATCATTGATTGTTTGGGCGCTTGGTTCTACTTCCGTAGTAGGCAAACAATAGAAAGTGGGTTGAAAGGTATGGAGGGAGCGTCATTGTCGTTGTTGGAAGTCTGCTTCAGTGCCCTGAGGTAGGGGCAATAAGTAATGAAGCGGAATATTGTGACAGTTTGTCTCCTAAACTCTTGAGTTATTATCTTCTTCTCAAACTTTTGAGTTATTATCTATTTTTTGCACGGTGAGTTCAGGGGGTTGGTCCCCTGTGAAACTTGTTTTCCGTAAGCAAAACTGGGTAATGCTGCTATAATTGGATTTCCCGGGTAGACTTTGAGGATCTCGGCATCAACTTCGATTGAAAATATTCATTTTTTTTTTTTTAAATAAAGCTACAATCATTAAGTTGACCAACCCCACCAGGGACACCGGGGATGGAAGGTCTATCACCGTGAAATGGGTTATCAGAGGCCAAGAACACCCCCCCCTTCAGTGATCGTCTGTACAGTGATGTGTTTTTGAAGACACGTCCATCACCAACAGTCCCAAGGAATTCGTCGCAGAAGTAAAGTATTTTGAGATCGAAGTCGAACACCAACTACGTGACAATCGAGAAATGACAGTGTCGTCCCGAATAATGGCCATCGTTGTCCCTTGTACGGGGTTTGTCCATATAAACATGAGTGCAGTCCATGCACCCGGAAACAATTCGAAAAACCAATGGCTTCAAACTTCTGCATTTTACTGTGACGTTCTGCAAATGTCCCCAAAAACGACAGTATGTGGGTAACAATCGATGATGGTCTCTGCAATGTCTCAGATTGCTCGTAGGTCACTGATTTTACCGATTCCATAACCTGAACAATTGTATCAATGCGCACCCCGTGCGCCCATCTGTGAAAACCGTACACCAATTTTATTTGTGCAGGAGGCAATGGTAACCTGGATTTTGTCACCTCTTTCTCTAAACGTGGACCCGACTTTCGCAGTAGACGGTTGAAGGTTGATCGTCTCATCCGCAAGAGGCTAATGTAATGATTATTCTCTGTGTCATCTTTTGGGATGAGATCCTTCCATAAACCAGTCGATCGTTGCATCAGCCACCATCGCAGTGAAGCTCGTGGAAGGATATTTGAGATGTCAACAAGGACTGACCATCGCCAAGCTAAACTACGATCCCCACTATTGTCGTCCTTGTCATCTTCAATGCCTCCACCCAGCGGATGATTGGCACTTGGTAACAAACAATGCGGCGTTGGTACTTGGTAACCCAAAATGAAGTCGAGGATCTCGTAAGCATCCTCGACCATCCTCCCAACGACAAGCATGACTGCAACTGCGAGTTGTTCGTACTCCCGTCTTCACAGCCAGGCCATTGTCCTCCACAACTGAAGAACGCACACCCCTGTCTACCACGTACTTCACATCGTACCAGACTGGTCTCCAATAGACAAGTCGAGGCCTATCTCGAGCCACGAGAGGGTATGGTTTTTATGTTCTCGTGAGCCAAGGCACAGGGGTTTCAAAAGGAGTCATCCCATTGCACTTTGCACAAACAAGGATGCCTGCAGGAGGGAGCACGAGAAGGACAAAATGCAGAAGATGGAGTTTTCGAGAAGTGCAGCTTGCCATGGTGCCGAGGGTGTATGTCCAGTTTCCCCCCACAGGAGAAATCGGATACGATCAAGCACATCTTCATGCAGGGCCCAACTTCGGTATTGCTATGGCGATGATGGGATAAAATATGGCAGCAAATGTTCCCAGACTTACCATGGTCATGGGACTGGAGAGTGATCTTACTAAGGCACTGTACAAACTTTACAGAAGACAAATGTGTTTGGAACCTCTCCCGAGTAATATGGTGGAGGAGGTGTGTGCTGGAAATGGAGGAAGTCAGGGTGGAGGAGAGGGAGGTCACATAACAACTCAAGCAACTAGTGCAGACCGAGATTACCACCCGTTGGCATGCGGCAAGGGAGAAAGTGCATTTTAGGAGGGACGCGGATCGACGCATTTCCCGTTTCTGTGAAGGATAGTTAGGAGGGAAGAGGAGGGGCTGGATAGCCAAAGTGACATGGTCGGAGACGAATAGATGGAACAACAGACGACAGGGGAAGAAGACCCTCACATAGAGATGAAGCGGGACTACACACTTCAGTTTCGAGAATGGATGACTATTGATTCAGGGTTTACATTTAGGCCGGCACAGGACTTTGGGGACCCCCTCCCTCCTCACCCGCTGTCAGTGGTGGAAATGTTGCAAGAGGGGATCTAGCCACAATCTACTCAGTGTGTGTGAGTGTGGGTAAATGTGTGCGTGGGTGTGTGTGTGTGTGTGTGTGTGTGTGTGTGTGTGTGTGTGTGTGTGTGTGTGTGTGTGTGTGTATGTGTGTAGGTCTGAGCTCACTCAGTTTTGCCTGATTATCCGTTATTTTCCTCATGAGGGGAAAGGGATGGCCTTAATGCCTTGGAGCCTGGTGTCCCTCGGGCCCATGGCGTTGGCCCCCCTCCCGACCACCTCCATCCCTGCTCAGTCAATCCCGTGTGGTCTACGGTAATCAATGCTGGCGGGGAGCTATTCCATAACTACAATGTTAAGAGGGACGCTGGACCCGGTTTCTAGAAGGTGCTGCTCCCCACCAATAAATGGAGCCTCTTCGGGTGTGCTAGTGGTGTCTGCTCTTATCAGCACCCCTAACAGCAATCCGAACTGTTAAAAAAAAAAAAAAAAAAAAGTGCAGCCAGCCACTGCTCTGGTGCCCTCATGTTCAACTGTGTGTGGGACACAGGCGTACCACTTATGAAAAGGGACACAGGGCGCTCCCATGCAATCTCATGGCACACAATCCATAAATGGAAAGCCATTTGTTTCCACTCCCATAGGAGCTTGTAGCGGACATGGAAATATGCTGCAAATTTGAATGTGGCTGCAAAAAGAGCAAGATTCATGCCTACCCATCGGAGCAAAGCTCACATATATTTATGGATTGGGCTCACACAACCGACCAATCCATATTGAGAGCCTCGTTCTACACCACTTGAGAACTCTTGAGTTTCAAGTGCGCCCTTTTTTTTTTTTTTGGGACAAAGGCTCCAATCTATTCGTGGGGAGCATCACATGCTGAGAACCGGGCTCAGCGTCCCTTTGGAATACAACTGAGAATATGTAATATGAAAATTTGAGATACCGGGGTCATTACCTGACCGTTGGCTAAAAAAAATTGAGTTACTTAACAAGTTACTACGTCAGACTTAAAAAAAAATCAGAAAACCAACTCAACCCCCCCCATCAATCCTCTTTACCACACTCCGACAAGACTTACTGCAGCAGAGCCACCATCTCCGCTACTGTTGTGCCCTATTTCCGTCCTACGAGCTAGCCCCTTTACTAGTAGGACGCTTGTTATCTAGCCATCTACTTGTCCCCCTCACCTCTTTGAGAGAAAAAGCAAGACATGTGCACAATTCAAATAAAAAAAAGAAAATTAGAGAAACGAAAATCAGAGCTGAAACCACCATCAATCCTAACCCTCACTACAGGTGAGAAACCGTCACGATAGGCGAGAAACCGTCACTCAAGCTTTCAGTCCTCGTACCAGAAGTCGCCAGTTCTCACACCCCCCTTGCTAGGGTTACAAGGCAACACAAACTGCCCCAGCATCGAACTCACTGTTTTCTGACGGACAGGAAGTGCCTTCCTCCCTCGACAACTTCCTTAGTTGCCAAACCCCCTACCGGGTTACAGGGTCACTGCCCCAGCATCAGCTATGTTGAAAGAGGTGGTTATGCCTTCCACCCTCGACCTAACTCCAATGGCCTCAAGCTCCTCCCCATGGTCACAGAGCCATTGCTCCAGCACCGACCACTGTCGCCCCACCCCGTCCTTCTAGTAGACTTACCACCTTGAGCCACCCTTCCCCTATTGCGTAAGCCCACCCAAAATTTCTTCCAAACCGTGCTTCCAATTTTCACCCTCCATTGAAAAAACAAAAGGAGGAAGGACAAGAACTAGAACCACTAACAATCCAACTCCTACCCTCGCCACCGATGAAGGACACGCCGACCAAACTTTCAGTCCTCGTACCAGAAATCATCAGATCTCATACCCCCTCTGTTAGGGTTACAAGGCAACACAAATTGCCCCAGTACCGATCTAACTAATTCTGACGGACAAACAGGGTTACCGCCCCGACAACAGCTACGTCGGGCGAGATGGTTATGCCTTCCACCCTCGGCATAACTTCAATGGCCTTAGGCTCCCCCTGGTCACAGAGCAAAAGCTCCAGCACCGACCAACGTCGTCCCACCCCACCCTTCTAGTTAGACTTACCACTCTGAACCGCCGGTCCCTCTTCTAAGTGAGCTCCCCACTTCCCACCTACCTCTAATTCAACCTCCCCCCTTTTTATTTGCAAAACCGCACTAAAACTCATTACTTGAGAATAAACTTTTTAGAAAATTGCACACGAATACGAATTTCAATTGAATTCAGAAAGTCGATCAAGATGAAGATGGGATTGAAAACGAGATCTGATAAGGATTGAGAATCCAAATAGAAAGACAAAATAGGAAATCAATTCTGATGTCCAAACGGACTTTCGACTCTAATTCCCCAAACCCCAAGGCTCGGAACCGCTCAAACCGTAAATCTAGAAATTACTTAAACAAAAGACAATCGACAATGAATTGTGTATAAAAGTGCGCCCTAATCATGAAATTGTGATTAATTTACACCACCGCCTGCTCGTTCCATGCACACTAGAGAGTGCACTTGAAATTGTCGCACTTGAAAGAAAAAAACCCTGGGTCCTCGTTGTGTGGAGACCTACAGGCAGCCGTGCGATCCAGTAGGCCGCCACCCGACCTTCAATATGTCCGCCTGCGGTGTGCTGTTTTGGACTCGAGGGACCGTTTGGGGGGAGGTGCAGTGTGGGAGCGTGTGTGCAGCGGGTTTTCAAATTCGAAATTTGTTGGTGGTGCAGTGCGGCGGTCCACAGCGTACAAAATTGCCACATGCGCGGAAGTGGACACAGGCTTGTACTGCACTTGGACGCGTGCGAGTGCGGTGGACATTGCCACCCATCCCTCCTTTACATGCCGGACGCGTGCTCAATTTCGTTGTCTTCCGCTTGCGGGGCACAACCCTTGTACGCCTTGAAGATCACAGGTGCAGTATGAGCAGCAGCAGCAATAGGAGGAGGAGGAGACAAAGCAGCGACACCTTCCTCACATGGTCCGCCATGCACGTCGCAGCACAGTGCAAACGACAGGAAACGACAATTGAGGTTTGCAGAAGCATGCGCGAACGCCGGTGCAGCAATCTGCAGCAACCGTGCTTGTCTTGTACTGCCATGTGGAGCTTCCACGGTAGAACATCCCTCGCCCAGAACATTCCGTCCCAACGGCTACGTGCAGCTGTAGAGCGCGACCAATTTGAACCCCCCCACCCCGTTGACGGTGCAGTGCGCGCTTCAACGGTCACCGCGCGTATGTGCCTCGAGGGCCCGCTGGAATCCGCAGCCACCACCTCCCACGGTTCCACTGCTGGCACCCGGTACTGCCTCCGGTAGCCCTTGCTGGCTGGACCGCGAAAATGACAGGCCGTGAACCAGGAACGCGCTGTGTAAAAAAAAAAAAAAAAAAAAAAAAATCTGCACCCGCGGCTGAAACCCAAGGGTAGCTCTTGAGCTCAAGGCACCTCCGGGAGGTGACTTGAACTCAAGTGCGATATTGCCTGGGCTGCACTTGAGTTTCAAGAGCGGTTGCAGCCACTTGAGATGCAAAATGTGGAAACAAAAAAGCATTTCTCTAGGGCGGGGTGGAACGCTGAGTTTTCGCGTCGTACTTGAACTCAAGTGGCGTGGACGTGGAACGAGGCTCTGAGGGCTGCGTGACTACCCGTGAAAAGAGGAGAGACTTGCAAATCTGGCCCCTGCCCCCCATCAGAGAGCCAAAAAGTAATCTTTTACAACATGGATTTCCAATTCTTTTTTGTTTTTTGAAACCAAGTTTTAAATGACGAAAACATAACATGGCTAGTGGGTCCGAGCCCCAGGTGATGCATAACTTCTGCTCATCTGATTTGCATCAAGATTCGTCATTGAGCTGACCGGCCCCAGGTAATGCAGGATTACACTATTCTGCTCATCTGATTGCATCAAAATCGAACTCAGTTCTGTATTTCAAGATTCGTCATTGAGCTGACCGGCCCCAGGTAATGCAGATTACAGTATTCTGCTAAGCTGATTGCATCAAAACTTGAACTCAGGTCTGTATTTCAACAGTTCATCCGTGTACCAACTGAGATAGGCCCATTGTGGGCCCGGTTCCCAGCACGTGCTGCTCCCCACGAATAGACTGGAGCATAAAAAAAAAAAAAAAGAAGAATACATAGGCCCTTTGTTTTTTTTGCTCTCCAAGGAAACATAAAGAGCGCAATTTTTCGGACGAGTGGGACCAGGATGCTGAAAATCCAAAAATATTATAAGGGCTAGTCCTAAGTTTTCTAGGACTGGTAAGGAAGTCTAAGGAGACCCTAAGGGCCTCCCCACACCACTCCCCTAATGTGCAAAATGAAGCATGTATCTTCTGCAGAAAAAAAATAGAAAGAGACACCCGCCATAGGGGTCCTCCTTATCAAAACAAGGGTCCTTCTACTCTGGGGAGCAAAACAAGGCTCATTCTACTCGGGGGAGCAAAACAAGGCTCATTCTACTCGGGGGAGCAAAACAAGGCTCATTCTACTCTGGGGAGCAGCAGTGGGGTGGGGTTCCTTCTCCACTGGCAAGACAAACGAATACAAATTTTACTCGCACAACCGCTCCTTCCCATTATGTCTGGGAGGTCCGAGTGGACGGCATTGATTACTTCCCTCGCGAAGGATATACCACTAGCACACTGCTACTAGCCCCCTCTCCCCGAGTGTCGGGCCCGAGCACAGGACTGGGCCGGTGTGGCGATGCCCTAATTTTTTGAAGCCCAACCAATTCAATTAGATGTCCAATCAGTCAGGCCTTTTTATTATCATTGTAGCAAATTTCCATCTTGGTTTAGTGTAGCATATGTGAAAATTTTGACACGTTATAACCCAAGCTGAGTAGTGCTGGCATGACGTAAACAATTTAGTTTAGGACTTTTTCTACTTAGCTCTGGACGTGATTACGGTCAGATTCGTCCAGGCCTGCACGTAATTTCGGTAAAAGTGCGCGTGTGAAGTAATGCCCTCAGTAGATGGATTCGTACGCAGTGTGATCTCCTGGAATATGCAGTATGGTCCGTTCAAACACAGCTCACATTCGGATATAAAAATCGTAGGTACGCAGGTACGTTGGCCAAGTTTTATTTGACCGTACGGTATATTCGAATTTTTGGCGCCACGTTGTACGGACCTTATATTCGCGGGAAGACGGATCATCCAGGCAGTCCAAAAATGTTCTACCCAGCGCATCAGTATGCCGGGCCCTGGGCTCCCGTAAGTCCACCCGCGCGCGGCCCCGGCCCCGGTTCCACGGGTGCTACATGTCGCGGCAGTGCCGCCTCTGTTCGAAGTCAAACTGATCATACGAGCATGGCGCGTGCGATGGAGTGCGGTAGACAGGAGCAGTGCCTGCCATAGGAGAGGGAAGACGATAAGTGTTAATATAGT
Source organism: Chara braunii (assembly GCA_003427395.1). Lineage (NCBI taxonomy): Eukaryota > Viridiplantae > Streptophyta > Charophyceae > Charales > Characeae > Chara > Chara braunii. The sequence continues at coordinate 195,658 of BFEA01000128.1, forward strand.
TGGGAACAGGGAGCGGGAGATCGTGGGGAGTAAACAGACTTGACCTGGAAGGTAGGGCAATCTACACCTGCACGTGGCAGGCGATGCGTGCCGTGTTGTGGTAGAGGGCGTAGGGTCGGGTAGGCGTTTGATTGTCTGGAGGTGATGGTTTGATTGTCTGGGGATCACCTCAAGAAACGACCATACGGGATCAAGGTATAGACGGTATTGTGAGACCATACTACTTCTGGAAGTTGATATCTACCACAGTGGGGAGCTGGTAGTTTACTGTTGTTGTTGAAGGAATCTTGATTGCTCATTTGGACGGCGTGACGGAGGGATGGGGCACGTCGAAGAATCCATTTCCTTCAAATCGGCGCCTGAGGACATGCCGACTGGTTGACGGGTATGTTGCGCATGGGTTTGTGTGTCTTTCTTTTGCCTGTGTGAGACTGTGTTCGTGTGTTGGTGTCATGCGTGTGCGTGTGCGTGTGCGTGCGTGTGTGCGTGCGCGTGTGTGCGTGCGTGTGCGTGCGTGTGTGCGTGCGTGTGTGTGTGCC
>BFEA01000128.1:204256-214256 GCA_003427395.1 Chara braunii
TCTCTCTCTCTCTCTCTCTCTCTCTCTCTCTCTCTCTCTCTCTCTCTCTCTCTCTCTCTCTCTCTCTCTCTCTCTCTCTCTCTCTCCCTACCTACTCCGCTGCCTCCAGCGCAGCACCGTGTTGCGCTGCTCCAGCAGCGTGTCGCCCTAGAAGTGAGCTACTTGAATTGTGTGTGTGCCCTGGCCTGGCCCAGCCGTATATAGCGCTGGGCCTCGCTGGTGTGCCCCTGGCCCTAGCCTGAAACGACCTACACTGTCTGGGTCCCTACGGGACGTCCAGGCCTTCTTGCTGATGCAGCAGGGAACGTGCTGCTATCGGGCAAGTGGGCAGGCACCTGAATGACAAACGAAGTGCGTTGCTGCTTCTTCGACATCTGGTCGCGTGCCTTGACAAGGAGCTCTTGCATCCGTCAAATGAAGACAAGGTGGTCGTCGCTCTCGGTCGTCCGTGGGACGATGGTGTCCAATGGCGATGTGACCGGCAAGCCATGCTCAAACTCAAAGGGTGACATCTCGACAGCCTGGTGAATGGATGAGTTGTAAGCCAACTCGACGTCCGGCAGCCGCTCAACCCAATCCTTTTGGTCGGGACGAATGAGAGTGCGAAGAAGAACCTGTGCGGTTTGATGCGCCCTCTCCGTTTGGCCATCGTTTTGCGGGTGTGGTGAGCCGAACTCGGTTTGAGAGATGAGCCCCATCGTTTGATGAGAGCCAACCAAAAGTTGGACATGAACTGAGTGTCGTGGTCGCAAACGATCTCCTTGGGGTAACACTTGGTATGAATCCAACCGGCATAAAGAACCTCGCCCAACTCCCGTGCCTTGGCGTGTGAGTGACAAGGCAAAAACATGGCGAACTTGGTGAGTTGGTCGACCACCGTGAGAATCCCATCCATACCGGTCTTGTGCTTGGGAAACGGCCCAGTGATGTCCATGGCAAATCGATTCCCATCGTCCTAAGGGGACCGATAATAGTCGCAACTCACCTGAACGGACGATGGTTGCGGGATTTGCAACGCTGGCAAACCTCGCATGACTCGCAATGGTGTGTGACGTCGCCAAGAAGGCTGGGCCACCAAAATCGCTCGTGAAGTCGGCCAACCGTACGAGTGACTCCAAAGTGTCCGGTGGCGGGAGTGTCATGGAACTTGCCAAGAAGCCGCGTACGCAAGTGTGGATTACTTCGCATGCAAATAAGATCCTTCCCTCGTGAGTGGACTAGCGAATAGCCCTCTTTGATCCGATAGTGCGATGGCGCCGGATTTGCAGAGGAACACGCACTTGTCGCGAAATTCGGGGTCGACTTGGTAGCCGTGGATGAAGCTGTCAAGTAGACTGCGGTACAAAGGTCCAGGTGTCGTGAAAGAGCGTCCGCAAAAGGGTTTTTTTGGAATGTGATTGGGGAAAAAGTCAAAGTGGTCAATGAAAGCCATTCAACGGGCAATGTACTATTAACCGTGTTTTGGGTCTTGTAAAAGACCAGCAGATTGTTATCCGTTACCCATCGGAATTGACTTCGACCATGAAGAAAATGCATCCTCTGCTTAAGCGTGTGAACAAGGCAAATAACTCCTCCTCCCATGCGTCATCAATCGAGTGCGCGACCGGGCACGTTCTTGCTAAAGTATTTGCGTGGCTGCCAATCCATAACATCGTGTTGCTCTAGGAAGGCACCAATTCCATAGCCGGACACATGGGTAGTGATGCGAGTCAGCAAAAGCGGGTCTTAGATGCGTACAACCTCCGCAGGTAGCAAGGTGGCTTTGAGGGCCAGAAATGAAGCCCGCGCATGTTGAAGTCGAAAGGTCGGTCCTTGTATTGAATCTTGTGCGACAGTGGACTAATGCCCTCCGGTGTAACGAAATGGCCCAAAAACTCTTGACGCACGAACTCACACTTGTCGCGGTTGGCTTTGTACTTGGCACGACGGAACGTCTCCAACACACGTTGATGGTCCAGATATAGATGAGAATGCCGTGCAAGTAGACTTGCACAAATCGGTCCAGCATCGAGCAAAATTCGTTGGTTATCGTTGCTTGAAAAGTCGTCGGGGCATTGGTGAGGCCGACAGGTATGACAACCCACTCAAAATGCTCGTACCGTGTCTTTGGATTTGTAGTCATCTTGTGGGCGTATCGAAATCTGATGATAGCCCGACCTCAAGTTCAATTTTGAAAAATACTTCGCACCGCCCAAACGCTCAAGAAGATCGTCAATACGAGGAAGAGGCCCTGCATTTCTTGATGGGTTGCGCATTGGGCTTGCGATAGTCAATGCACAAGCGAAGATCCTTGTTCTTCTTACGTACGAAGAGAACTGGCGCACCATGTGGTGAGTTACTAGCACGGAGCCAACCCTTGTCCAACAAATCATCGAGTTGCGCACGGAGGACCGCGAGCTCTTCCTCGCTCATGCGATAGATGCAACCTTTCGGCGGCACGGCACCGGCGTCGAGAATGATCTCATGGGAGATTGACCGATTCGGCACCACACCGGTAGGAGACTCGAAGATGTTGGCGAACTCGTCAAGCAACTGCAGCACGTGGGGGTCCGAAGACAAGTTTGTGGGTGAAGATTTGGTTGCTGTGGCGGTCCAAAGAAAACAAAGGCCTATCTCGTCGGTCCACTCATAAGCGCAAGTGGACCGAAAAGACTTGGCCGTCACCACTTGGCACCGGATCGAAGGGTGCAGAAGAGGAATAGTGCACGACACTTCGGCGCCAAAAGCGTCGCGAACGGTAAGTGTTCGCCGATGGAAGTTGACCGTGTGGTCTGCACTCGCGAGCCAAGGCATCCCCAAAACGATGTCGAAGTCCATGTCCAAGACGTCAAACGCGACCGGTTTGCATGCATGTGCTGCGAAATAAACCGGCATGGCCTCGATGTTGCGTATGGCCGTCCGCCATCTTGATCGCCGTAGGACGTGGCTTCTGTCAAACTTGTGCGCCAAGGCCAGCCCTTTGAATAAAGGACTGGCTCATGAAATTGCGAGTCGTGCCGCTATCCAGCAAAGCGCTGCAGGACGCTTGCCCAACTTGGATGCGGACATAAAGGAGCGGTGTGTTGTTGTCGTTGTACCGCTTTGTTCGAAACTCACGGGCCACCTTGGTGCCATCGCTGTTGCACCACAAACAATGTCGGTACTTTGTACGGATCTTGTATACCGCCTCCCAGATGCTGCAATGGAGCCACGGTTCTGGAGCTGTTGTGCCGGGCCCGGGGGATGAACAGGCGCTCGTCTTCGATTGGCCGCGTCCTTGACCTTTGGCAGTGTGCCTGTGAATCGAGTTTCTCCAGTGTGGTTTTCCTTGTGTATCGGTTGACAAACTCTTTCAGCCCGTCCACATTGGTGGATGGCAGTCCTCACACAAGGACCACTTACCCTGAACAACCAGCACATGTGAGGTGAAATTGACCGGACTCACTCTGAATGTTCTTTTTCTTTGTTTTCCAAAATACTGACATTACAGTCAAGTTTGTTTGTGAATAATTTTTTGCTGGTACTGGTGCTTCTCATTACTTCCGTCTTCCCCGGAACATAACGCATGTGTTGTAAACAAATACAACACATAGTTTGCTTTCTGTTCGAATACGACACATATGCGTTCTGTTCGAACAGCTGGTGTATTCAAACACAAGGCATATGCGTTCTATTCGAATCATCGATTTTGTTTTGAGAACTCGCATACAACACATATGCCTTATGTCCAGGCGAAAACGGTAGGGGATTCTGTTTGAATCTGTGTGTGTGGGACATGGCTAGAGAAAGGCTGGTAATGAGATGCGCAAGCAGATCTCCACTGATTTTTCTGAGCCCTTAGAAAACCGGGGGGAAGGGTCCTGACAAGATGCAGTTCTGGTCAAGCGCACGAGTTCACACGAGCCTAAGTTGATGAAGAGACCTCCAAGGCTTGTGAACCTGCAACAGCGCCTGCTAAAAGTGGCCTGCGGCTTTGCCTAGCGGCCCAGGCCCGAATCGATATGCTCTTACAGCGTATCTTTTTTTGGGCACTGATTATTTGAGGTGCTATTTTTTTGGCGAGCGCGTGAACACGATGGTGAAACCTTTTCTGCGGACGGACGAACAGGACGTGGATAGATTTTCATCCTTTCTTTCTTTGAAGGCGGCGCGAGGAAAGACCTGTTGCTGTGCCAGTTGTTGGTTGCGCCAGAATGTCAACACTTCCATTGTTGGCTGTGTTGATGTCATGGATGTCTGTTCCTTCTTTGAAGGAATCTGGCTTCCACAACAACCTGGGCTTATTCATAAAATTTGAAAAAAAAAAAGGAAAAAAAAAAGGTAGGATGGGGAAAAGATGCATGTTGCTGCATCATGCATTGGTCATACTGGAACATCAGCATTTTCCTGATTGATGTTAATCGATTCATGTGGATGACTTGGTTCTGATGTGGCCTATGCGTGTGTGTGTGTGGGTGGGTGGGTGGGTGGGTGGGGATGCGGATGCGGGTGGGGGTGATTTGCTGTGTTGTTTGTATGTGGTTTGTTGTGGGTGTGTCAGCTTTCAGCATCGGCGGGGTCGTCTTGTTGCTATTGCCTCTCACATTGCTTGCTCAAGGATATCGTTGCGCAGTGGTTTCCAGATAAGTGCGAGTACCTGAGCCGTGAAGTACAAAGACACCGGCATAATCTTATCAACTACATTCTGTTCCTTCGAATCACCCCACTCCTTCCTAATTGGTTCATTAACATGGCGTCGCCTATGGTGTCTGTCCCGTTCAAAGATTTTTATCTGGGTACGTTGTTTGGTCTGCTGCCGGGCGGTTTCATCGCCGTTAAGGCCGGAAGGATCTTAGCAACGCTGACCTCAGTCCGGGACTTGTATGATTTCCAAACAGTCCTTGCCTTGACAGCGCTTGCACTGTTGTCATTGCTGCCTGTCTTTCTGAAAAACAGGCCAGGCAGGTCATCTGCTTGGAGCTCTGCGAAGCAGGTATGAGGTGAGGTTTGTCCAAATCCTTGTGAATGTGCTGTCGGTGAAGGATTCACCTATAGTATAGGGGCAATATAGATAGATACAGATAGGCGAAGCATTAGTTGAAGGAGAAAGATTGTAGGCAAAGCATTGGATGTGGAAGCAAAGATCGATTGCGACGGCTCTCGATCATCCATCTTGACTGCGCAATCTGCTCTGGCTACACCTTATTTTGGCTTCTTTTTCTTGTTCTGAAGTTCTTTCCTCGACACCCCTCCCTCCTTGCCCCATAGTGGTTCTCTCCCGCCTCTTGAAAGGTGGTTGATGCCATCGAGTTTGTTTTCGATAGAAGGATGCACCACGATCTTGTGCAGTATTGCTGCACTTTTCTTTGTGTTTTTTTTTGCTTTTAATAGATGTTTCAGCCGTCTGTGCGACACAGTCGCAAGTGACAGTGACGGCTTACGCAACGCAGGCATCCGACCGTCTGTCGTCCTGTGCACGATGTGGTATGACCACTATTCGTGCAATGTGGAACCATTTTTTTTGCTGCTCCTTACTTCTTTTCCTCATGAAAGAAAAAAGGGAATACTAATAATAGCATGTTCTGCGGTTGAATATATTTGTGATTGCACATCTACTATTCTGTATTCTCTTTTTCCTTCTTTTTCTTGTTGTCATAGTATATAAAAGTGGATCCACCACAGTAGAGAGAGGGGCATATGGGAATGAAGGGACAAGGGAAGGGAGAGGCACATTGCTCACAAAGCCACAGGTGAGAGAGGGGCATGTGGGAATGAAGGGACAAGGGAAGGGAGAGGCACATTGCTCACAAAGCCACAGGTGAGAGAGGGGCATGTGGGAATGAATGATGGGACAAGGGAAGGGAGAGGCACATTGCTTGCTCACAAAGTGTCAGCCCTCAGACAATCAATCAAATAAGGAAACAAAACTCGTCGTCGGCACAGCAATAAGCGAATTGAACCTCAACGGGCTTGACACACTCTTGGTGTTGCGTACAGGTGCTGCGGTGTACTTTTCATTTGTGGCAGCGTTGCAGGTCGTCGCAGAGGGCTCTACTTTTTGTTTTTTAGACCGTTGGCATGTGTGGCCGGTGCTTTTTTGTTAGGGGAGCCTTTTATGTTATGCTGTTTTGTGTGGGCTGACGTCTATGGCGGATGGGGGTCGGTGCTTCTTGCTGGTGAAGTCCTCTGTCTTAGGTAAGTTGCTTCGTGCCCTCCACCCTTTTATGCATCAAATAAATATAATAAATATATGTATATGTATATATATCGTGTACGTGCAAGTGTGGCGCTTCGGTGGCACACGGGTGTGTGGGCACTTGGCGCAGAACCACACGAAAGTGGCCAACCTTGGATTTTCTATTATATTGTCTATGTATGCTTTGTCGGTATGGATGGTTTGTTATGATTTGTGGAAGGAATGAGAGAGAGAATTAATTTTGGGGTGCGTTAACAACACACACACAACCTCCTGATGAGTCAGTGAAAGTATAGCTTTTTTTTAGTGTGTAGCGAATATGGCCACACACACACACACACACACACACACACCCATGTGCGTGGAGGGGATAGTAAGAAAGAATGATTGATTGATCGAACAATTGATGGATTGATGTCTCTTCCAGCTTCCTTCCCAACGCATTGATCTGTTCACCCACGGCGACTCCATCCCAACCACCCATCGTCCATCATGAGCATTAATCTGCCCATCCCGATTCAGTCCATCCATCCCGACCTACTTTCTATCCCGACTCCATTGCGGCCCACCCACCGCCCATTCCGACAGTCAATTTTCCCGTCCTGATTGTCAATCCAGCCATGGATTGAATGCAGGCCATGACGTTCCTTGTGCAGTCTCTTTTATCTTCCTCCTCTTCGGTGCTCCTCCATCCTCCGCCCTCCTCTTCTTCCTCGTCTATTGTAGGTTCCTCTTCGGTGCTCCTCCATCCTCCTTCGCCATCCTCTCCTCACGAATTGTGCAAAATGGAATGAATCTTCCACTAGAACATGGAAAGATACTCCGTCATATGTTCTCTTTTGCATGTGGTGAGTACTGGAGTGAGGCCCATAGCCTAGCGGCCCCCTCTGAAAGAACTCTCCATCCGCAAAATGAGATGCACCACCCTATTTTTCTGGCTTTTTGGCCTGTGGTGAGTAGTTTGAGCAATGCCCTATGTCCCAAAGTGGGCTGGCCATGTTCTTCTGCACCTGTGGGCCTCGCTCCACCGCTCGCCACATGGATGAAAGACGAGAATATGCCGGTGTATTTTCCCATGTTCTAGCAGAAGATTCATTCTCATTCTGCACGTTTGATGACAAGTTGAGTGAGTCCCTACGTCCTTGTGTTCGAGCAAGGTTGTGTTGCTATGCCCTAACGTGCGCCTGCCATATACTTCTGCGGCTATTGTATATGTATTCGAATTTTGAACATTCGTAGGCACCTGACAACGGCCACAACACCTACCGACAAAAGAAGGCCATGTGGCGCGCAACAACAACAAAAAGAAAAAGCAATTCTCAAACGAACCGGCCCGACGAAGGCCAGGCGAAGGAACATTTGCGAAACGACATGGCGAACGCCAAAAGCAAAACAAAAAACCAGCACGGACCTATAGAACTCACTTCTGCCCGGGGCGTGGACTGCCTTTCGGGACGTCGTGTGCCACAGCTTTTTGCTGGGCCCATGTGGGGGAAGCATCATGTGGGGACCTGTTTTTTGCTTTTCAAGTCTAGAGAAAGAATAGATGAAGTAATATATACGTCGTCCGTTTTTCGCAGCCCCTCGTTTGTTGTCCTCTTCTCCCACTCTGCCGACGGTTTAGCGCGAGGTTCTGTTTGACGATATATATCGTCGTGTTTCTTTTTTTTTTTTTTTTTTAAATGGCAAACATCTGTGGCAACCTGCTATTGGAGGTGATACGAGCATCCTCCAATAGCAAGCCCCAGTTTATAGATGGCTCCRATCTATTGGTGGGGAGCATCACCTGCTGGAAACTGGGTCCAGTGTCCCGCTGACAAGATCGGAGACAATATACCTGGGGGAACAGCATTTGATTGCCCTCTCACGAGGGGATTGACTGCCCGCCCAATTATCAGCCAGGTCACAGCATGTATGAAGATCTAGCTAGCCATGGCGAGGGTAACCAACTGTCCTCCAATCTGCACCCTAATCTTTCGCAATCATAACAGTGCATCGCAAACGGTAGGCCCCCTCTGTGCATAAGGCTGCTGCCCAGCTCCACGATTCTCGTTTTCCGCCAGCTGAGATAGTCTGCCTACCCTCCCTTATCCTTGAGCTATTCACCCGGCAAAGATTATTTACACGAAATCGTTTCTGTCAAATTTCTGGCAGAGGTTAGCAACATCTGCGGCATATATCATCATCATTATATTTATTATTATTAATATCACGCATCTGCCATGCGTACTCTTCCCCCTGCCATTTTGGCAACCGGAGTTCTGCCCATCCCTTATCGATTATCGTATCGCCTCCCCCTATCAACCACCCAAACGTCAGACCTTCTTCTCGCTCCTCTTCATCGTGCCCTCCACCCTGTGCGAACCACAAAATATACGAGTCAGGACAGGCAACAGGGAGGGAGCAGCGGGAAACCCTTGGTCAAAGAGGGAGCAGGGGGAAGGCCCAGGTCAAACAGGGATGCCGACAGGTGATATTTGCGCAGAAGTGGAACAATCAAAACACATGCCAAACCCATCGAACCTACCCCTCACATGCCAAACCCGTCGAACCCACCCCTCCCCGCAGTCAACTGCCTGAGCGATTGCCATGATTGTACCACACCGCATGTTGCATACCGTATAGGTGCAGACCAGAACAAGAACCGACCTTTCAATACAAGGTATAAGATAGCACAGCGGAAGACTTAGATACCAGTGATCCGAACAATCAATGTTGTAATGCAGCCCTGAACATACATCRWYRTYATSGTTTCATAGTGTGAATGGGTCTGGCGCTTCACACAGGAAGACAGCGCCAGCCCAGAACATGCACAGACGAGGAGGAAGGGGATAGATGAAGAGGAGGGGGAAGATGGGAATGTCGTCAACACCAAGTCTTCGGGACAAGCCCAAATAGTCCCTCGTCGAACTGTCTGAATCCCAAATGTCAAGTCTGGATCCAATGTCGTCAAGTCTCAAGTCACAACTCTGTCTCTCTCTGTCGTAGTCTGAGAAGTCAGGTGGCGAGAGGGTGAGAAGAGAAGGTGGACTTAGAAGAGGAAGAAGAAGAACTCTCTCTCTCTCTGTGTCCAGTACTAACCTGTGAAGTTGGCGCCTTGATGCAGGTACCACAAAGATGGAGCTGGAGCGATGGCGCCACAGGTAAGTACCACTGGCCTCCGCCAAAGTCTCTCCCAACTCTACGATCTACCACCTACCAGTGCCCAGCGCTGAAGACTACAGCTACAGCTATGGCGCCCAGCGCCGAAGACTGCAGCTAGCGCTACCACTACTGCCTAGCGCTGAAGACTACTGCAGCGCTCCTCCTGAGTGCTGCGGCCGAATCCTGAAGACTACCTCCGCCTACTGACACTACCTACCCGTGAAGTGCATGGGAACCTCCTATGTACTACGGGTGTGCCTCTTGAGCCTGCTGAAGGGAGGCAGGGGCTGCAGCTGCAGCTCCTGCTCGAGTGCGTGAGGAACAGGCTATTTTGGGCCTGTTCCGCATCCCTGTTTCCGTGCCCGAGTCTTAGGAGCAGGTCGAAACAATGAGGGCCTGAAAATGGCCCTCCGTTTCAGGCTGAAAACTCTGGGTCTGAAAAGACCCAGAAATAGGCTGAAACGAGGTAGGGCCTGCAGGCCCTCGTTTTTCAGCATCCAGGCTGAAATGAACGGGGCCTGTAAGCCCTAAGTTTTAGGTTTTTAGGCTGAATGTCCGGGACGGGCCCTGTAGGGCCCATGTGGCTACGCAGTATGCCACACCGCAGCTCATTATTATCGACTTCTGGGGGGGGGATGGTATACCCCTGCGCAATCAAAAAAATTATTGTCGTCGTCGTCGTCGTCGTCATAGTATGGTAAA
>BFEA01000128.1:218493-230807 GCA_003427395.1 Chara braunii
CCTTCTCCCCTCTCCTCCCCTCCCCTCTCTTAAACGCTGTCATTGATTTCCAACTATGATAGATTTGATGTTCCTTGGTTGAATTTCCTGAAGAAAAGCCTTCCTGCTGATTCTTTGCTGGCTTTTTTCTCCGCGCCCCCCCACCTCCCTCCTCTCCTTCACAGCCCCTCTGTCAATATTCAAATATGTCACATATGCTGGCAACGAACTCATTTAAATGACTTCACCATTCTTCTTTTTTTTTTTGTTTTTTTTTTTGGGGTAACCTTTTATATTGCAAGTCAGGAGACGGGCGGGGCATCCCTCTCAATTGTAGGGTGGTTCCCCCCACAGGGCAATTGGCAAAACAACTCGTTGTTTTCTCTTTTTGTTTCCTATGCAGCGAGCGAGCACCTACTGGCTGTCTGGATATTAAGGAGAGGCATCTGGCCAGATGACTTGTCTAAGTACAGTGTGCAGGAGGGGTAATTTATCAAAACAATGAAAGAATTGCGAACATCCCGTTGGAAATTGCAATCAAAGCAACGACCTTTTGCTGACGGATGTCTCCAAGTGTTTTCTTATTTGTGTATGGTACCACCTCCCTCCGGTGAACAGAAAGAACCCTCCATATTTGAACGTAATGGACTGGATTTCTCTTTTGTGTACATCCGTGATGAGGCTGCATTATGCTCGGGGAAAGATGGTAGTGTATGGACGAGTATAATCGTACACTCGATATTGTTTACCTACCGAGGTTCCGTGCGCGTTTCGGAATGGCTTTGTTTTGCTATTTTACCACCCTTGGGTTTTGGGTTGATTCTCCTTGGTATCGAACCCTTGGCCATGTGTTTTGCATTGTGTTTTGTTTGAGCCTCGTTTTTCTATTTTCATAACAGGGTTTTGGGTTGATTCTCCCTGGTACTGATCCCTCGGCCATGTGCTTCACATTGTGTTTCGTTTGAGCCTTGTTTTATTATTTTCGCACTGGGTTTTGGGTTGATTCTCCTAAGCCGGCCGGAACCCTTGGCCATGTGCTTCGCATTGCCAGTGTGTTTCGTTTGAGCCTCGGGACCACCATCAGGTCTCGTGTCCTGGCTTCAGTACTTGTTTTCTTGTACAGTCGGTACTTCCCAAACCCAAAAAAAAAAAAAAAAAAAAAAAAAAAAAAAAAAGAAAAGAAAAGAAAAGCAGTGTTGGTTGACTAAACCCAGTTTTGACAAGAGGTCTGGTTTGTCGGCATGAGTGTCGGGCGTCGATGGCACACAGTTTTGACAAGAGGTCTAGTTTTTCCTATTGCCCAGGTGCTGTTCTTTCTTGCTTTCTGTTTTTTTTTTTTTTTTTTTTTCATTTCTTTTGGCCCTGGGCACGGCCTCTGCTGGTACTCGATGAGGGGTGGGGGACCATGAGAAAGGGAGGCTCAGCTGCTGGCAAAATGCTAGGTCCTTGCGAAAAAGGACACGCACCGGCGGCCCCATGCCATCTCTGACTACCGCTGTTGGGGCGGGGGGCAACTTGATTTACCTCGTTTGTGAGGCCCTATGCTTGCAGGGGTCCCCTCTATATAGTCTGTTAGGAGTAGTGGTAGGGAGGAAGTGAAAGGCAAAAAGAATTTGCGAGGAGAACATAGTGTAGTGTAAAAAAAAAAAAAAAAAAAGGTTCAAGTATAATGATTTTCAGACTGTTTTGCATCTGGGCCAGGACTTCTTCTGGCAGGCGAAGGACTGGCAAGTTCAGGTAATTTGCAGCAAAGTACTGTGTGCTGTTTTGTCAAACTGGCCCATTTAGGAGGGCCTCGCAGGTGAGCCCTTTTCCAGCGAAGGTCAAACAGATGGATCTCATTTATAGGCGGGCGGGCGCATCCAAGGTGGTCCCCCTTCAACGCCTAAATGGATTTTCAAGGCGGCCGCATTCAGGAAGGTCCTTTCCTTCAGTGCCTAAATGATTTTCATACGGGCGCCTTCAAGATGGTCCTCATTCAAGAAGGCCCTCCTCCAACGCCTAGACGGATCACATGCGGTGCCTCAATGGATCTCATTTTAGGCAGGCGCATTTGGTCGCGTTCTTTATTCTGTAGGGTTAACTTTAAGCAGTCGAACCCCTTTCAGGTGGGTCATGCGCATTTGGTCACGTACTTTATTCTGTAGGGTTAACTTTAAGCAGTCGAACCCCTTTTAGGTGGGTCATGCGCATTTGGTCGCGTTCTTTGCTCTGTAGGGTTAACTTTAAACCACCAGTACTTCCTAAAGTCGCGTAGCGTTAACGCTACGCAATTTCAGGAAACGTACGGGCCACTACAGGAGCGCCCAAATTCATCCAACTAGAAACGTTTCTACTCTATTTTTTTCCGCGGCCGATAGCGGGGCCAAGTACTGGTGGTTTAAGCAGTCGAACCCCTTTCAGGTGGGTCATGCGTATTTGGTCGCGTTCTTTATTCTGTAGGGTTAAAAGCAGTCGAACCCCTTTCAGGTGGGTCATGCCATCTGTCAGGCCCTGTCAAGAGGGATTCATACCTTGTGCCAGCGATCCCATTTGTTTTGAGGGAAATCTCATGGAGAGATTTAGGTCTCAGTTCCCAGTGCGTCAGAAGTTCATTACGAAAAATGAACGAGCATAAATGATGAAGTGGGCGGCGAAACGGGCAACAGCGGCGGATTGTATAGCAGAGAGCAAGAGTTTACTTGAGATCCAACCGATAGGGGTGGTAGACCTGCGATGCATTGTTCACTTCTTTGTCAGCTTTATCTTGTGGATGGGGACTGTCTTTTTTTTTTTTCCCTTCCTTTGAGAAATCTGGGCAGGGCCTGCTAGAGGGAGCGGTAGGAGCATCGGATTCCCTTCTAGCAAGCCGGTCCCCGGATGCTGCGATCTATTGGTAGGGGACCACACGGTGATCTGATCCATCATCGTCTCGGAGATTGGCACAAAGTGATGACGTAGGGCAGACTGGGTAATCGACTCTCACTTCCTTTTTTTTGGTTTTTTTTTGAACAAAAACAAGGTTACCTCCTTGAGATATCATTTTGCAACTGACCCCCCTTTAGGTTTTCAGATTTTTTTTATTATTATTATTTTTTTTATTTATAAATCTGTTACTCATTTATTTCCGCTGAAGTCCGAACTTGGGTCTGTATTTCAACAGTTCAGGGGTGTACCAACTAAGCTAGGCCAGTTGGTATGCGATGAGCAGTTCGTGGAGAAGGAACTTCAATCCACTCCTTAGGAAAAAGGAGGACATTCCAGTCCTCACTCTTGTACATACAGAAACACCCCAGAGCTAGGCCAGTTGGTGACTCCCGCTTCTTTCATGATGTGATGAGCAGTTCTCGGAGACGGATGAACAATCGAGTCCTTAGGGAAAATGAAGAACGATCCAGTCCTCACTCTAGTATAAACAGAAAATATGAAAGGGAAGCAATGTACGTGAATGTGAAATCTGCAGGCGACATCCCTGGGACAAGGAAGTCCTTGCTGAGAGATCGAGCGGACCCGGAGGTTTCACCGGCGGCCGTAGTTGTGCTTCTCAGGGGGTACTCACCTGAGGACTTTCTTGCTCGTTTATGGACGTGATTGCGGTCAAATCCATCCAGGTGCATCCATAAATGTGGTCAGATGCATTTAAGATAAAGTTAGCGCGAGCAAAAAANAAAAAAAAAAAAAAAAAAAAAAAAAAAAGAGTAAACTGTGGTGTGGGCACCAGGACAAAGGTCAATGTATCAGGTAGGAGCGAACAACATCAAAGGCAACCGAATGATTGACTGCGAGCGGCATATTTTTTTCCCTCCAAACGAGAGCATCAGAAGGGCATTCCTTTAGTTAGTCTACATTAGAAATTCTTTTGTTTGTATGCTTTTGTAAATGTGTGCTGGTTTTGTATTATGACGTGGTCCTTCGATGGTGTCGTTGTTGGGGATTGAAAAAACGTAAAGTCGTTAGAAACCAACCCGGACGACTTCACGAGGGACAGGGCCACAATTGCTGAGCGGTCAAGGCATGTAGGCCCGTCCTTGGAAACCAACCATAAATACTTCATGCGTGACACAGCAACCGTCAAACTGTTCATTCGCCTTTTTTTTTTTCTTTTTTCTTTTTTCTTTTTTTTCCTTTTTTTTTGAAGCTGCCTAGTAAAATGTAGGCAACAAACGAGGGGATGTGACAAACTGTTTCTTCAGAGTATCACCGACTCATCAGGAAATACATATATAAATATGACAAGAAACAAGGGGTTGTGAGAAACTGTTTTGTTGGAGTTTCACGGACTCGTCCGGAGGCTGAACCCTCCACAGTCTGCAGAATCCCCTAACTGATAACACTGCAAGTGATAATCCACCTTAACCCCGGTTGTGGTTAAGCATCAACGACTGCCCGGCAACTGATACCCCTCTGAGGTGGTGGGGACCACCAACCACTGCCCTCAAGGTACCCGTAAGGAAATCTGAAGCAGACTTTCACTTGCCCACACCAGATCGAAACCTCAAAAGACTGTCGGTACCCAACTTCCCACCCCGGGCAGCCCTGTTTGACGAAACATATATATAAGTATATATACACAGGGTTACGGGGCCAAACATTCGGGGGGCCCCAGGCTGAACCCTGAACGTTTGGGCGTCCGGGGTCCCATTCGCCCGAAGGGGTTCGGCCCCTGCCAAAAATAATTCGGGGCCTAAACGTTATTGGTTTTTTTTTTTTTTCCCCGAGTTATTTATGATGTGGGGTATGTGTCTAAAAATTTTCAAGGCACTTTGCTAAGCCAAAAAATCGCCGAAGATGGTGGTGTTAGAATTTGTGTGCTCAACTATTTTGTTTTATTTCTCTTTTCACTTCTTGTTTTCACTATTTCTGTGTTTACAAAAAATATGTACATACAGGGTAACCGGCGTTTGGGACGGGCGGAACGCCCGAACCCGAACGCGCGAACGTATGGGATCCCTTGGGGATGCGTTCGGACGTTCGGACCGAACGCGGACCCAAAAAAAAAAAAAAAAAAAAAAAATCATCAAAAAAATCTGAAAAAAAGATATGTCATGGAGAAAAATAAGTTAAACAAGATTTGCCTTAGCATTATATCCGAAAATCTTACCAAATTTGAAAAAAAGTAAAATACGGAAAACAAATACTAATAAAAAAAAAAAAAAAAAAAAAAGTGAATTAGATGTAGTGAGTTCGCGAGCATGTTTTCGACACCGCCATCTTTGGCGATTTTTCATTTGTTTTTGGTACAGCTAAATGCCCTGAAAATTTACAGATGTGTACTTTACATAATACAAAATCCACTAAAAAAGTTTAAAAAAATAATAAAATTGTTAAGACCCCGAACTAAAGTGAAAACAAAGAGTAAAAAGTAAAAAATAATGTGGGGGAGCACGTTGTGACACCGCCATCTTTGGCGATTTTTAATTTTTATTTGGCTTATCCAAATGACTTGAAAATTAACAGACATGGACCTCACGTCATAGAGAACTCACACAAAAAAACAGAAAACAACAATTATTTTTTGGCCCCAAAATAAATAATTTTTGGCAGGGACCTCTTACGGGACGCTGAACACCCGTACGTACAGAGGTCTGCCCGGGGACCTCCGTACGTATGGGCTGGTGACCCTGTGTATATATATATATATTTATATACATATATATTTCTGAATTTTGTTTATAAGTGTTGTATCATGGGACATGCTCATATATAAATTCTCAGGGCATTTGCCAAACCCAAAACAAAATGAAAAATCGCCAAAGTTGGCAGTCTAAAAAACGTGCCCGCCCAGTCACGAATTACTAAGTAGTTAAGCTACCAGCTGAGCCGCCCGGGTCACCTTATTTTCCTGGACGGTGCGGCTGTCCAAGGACCAGGGAAGGACCTAGCAAAAACAAAAAGCAACAACAAAAAATTCAAAAAAATCCGAAAATAAACTATGTTGTGCAGAAAATTGAATTGATAAATGTTATCGGCGGCTTGACATCCATTTTAGGCCATTGAAACTGCCCGACCCTGATATATGGGAAAGGTAGTGGGGGTTTGAGGGGCTAGTGCTCCATTCTGCGGAGCAACACCTGCGGGGTATCAGGCTAAGTGTCCCTTATGAGAAAAGAGGAAAGACATTCAGATACCGCATCCATTGCCCGGCTTCCACTCAGAGTAGTCAGAATATTCAGAGGTATTTTCAAAAAAATTGTGAAGGATGTTCAAACAATGATAGTGAAGTTTACTGAGTATGTGAATGCAGAACCTCGTTACCAGATGAAAAAAACTCCATTGACCACCAACTCTCTACCAGGCCTCATGCCCCCAAATAGGTTGGGCTACAATGTTGTGCCACGTTGCCCTAGCTACGACGAGTATCACTCCAGGTATTTCAAAAAATGCAGAGGCATTTCAAAAAAATTTGCAAAGGATCTTCAACAGCTACTAATCAAGTATAGTGAAGTTTATTGGATATGAGAATGCTCATTACCAGATGAAAGAAAACTTCAGTCGTCACCGATTCTTTTAAAAGGATACCCACAGAAACTAACTAAGATCTCTGCAATGCAGCCATACCGAGACATATCGATCTCTCTACAAGGCCTCACGGCCCCACATAGGTTGGGCTACAATGTTCTGCCACCTTGTCCTTAGTCTGACAAGATGCTCTTGATCCACCTCTTCGTTGGCCGCTAGAATTGCCTCCCCAAACCAGTCCCGATATATCTCTACGAGGCCTCACGCCCTCATCATCTAAATCTAGATAATGTTTGACATTTCATGCTTGGAGGGATAGACCTGTATAAAATCAAGAGGTGTACATAGAACTGGTGAGCATGATATAGGACCTTACTAGGCAACTATCTAGATTCATTTGGATGCTTTGTTCCCAGTACATTTGAAGTGCGGGATTTGTTCGAAGGCATATGGACAAGATGCAAGCAGAGTGTTTGTGCAGTGGAGTGAGGAACAAAGCGATAGTTTTTATTTTGAAGGTGTGGTTACCTGAGATAATCAATGATGATGTGAAATCGTAGGCATCAACAACAACTAAGGCATGTATACAATTTTAAGGTCTGTTGGGAGAGAGTAGCAAACTTTGTGTACGATAAGAGGATACTCTTCAAAGATTGAGAGTTTCTTGGAGAAAAATAGCTAAAGAAATTTGAAACTTTCTTGGGTGAAATAACTTCTGCGGTAGAAGCGAGTGGTGACCCTATTGAGTTACTTCAGGAATCAAGCGCAACTCAGACTTTTGCTCATGTGGAACACTTCTTCTGATGATATTAAATACTTCTTGGGATAGAATTGTGGATGCTATAGACAATTTATAAAACTTCGTGAGCTTAGATAGGCCTCAAACAGTGATTTGGCGGGTAGTAGAAAACATGCCACCGACCAAGAGGATGCGACAAAAAAATGTGATGGTTAATGTTAAGCCGCTTGTTCTTCCAAGGAACTTTTTTGCAGGGTTGGAAATGTAATATTCACATAAAAAAACGTGAACTGGTAGGGGACGCTTTTAGGTGGGCGCTGCCTGCCATTTTGTTATAGGGTTAGAGCCCCAAAATTTGCGGGTGCATGCAAGGCATTGCGAACCGCATATTTTATTCTTTGGCTGAGAAATGTACTGGTGGTGAAACATATATGTATGTAACCTTAGACAATAAGACTATATTTTTATAAGGTGTGCGCTTTATGCGATTTAAATAAAGAGAGTTGCAAAAAGATAGATCTCGATTGATTTCACTAGTGAAATAATAAATGGGAGATATGTTGTAACTGTATAATAGAGTATGCTTTGGAGATGGTAATTGGTTTGATGTACCAATTTAATCGACACAAATTATCTTCTTACTCCAGAAGTCTCAACGATACTCGTTCCATGAGATACGTGCAGGAATACCGCCAAGTAGAAAAATGAGGAGAAAATGAAAATTAATAAATACTTGTGTAATTTTGCTTTCTTATATTTTATTTTTATTTACGCATTCATCATTTAGGACAAATAATGGCTTTAACATATGAATCCGTCGATCATATCTAATAGATTATGACGAAGGGATGGGTGAGTGAGCACGAGTGATTATGTTGGAAAAAATTACGCAGAGTGGAGGGAAAAGAATACGATTGCATATAATTTTGGCTAATCGGCAAGCAGGGGCCTAAGATAAGTAAGAGAAGAAGTAAATAAATCAAAGGTTTAATGTTTGATGCTAGGAAAGAAATTTCAAAAAGGTCGTATAAAATAAGATTACACAAAGAGAGCGAAAATGACTAGTTTTTTAAAGTTTTTTTTATCCGATTGACGATTGGAGGTATGAGCCTCGTGAACGCGAAAGAGGTGAATTAGTAGAAAAAGTGAACAATCGAGGAAGGGTAACAAAAAGATTGAAGAAGATTTTTACATATTTTTGATGAGGACGAGTTTCACACTCGCGAGAAAAGAAGCACAAAGTTTGACTGTTTAACATAGCAAAAGAAAATAAGAGGAAAACAAGTGATATTGATAATCCATGGATAATAAAAAATATGATAAACCTCAGTAAAAGTATGTTTTAGAATAAAAGAAAGTCAACAGTTGAGAATTGTAGGCATGAAACAAGTGCGAGAAAAAAAAGATGAAATAGTTGAAGGACGGAGAGATTGAGGAAAGAAAAGTGAGAGGTTGTATAACACCTTTATTCATTTTCGGCGCACTGAATGCACATCCGTCATTGAGGAATGTTTGGTTTATGGACATACCTTGCTGCAAATGAGAGACAAAATTTAATGTTGTGATATAGCAAAATAAAATAAGCAGAAAAAAAGTGATATCAATAATCTAGGGATTAAAGAAAAATAATGACAAGTCTTATTAAACTGTAGAAGTTTGTTTTAGAATGAAGAAAGTTGTGAAAACTGACTATGATTGTGTGAAAAAAAGAGTTATGAAAGTTGTGATGGGATAAAACATAATATTGTCAAAGAAGTACTAGAGGTGGTATGATTATCAACGAATATGAAGCTTAATATACGCGGCGTTTCTTAGGAGGACGACATCCGTTATGTGGCGTTGGAGGTACATCATTAATCTTGGTTATAATAAGACCTCCTAATTGTAAACCACGTAAGGCCGAAGACTTTTCATAACCTAAATCTTTGATTCTCACTTCAACTGACTTAATTCCTAATGGAATAGCAGCAAACACTACATTCTCAGCAGTAGCTTGAGCAGCATAATTGGTTGAACGACGAGATCCTTTAAATCCCATTTGTAAAGGGAAAGCGTCATAACGACGATAACAATTTTTAAGCCGTGTAAGATTCAAAAGCGAAGATTCTAAAGGTGAAGAGAATGAAGCAACATGCATATGAGGAGAGAGAGGGTATGGGCTCATTGAACATACACAAGTTGAAAGCTTGAGAGTGATCCTGAATAAGTTAGGAATGAAAAAACGTTGTAATATACGAAACCTTTATTCAGTGATAAGGTTATGGAGTTAGAAAATAAATAATTACAAAGAAAAGAAACGATGACAATTCTGACAATAGTGATGCTGAAGGGAAAAAAAAAAAAAAGTAGGACAATTAGAGAAAGGAATGGGTGATATGAAATAAGTAAGAGGAAGTAGCAAATATAATAAAGATTGGATTTTTTGTTATAATCGATATGATGATATACGTCAAATAACTACGAGATGGGATGTTTTGAGTAACGATATAAATGCTGAAATAGGTAAAAAATATATATATGTGATACATGTTATAACAAAATACCTAGTTTACCAATGGTCCGGAGACCACACATCTACCTTGGACGTTTCCCCCATACATTCGGTATCCTCGTCGTCCAAAAATTCGGAAAACGATTTTTTGGCACTAAATAATATTAAAAAAAAAAAACAAAAACAGTGTTGCGCAGTGTTGCGCATGCCCTAGGAACCCCTCATAAGCATTTTCATAGTTTTTTGAGCATTTGGTGATAGGGTGGTATTTGGGGTAGGGGGAGGGGGGGTATGAGGGGTTTTGGTGGGGATAGGAGGGGTATCGATGTGGATTAGAATCTTTTAAGATTTTTATTGTTTATTCTACTTGCCCAAATGTCCCCAAAAAATTGGTGGCATACACCTTATGCAAGGTGAAAACCTTTTTTTTTTTTTTTTTTTTTTTTTTTTTTTTGCGGTAGGTCAGACATACCCTGTCCGGTCCAACGTCTAACCAGACGTCCGGTCGAACATCTCGGACGGTTAGGGGGGTCCCAAACGTCCGATCAGGTAACCTAGCAAAATACATTATAGGGTACGACGAATAAAACATGTTTCGGATGGATATGAGATATCTTGAGTAACGATATAAATGTTAAATAGGTAAAAAAAATGAATGGGGTTATATATGTGATGAATGGCATAACAAGATACCTTATAGGGTAGAACGAATGAAAATCGTTTATCATGAACAAAGAAATTTAAGGAGAAGGGGAAGAAGAAAAAAATGACTAATGTAATATTTTTTGACTACCTCCACAGTTCGTAGGAGAGAGGTGAACGTTTTAGTATGCATTTTAAATGTGTCAAACATTGGGGAAAATAAGATTGAAGAAAAAAAAATAAAAAATTAAGGATGAAAGGAAAAAAAAAAAAATTACTCAAACAATACATAAAGAATACATGCTTAGGAAAATGAAAAAGTTTATTCATAGATCTAATGTAGAAGAGAGTATTGCAACAGACGATGTGGTTACTATGTCATAAAAACAAGTGACTTTAGAGATCGAGGTCAGCCAGAAATTCAATAAGATGAAAGAAAGAGAAAAATTAAAATAAGTAGCATCATAATATCATTTCATAAAAATGTTATAAGAACACGAATTGAGATTAAGTTAAGCCTTATTGCTGTACTTATAGTGAACTTAACATTTCAATGTATAATGTGAATATTATAGTGGTGTGTTGGTGCTCTAAAAATATTGGGATGCAAGTAACATTAGCAACCATAATTAGAGAGTATAATATAGAAGGCTAACGCTAACTGACAAATCTAGCAAGGCATCTATGCTTTGAGACTTCATATTTAGGCAATCCTGGGATTTGTGGTATAAAAAATTAACCACATTTGTATCCAAGGTACCATTTTTTATTTCGGCAATCTATCATTACCTAATAATTTATAATTTTTAAATTTTCTTGATTAAGTATGAAAAACTTTTAGACTTCTTCGAAGATTCTTAGGAAGAAAAGCTATATGACCTGCAATTGTTATAGTGTGACCTCCACTTACTGAATTTAAAATAAAAGAGTTTACGTGATTATTATCATTTCGACATATTTGTGTTAATTTAGCGGAGGGGGGAAACGTATATAGGATGAAAGAATGTATATTCCTCTATCTTGATGAAGTTGAGCAACTTGGTTTTCGCTACATGATACGATAGAAAGGCATGCATATAAGAGAAAAAATAAACAAAGAGAAAATAGAGGAAGAAAAAGTTCTTAACATAAGGACAATCTCTTGCGTTGACGTGTAATTCCTTGTTGCAACTGTGTTGGGGTGGGTTGAATGTTACGACCGACATGGCTTTGGTTTTCAACACCAGGTTTTAGTTGCAGTGGTAAAGACATTTGGTTGTTATAGAAGGTGAGACTCAAGAAATTGGAGTGCGTTATGAGACACCACTACCTCACAACTAAACGGTTTGTTTGTCGGATCCTATTCAAAGTCTACTCAGGAAAAATGAGGCCGCACCAGGCGAAACGGGGACCAACCTTGAAAAATGGGGAGTTCAAGGTTGTGCAGTATAGACGTTTGTGAAGTTCCTTTCATCTGTTCTTTTTGACAGCTCTAGATGAAAATTTTGTGAGTTCGGTTCTAGAGTATGTGGAGCGAGGCCGAACTTACGAAATTTCGCGATTATAGAGTAGTGGAGCGCTATGTGTTCGAAACTCGATTCAACGGGGGTTTCCCGTTGAAACATTCAACGGCCGTTGAACCCCCGTTACAACGCCGCGCTATACCGCGTTAGAATGCGGTAGAATGCGGCCCGCAAAAAATAAGCAAAAAAAATAATAACAAATATGGGGGTGTAGACTTTTTTGCGCTTTACATCCACATATATTGATTTTTCTTTTTTGAGCATTTAAATTATTTAAAAAAAATCAAAAACCCAACCAGACCCAAAACACATCGATTTTTTATTTTTTTTTGATTGATTGATTGATTGATTGATTGATTGATTGATTGATTGATTGATTGGTTGGTTGGTTGATTGGTGGGGGATGGGTCGCCCCCCCCACCCCCACCCAATCACACACAACACACACACACACACTTACTTACTTTTGCGGGGTTTGAA
Organism: Chara braunii; assembly: GCA_003427395.1. Classification (NCBI taxonomy): domain Eukaryota; kingdom Viridiplantae; phylum Streptophyta; class Charophyceae; order Charales; family Characeae; genus Chara; species Chara braunii. Next base: position 230,765 of record BFEA01000128.1, read on the forward strand.
AGCAAAAAAAAATAAAAATAGAAAAAGCAAAATAAAAAAAAAA
>BFEA01000128.1:307607-321156 GCA_003427395.1 Chara braunii
CGCAGTTAGGGTAGCTGTAGGGAATCCTGTTAGTATTGGGCCTGTATTTTCCCGGATTTGCAGATATGTCCCTCACGAATTGCCCTCACAGGTAGTTCTCTCGGTTAGTCCGCAGCTAAACAAAATTGTGAATCTGTCCTACCTATAGTACAGCCTCGACAGAGAGAGGTTACAGGCAACCAGAAAACAGCAAGTCGTTGCATACCTACCCTCCCCCGGAGCGAGGACCTCCGAGCTAGGTCTGCCTTTCTGGCTTGCTCCTTGATAGCAAACCTGTCTTGCAGTGCCTGCAGAAAACCAGTCACCCCCAACCTCTGCGCCCAATCAGACATTTCCATTCCTTGCTTACTGGAGGTAGAGGTGCACCATTTCAGTGCAGTCCTCTCCAAGCGAGCAAGGATGGCAGACACCTTCACATCCTCATCACATTTGAACCCACTCAGGTAGGTTCTCTGAGCAGTGACCTAGTTTGCTGCATCCACCTTTAGGTCCTCGCAAGAGAACATAGGTGGGGGTGTCAGCTTGGGCCGCTGCTGAGCAAATGAGAGTGAGGTTGAGAAGCTGCTGTTGATGTGGGTGTAGGGGGTGGAGATGTAGGTCTGGATTGTGGGGTTGATGTGGGTCTTCCTTGAGAAGGTCCAGGAGAGGGAGGAGCAGGGGAAGTGGTAGGGATCTTGAGGTGAGTAAAGATCAGATCCAGTTTGGCAGAAATGTCATCCAGCTTCTTGGAAAAAGCTGAGTGACTATTCTCCGGACTGGTAATCCGGTCATCCCAGTTAGTAAAATAAGAACGGTGAATATCATCCTGCAAGAGGATGAATTCAGCCATGTCCTTGTTGTACTGACTGGAACTACCACTTGTCCTGATCTTCTCCGCATCTGCGATCAGAAGTTTTCTCCTAGCCTCCTTCTGAGCTGCTTCTTCCTTCTTCTTCAACTCATCCTTCATAGACTCAACTGCCTGGGCCTGTTGGCGGAGTTTCTCCTCCTAGGCCCGCAGTTCAGCTTCTAAAGGGTCAAGCAGAACCGGTGTCTCAGGCTGTACTGTGATCTTGAGCTGTACCTGAGGCTTCTCATCAGAAGCCTCAGCCTTCTGAGACACTGCTGCCTTCCCAGAATCAACCATTTTAGTCACCCACAATACAGATAAATAAAAATAAACAAACAATCAAAGACAGCGCAGGAGGTAACAGGAATTGAGGTTTCCCTCCAGTACTCACTCGATTGCTGTCACCTGCCTGGAGAGAGAAGATTGGCTAGTTCTGAGCAAGTGAGTGCTCAGTCTCAGCAGACCGCTTGAGGGTCAGGGTCAATTTAGAGTCCACTCAGGCAAAAATCCATTTCACGATTTTTCCATCCCTGCCCAGACACAACAATTGCATGCCATACTTGCAAATCATGGATCAACAACTGACAGGATGCAGTCTTGGACTAAGTAGTGTTGATTAGTAACTAGACAGAGTGACTAATTAGGGTTTGACAGGTGTCCACTGATGACCAAGATGTAGCGATTTACAGGTAACCCTATTTTTAGACCTACCCTACAGACCTCACCACTGGATGACCCTGTATGCCATACCCTGGGTATGGCGAATCACAATTTTCACTGTAACTGACTCAGAACATCAAATCTGGATGCGTGATTTCAGACACTGACTGAATACTGAATTGCGATTTACCAAGGACTGACAGAATTGAATTCTGACGGACAGAATCAAAGTTATGACTGACCCTAGTCCAGCCTAGCTTTAGCTATGTCAGTGCAGAATTCAAATTTGCATTATTACTGAAAACAGGACCCTGAACTCACCAATTCACTACACAGTGTCAATCGCAATACTGTAAAGCAGTCATAGATGAAATATGAGTCAGAAAGAAGGTGAAACAGGGTTAGTAGAAGTCAAAGAAGGTAGGTAGTGGAAGTTGGATATGGCTGTCCCACAATTTGAATTTCGATTTTCAACTGTCACTTGACAGACAGACCAAATTTCGCTAATCTAAAAATAGAACCAGAATCGCCACACAGGATGGAGTATGGAACACACTTACTTCAGGGTCAACTTCGAAGAAGATGCATGAAACCCTGACTATGGCTGACTGGTCAACCCCATCTCGCCAGTTTCATCTCCTGACAGTATCCAGTGTTCCCACGTACCAAATTGCCTGAAACGTGGTGATTCAGCAGATTACCCTAAGGCGCTTCACCCCCAACTGACAGACTCAGAGAAATCGAACTCCCAAGTGCCAATAACTGACAAAGTCAGTGCAGCGCCACATCACCTTGTACTACGCTGCCTGGAAATTGGGGATCTTGACCCAATTCCACAATCGCCACCTCCTGGGGTCACTTCCTTGACTATCGCCAGTCTCCAGATGAATCGCCAAGCTAAAAATAGCCTCTCAGAGCCTTTCAGGCCTCTGTGTGTCACTCCTGCACAACCCTAGCCAGGAGTGAGTCACCCTCTATCCAATTCCTCTCGCCACACACTCACAACCATCACCCTTACTGACAACAACCCTGAAGATGATGAATCGCCATGAGACTCAACTCCAGTATCTCGCCAGATGATGATGGGTGCTCCAACTCATCAATCGCTCCAGAGCCTGGATCCAATAGCTTCGATACCAACTGTTATGATTCTGGTTGTTTGTTGCCTGAAGGCCAACACTCACTCACAGAGACTTCCAGGTATGCCCATACATACACAAAAGGGGAGAGGATAGGAGTATCACACCGCACAGGGAAAGATAACACAGCGGAAGACTTGACCATGCGATATGACAGGGTACATTGAAAGTGCAATTCACTCCACTCAATCCTCACAACCAGTCATAGAGAAAAGCCGAGCAGATCACATCCAGGAAAACAATGAAACGATGATAGTCCAAACCCTGTTATACACTGTTTATGTCAGGATAACTTCAGAACTACAGTGCTTCACTCCCCAACCCTGATTAACACCCGTAACACCCCTGAGCCCCTGAAACATCACGTGCCACCCAGATACAGCCTCCTGAGGGAAGCGCCACCCTGAAACAGGCCTCTGAGGCCAAGCGCCACTCAGAGGATGAAGAAGAAGACCAGCGCCACAGTATCTGATGATGACGAAGTGTCGGAAGACTTCTCGGGTGGAAGTCTGCAGCAGTGCCACCAAACCCTGACAAGATGACCTCTGAGGAAGAAAGCTGCAGCTATGGCTGCAGCGCCAACACCCTGGAACCCCACTCCGGAGGAGGATCCAGCAGGGCACCAATCTCTCTCGCCTCCAGCAGACATCGATAACCCAGACCTTTGTCAGCCCCTGTGCGCTGGCAGAGTACAGCGCAGGTCCCAGCTATGGCCGGCGCTCCGAAGGTCTGGCTATGCCTGTCTTCTTCCACGCTGAGCCGTCACCACTTTCGTTTCTCACACGTAGCGCAGCAGCGATGGACTCGGTACCAACTGCCAAAAACCCTGAACCGATGTGCCCATCCTATCTATAGACTACCACTACCCTCGACTCGACCTAAACCGGACTGACTGACCGACCGGTACCGTATCTGTTTCGGCCTCTCGGCCTCTACCGGACCCGGCTATAGGCTATAGGCTGTCTCTTATACACATCTAGATGTGTATAAGAGACAGGTCCTAGGGGAAGCCCGGGCCTGCTATTCGCAGTTAGGGTAGCTGTAGGGAATCCTGTTAGTATTGGGCCTGTATTTTCCCGGATTTGCAGATATGTCCCTCACGAATTGCCCTCACAGGTAGGTCTCTCGGTTAGTCCTCAGCCAAACAAAATTGCGAATCTGTCCTAGCTATAGTACAGCCTCGACAGAGAGAGGCTACAGGCAACCAGAAAACAGCAAGTCATTGCATTCAGACTGAGAATTACACGATGATGAAGTAGCAGCGGAGTGTGTAACAAACTATAAGCTAGTATAAGGGTACATCCACTCTTAGGATCAAATTTCCTATGGAATTTCTCCACATGCATGTAGTAGTTAAAGGTCACGAAAGGGCTCGTGGTCTGCATCCAACTCAACATTATGTACTTGACCCTCGGAACACTCCACAGTGCAGACCATGAGCCCTTTCGTGAGCTTTAACTGCAGACCACGAGCCCTGTGGAATGTTCTGAGGGTCACGTACACAATGTTGAGTTGGATGCAGACCACGACCCGACATTGTGTGACCCTCATTTGGTTCCTTCCAATAGGTGGTATGGCCATTCACATGCCACCATGCCAACCCGATAACAACATGGAAAGGGCATCCATCCATCCATGATAAAAGGTCCAATGAATGAATGTGGCCTGGTCGCCAACTTTTGTCTGGCAAGGATGCTGCAGATCGTCTGCGTTCATTTCAGGATGCATATTACAGACGCAACACACGGAAATAAAGTTAGCGATATCAACATTGTGATGTACGTGCAGTTGAGGGACACCCGGAAATAGATCAATTTCACACCCTCCCTCTTGTCTTCCTTCTTGATCTGATTCACTTAGAGCATGAAAACCAATTTCTTTTCAGTCATTTCGAGTGCGGCCCCAGGCCTCGGTGCTTCTGTTAATGGCCGCGCATGGAAAAGTAGGCTGGCCTTAAGTTAAGGCTGTGCCAGAGAAACGACTAGGCCCTGATTTGGAGCCCATCCTAGGTAACTAGTCAGTAGGCCCCTTTTAGAATGCTCCCCAGATGATACATGGATGGGACCCAGACCCAGGTCAGTAGGCTGACAGGGACTGCCTATACTTCGGCGAATGACCTTGAAGCAAACATCCGAGCTCAACAAATGAACAAACACGTGCAGCAGCTACTTTGGCACTACATCACCCATGATCAACTTCTTCCCTTGCCCAATGCCTAACGACCTCTCCTTCCTTCCACGTACCCATCCATCTGCCGTCTCATGAATAAAGCTGTGTTATCGTGCTAGATTCCGTCGCTTTTCAGCAATGCATTAAGTTCGACTAAATCTAGGGCAATAACCTGGCCAGATTCATCCCCCCCAAAAAATTCCGCAGAACATGGTACCAACAGGTATATATGCTACAAATGTCGTCCAAAAAGGCTTATCTGTACACAGGTGGGCATATCTGTCGCAGGGGTATCTGCTGCAAAACTCAGACAAATGGGTACTCATCATAATTCCTGTAATAATTTACTAATTTAGTAATTTGCCCTTTGAATTTTGCCTTTGTTGTTGCAACGGTGTTTTGTTTGTCCTTGGCCGTTTTTTTTTCAATGGACCGCAGGGATATTCCTGAATGGATTTCACTTGTTCAGCCTGAGTCCCAGGTCCAGTCCCAGAAGTCCCAGGGTCCAGCGTCCCATGTATCATAGCCAACCGGTAGGCCCTCAGGGCAAAACCCTGCTGTAGGGTCCAGCAGGTTGATAGGAATTTCGGTAGGTCGTCTGAAGTCAGATCCCCAACAGCAAAAAACTCTCAGTCCCAAAACTAGCAGCAGCAACCAAGGAAAGTCCAGAGAAATCCGGTACCGATAAAACAATTGCAGCCGACAGGCCAGGGACTTGACGGTCCAACGCACACGATTGTCAATTGCAGCGAGTACAAGAGGCCGCCGCACTGCCATAAACAAACACTTGTTCATTCAAAATAGTGTGAAAGCACCGCTGCGAGTTCAAGTGCAACTCGGTCAACGTTATTGGGCATAGAGGGGAGTCTACGGCGCAGGGCGCCATAGCTAGGACTATAGGGTTGATGAAGAAGAAGGTCAAGGGGGAGGAGAGAGTGAAAGAAGAGGTTGAAGACATCCAGAGAGGAAGGCGATCCATGAGTGAGAGGGAGAGAGGGAGAGGGAGAGCGAGGGAGGGGAGAACTTACCTGGATTGAGTCGAAGGCAGCCATAGTTGCTGGTTGTATACTACTTGGAACTCTGACATTAATTTTTGAGTTTTCATAATAATTTTTAGTTCTTATCTGGTTATCATCTCGTTGCATTTGTGTACACGCTTGGTGTGTTGATTTGCGAGTATGCATGGATCTCAATTGGATGGGGATTGAGCGGGACCATTGCCTTCCAGCAATTTCTGCAGCCGGGACATGTGCGAGGATGTGGCTCCTCGGCAGGCCTAAGGGGGCCCTTGGTGCAGATGTGCCCGCCCTAAGTGGAGGCGGGCCTAACAAATCATGAAAGGCCCAATGTTGTCAATTTCGTATTTGGGGTTCAGGCAGTTGTGTCGCGTCAGTTGGTTGAGGGAACCCAGGACCTGAGCTGCAAATATTTTCCACGGCCTTCTGGGCCTTTTCTGAAATGCAGGCCCTGGGCAAGAATCGCAGCATCATACACAGACAGTTGGGAGGCCCAACCGTACGAGGCCCAGCAACTGCAACAGAGGCCCAGTCTCTTGGGACCTACCGGAAGCTTCTGGGCACAGGACCAGCCCAGCCAGGCCGCAGGGCAGGCAGACTCTTTCCATATAGGAAAGAGCCCGCCGCCTGGAGCCTCATTCGGGCACTTGCAAGCTAGCGGCAGCTCTGCTGGAGTGAAGCCTCGCGGGCTGCTGCTTGCGCTAGAGGCAAGGTGCTTCGCACATGCGGTCGTGTACGAGGAAGGGCGCTGCTGAGGGAAGCGCCATAGCCCAGCCTTCATAGCTGGCTGGCGCTTGGTTGCACAGCAGGGCACAGGGTGGTCTTCGGGTGTACAGAGGGAAGACGTGGGTGGAAGACGAGGAAGGAGGCAGGATGATGATGATGATGATGCTGATGATGATGTGAGGGCATATACCTGGTATTGGCGATGGTCTGCATTGGGCGACATCTTAAAGTACTTAGTTGGCTGCTGACGTTAACAGTTGCATTGTCAATTAGTAGGCAGATAGTAGCTGTGTAGGGAGTAGCCTGGGCACCGAGCGCCAAGTAGGGAGAAGGGGCCTGGATACTGTTGTTGGTGGTGGCGAGAGCAAGCTCTCATTGACATTCAGTTTTCAGTGGTACGATTCTCCATTGGTGTTATATTGGTGCAATGCTGCTTTCTGGACACTGTGATACTTTCTGGCTTTCAATGTGATTGTGCAATCTGGATTTTGTCATCTCGCTATTGCTCATTTTCCTTGCAATTTGGTATCAGAGCTGGTTCGAACTGCGCTTTACTGGTTCTTCGCAATAGCTGTTCGGTGCTTCGCATGAGGTGTGGGGCAGTGATAAGGCTTGGGCGTTGGACAATAGGCGGCCCAGGGTCATGTGGGCGCGTCTGGAAGGCTATGTGTTGACATAGGGGTGTACGCTGGATGATGAGAGCTCGCTGATGTGGCATTTAAGCCACGGTGCAACTCATGTCAGTAGTCGTAAGGATTTGACCATCACCTGGTAGGCCCAGAAATAAAGCAAGGTGATGATTCTTTCCGGTACTGTCGTGTGCTGCCTGAGAAGTCAACGAGTCGAGTGGTACCTGCCCATGGAAGCATCAATTCGGGCCCAGGTGTTGAGGCAACTAGGCCCAGAGACCGCCGGGCTGGGTGGACTTTCAGAATATAAGCCCATGCAGTCTGGTCCAAAGGGACAATTGATGAGAGGCCAGCAGGCTGTGGGAATGCTGACTGAAAAGAAGCCGAATACATGCACTAGGGCCCTCTCTGATGCTCATACTGGGTGGATGTGGCCGGCGGGGCACTAGCCCTCATAGGGGATTAGTCACAGAACTGTAGGGTGATTGCTCATCTGAACTTGCAGACCATCATATGGGCGCACACACACACACACACACAGAGAGAGAGAGAGAGAGAGAGAGAGAGAGAGAGAGAGAGAGAGAGAGAGANAGAGAGAGAGAGAGAGAGAGAGAGAGAGAGAGAGAGAGAGAGATCCCTCAACCAAGAAAAAAGAAGAATTACACTTTCTATTTATTCATGATTGTTTTCTATTGGGAAAACATATTATAGATTATGATTTTAATTCATTATAAATGAACTATTTTATAAATTAAGTATATTGTAAGAATTAGAATTAGATTCAAAAAAAGAATAAAAAGGATAAGTCATATATTTTCTTATTTTCTTCTTTTATAGTTTTACACTATAAACTTAAGCATTTATAGAAGGAGCATCCACAGATGCTAGATCCAACAATTTATTTAAAGGAAGTGGGCTCCATGGTTTGCATTCTTTAACTTGGAAAAGAAAAATATATAAAAAAACAATTCACCTTGTACGTCAGAGAGAGAGAGAGAGAGAGAGAGAGAGAGAGAGAGAGAGAGAGAGAGAGAGAGAGAGAGAGAGAGAGTCCGACCTAACCACGCTGAAAATCGTTACAGTCTAAACTTTGACATCTGTTTTGTGACCTTCCTTATCAGATCATTGGTCCACGGTTTCCCATCATGTTGGAGGGTGATGCTGGTTGATTGTTTTTCCTTATTGGTGCTTTTGTTTTCTGGATGGACATTGCCTGCTGCAGGGGAATTGATGCCCCAGAGAAAGCCATGCCTTATGGACCAGAAGCAAGAGAAGAACTACTATCACTTGTAATGGGGAAATCAGTCCAAGTACATGTGTATACAACCGATCGTTATGACCGAGTGGTTGCAGACATCTACTGCAACAAGCTATTCATACAGGTATTCACTGCTCCTTCTCCCCGACATGCTTGGTCGACTCACATTTAGTATATGCGCCGTGTGCGGACCTCCCACATAGGCCCCGGGGAACCCAGCCTTGGACTTTTGGGCCCTAAGGCCACAAGGCTATCATTTTTGGCGGTGGTAGGGCTGAGGTGCAGTTTCTAGGCCTTGGCTATTTTTCCTTCAGTTGGAATGGGTTTGTTTAAATGTTTTTCCCTTTTCTGACATTTTTCTCAGTGGTTTCATTTTCTTCAGATTTTTTTTTGTTCCTCCTGGGTTTGTCTTGTCTGGGATAGTATCCTATTGGATTTTTGCATGTCTGAACAGGCACAAGTGCCTGTTAGAGTGCCTGTTCAGAAAGTGGAGTCCGGTTCACACGTTTTTGGGTCATTTTGAGGTTACCACTGATGCTAGTCAGTATGGGATTGGGGCAGTTTTGCAGCACGATAAAAGTTACGATTTTTTAATGACATTTTAAATATTTTTATGTATAAACGCCTACCCTCTGAAAAATGGCCGAGTCTACGTATGAGAGAGAACTTTATACGCTTCTAGAAGCGCTCGCCACTCGGAAGCACTACTTGGTACGCAGAGCCTGGCAGACAACTTCAAGGTCTATTCAAACCAGGAAACAGTGACGTAGCTTAAGACACAGCCGGGACTATTTGATAAGCAAGATGGTTTACAATAATTGACACCTTTGACTGTGAACATAAGACCATCATAGGTATGTACAATATATTGGTAAACACCATTTCCCGACGATCTAACTTCTTTTTGGGTGCTATCATCACCCATCTTAATGTGGGAAGTGAACTTAAAGAGAAGGTGAAAGCTGGTTATGCTCAAGAGTCAAAAGACTCAAAACCCTATTTGGAGAAAGATAATCCAGAGTCTAGAAGCGAACTCGGAAAACTTCCCATAATATAGAATGACTGATGGCATACTCTTCCAGACCAGCAAAAAAAGGGAAGAATCTGTGTCCCTAATGACGAATCAATCAAGAGTATGATAATAGGAGAATGTCATGACAGAGGGACATTTCGGCTGGATGAAGACCTATGTGCTAATGTTTTGAAAAAATCGTGTGCCAGGGCATGGCAGAAGATGTGATTACTTCCGTTTGAACTTATCTTGTCTGTCAAAGGAATAAGCCTTTCCGCGAGAACCCTTTGGGGCTGCTTAGACCGCTACCTATTTCAGAAAGGACCAGGGGGGTATACATCCATAGACCTCATGAGCCTGCCAAAGACTAGGAGCGAAAGCAGCCAAGTCATGGTCATCATCGTAGATCGATCCTCTAAGTATGCAATATCTATCCCTCTACTGGCCGAGACAAAAACTGACCTTGTGTCCTTCGGGACATCCATTAAAATTGGAACGATACAGAGAAGATTAGCATGGCCCCTGCGCAAGGATGACACGCATAAATCGAGAAATGGTCCAATTTAAAAAAAAAAANAAAAAAAAAAAAAAAAAAAACTGACCTTGTAATGCAGAAAATTTAGATGCGATAAGTTACTGAATATGGATTCCCAAAGACAAATTTTGTCTGATAGAGATGTGCGATTCACAGGACAAGACTGGCAAAAGTTGACGGAAGTCTATAACACTCAACTGACTATGTCATAAGGCAGACTCCTTAAGACCAATGGTCAGACTGAGCAAAAAGAAATAAACAGACTATGCCAACAACATCTACGAATGTATGTAGTACGTACGTCCTGACCAGATTGATTGGGACGAGACCTTACCTAAGATAGCAAGTGCGTACAACAACTCTATTCATATTGTAACCAGGAGAAAACCCAAGGTATTGCACAAAAGGATGGCGACCTAGAAGACCTATGGATTCTATACAAGAGACCAGGTCTAGAGGTTACCCCTACGTCGTCGCGCATTTGGCGTTTTATATGAGGAAGATATAATGAAAGTCAAAGAGAGCATAAAGTAGGCTCAGGCACAAATGAGTGACCAAGCTAATAAACTTCGAAAACCCTCAAACTTCAAAGAAGGGGATTTGGTCTGGGTAATGTCAAACGAGCTCTCTTTAGAACGAAGAATGACACAAAAACTGTTACCTGTCTATTTATTATGGGCCATTGGAAGTTCTCAAAGTGATTGGATATCAGGATGGAGCCATCTTGTCTCATTGACGTACCGGCGTACCCCACATCTCAGGACATACCCCATCGTTCACGCATCTAGATTATTACGCTACATTTGAGGAGATGACTTCCCCAATCGTCTGTCTATGTGCCCACCTTTAATGGATGGCGGGTATAAAGTTGAAACATGGGTTTTTCTATACAGGAGGAAAGGGAAGACCTCAAAGGCAGTATAAGGTAAAGTTAAAGCACCAGTACACCACACATAGGCCCGCGGGTGTCAGCATGAAACCCGCATCACCTCGGTGACCGCGAAATTCCTTTTTTTAACGATGCCCCTGGCGGTGCGGCGCCTCCGAGTTTTGCTTGTGGCGACAAAAGCTTTCTGCAAGGCTGGGGCCGTGTACTAGCGGTTTAAGTTCCCAACCTGAACTTGAAGAGAGCTTTTTTTCTTGTTTTTTTTTTTTTTTGGACTAAGCCAATCAAAGAGAGTTTTTACCTACTGCTACAGATATAGTTGTGGACAAAGAGAAGAAAAAACATACCCAATGAAGAATGAATGGATTTAGGCAATGAAACTTGAGATCGTGATGGCAGTAGTGTAATAAACTTAGTTCAAACGTCAAAGTCCGCATAAACATCGTGAGGCCAGGGGCGTGACGTTTGGTCCAAGTCAGATTCAAGGGTCAAACGTTGTGTTTATTGTCTTAGAAGGGTCTAAGAAGAGCCCTTGGGTAAACAGGTATAGGGGTCAGGGTCAAACGAGGCTGCCTGTGCCCCACGCCAGGTAGTTGACTCCGGAAAATTACGTGGGAGAAGGGGGTCAAACGAGGCATAGCTTAGAGGTAGGGCGAGGAAGAGGGTGATCAGGACTGTGCAGAGAGAGAGTGAGAGAGTGTGGGAAGCTCACCTTGACTTGCCTGTTGTGCTCGTGATAGTGGAACTGCTGTTCATCACACTTGGAGGCTGAAGGAAGGCAGGCGCCAACCTCCATAGCCAGCATTCGGGGGAAGGAGGCTTGCATGCTGAGGTGGCAAGTTGGTGGGAGAAGGTCCCCGAGCTGAAGAGGGATGGAAGAGCCCTTTCAATTGTAGTATTGAATTGAATATCAGAATAAGTACCATGTAACTAAATATACATTACGTAAAATTAATATTTTCATCTTCATGTAATAAAAAAAGACAAAATAGAAAAGTAGAAAAAACATTCAATATGTTCTACAAACTAGAATTAATAAAAACAATCAAACAAAGTATCTTTAATGGGAAGACTCCTCCCTCTCTCTCTCCATTGCTTCTCTACCTTTGTCTCACTCCTGGTGACTCGCTGCTTTTATTCTAGCTACTTAGATGTTTCAGTTCGCTAAGTCGACTTCGTTGCGGTGTCTCTCTATAGGAAATCCATGGATCAAAGAGAGCTTCTCCCCATGGCGTTTCGCCTTTCATTGCGTCCTAAGTCCTTTCTTTCTCAATGCCAAGGCATCTACCCAATTACCGAATCATCGGCACTTTGGTTCCGTTGATTCCAGGTTGGGGAGAATACTTTCAAGTTTTCGGAATCCTCTGCAATCTTTCACCGTATGGATTTCCGGATATTTCAACAACTTCGTGCATCGGTCTTTCAGCTTGACTTGTTCTGCACTGTGACTGGTTCCATTTTGAGTGCATTGTGACTACTTGCTTGATTGTGGAAGCTACTCATCATTGTTGGCTCATTGCAAAAGTGGAGATGATGAATGTTACTTTCAACTCCCAAAGTCGCATGATTACCGGGCTGATGTGCCTATTCAAGTTGTGAACTGAGAAATGGACATGTGCACATGTGGACCTTTGTGTGGGGATAATTGGTTTGTATGGTCAGGAGCAAATGTTGAAGAGAGGATATGCTTGGCATTACAAAGACTACGACAAGCGCGACTCCCTTGCTGAGGTTTGTTTTTGGGTCACCACTTTGAGCTCTTCTCAACTGAAAATAATAATTGGATTAAAGAACTGGCTGAGCCCATCCAATCATTTCTACCCAGATAGATCGTCGGTGCAGATGAATGACCATCCATGAAGCAACACAGCTGATAAATAAGCCCCTGCCTCGAAACACAACAAACGCTGACACAGAGCAAGCAGGAATCCTGGTGTGCAGCAAAAAGAGTTTAAAAGACGCAATCATTTCAAAGTATAGAGTCCTAAAGAATGTTTCAATGCTTACTTCCCCAAAGCTGGGTGGAAAACCGGTTGCTGCAGTGATTATTTCAAACACCCACACGCACACAAGTGGGTGTGTAGAGTGGGTTTTATGGTTGTGACAGACTAGTTCTTTGACTTGCTGTCATTCTTCTTGGGGGTTTGGGCAACAGACTGCTAGGACTATAGGGTTGGTATGAAGTTACTATGAACACATTTCTCAGGGGTATCTCTTAACTCTGGGCAACATGGGAAGTCCTTACATGTCAGTCAAATGCATTCTGGGCAGACCATTGGGTTCTGTTGGCGGAGGTGTGACAAAAAACAGTCCGGGACAGTCGTGCTTTTTCTGTGGAGTTGTGTACAACACACAACGCAGCCTTGCTGAGCCCTCCGTTCGGGTGGATTGATGGGGGTAGGGTCAGGATTGTATTAGCGGTCATGCGTGTGGGTATCCCTGGCTGAGTGGGTGTGTAGAGTGGGTTTTATGGCTGTGACCAATCTTTCATACCAGTTAACCGCCAACACCGACTGCCGACCGTTCTGCGGCCTACCGATAGGGGCGACTGGTTGCCAGTCTACCGACCACTCGCTGCAGGGTCATCCACTGATTTTATTTTTTAATCTGAGTTTGGGACTGTACTGCGCTTGCTGGGTACATCCCAACCCCACTGAGAAACTTCGGTTTTGGGGAAGGGGGTTGGGGGG
>BFEA01000128.1:358835-373495 GCA_003427395.1 Chara braunii
ACCGGTCCGGACTGTCCGCTGTCCGGTTATGTCCGGTGTCCGGTGATGTCCGGATCACCAGACAGTCCGGACCGGTCCAGACACTGGTCCGGAAGACAGTCCGGAAGTGTCTGGTGTCCGGGTCCGCGGTTACCATGGATATTTGATTAAGATACTTTATTAAGATATTCGATTAAGATTATATTTTACCACAACTTTCTTTTGGTGCAACGGGCCGATTGACCTAACATCCTGAGTAGAAGCGACCCTGATGGGGTTGGCGTTCAAAATATAATCCTGGTTCTGACTGTCCTGCATTGTACTTGTGGAGGAGGCCATTGGTGGCATGTAACAAAACAACAAAGAAATTCCCAACTGTCGCATTTGTCATCTGTGCGTACCAGAGATAGGTTGTTGTCATATGATTGCTCCAATATTTGCAGGATGTGATTGGCTTTCTCTTGTATCGATCGGTTCGATTTTGGAAACAACAAGAAGAGGATGACGCCATCAACCAAGCTAAATCCAGTGATACAGCGGGCATCCAACCACATAGATGTATGAAATTTGACGTCATGGAAAGAATAGAGCTGACAAGCTAGACTAACACTAGAACATTTTCCCATAGAAATACCTATAGTTCGTTTATAGCACACGTGGAAACACATGCATAGGTGTGTTCTCGATCAATCGAACAAAATCAATCATCTGTTGAGAGTTTGGCAAAACCCAACCCTTCTTACCAAAATTGTTACAGAAAGTAACACCCTTTTCAACCTTGTTTGCTCATACCTTTATTTTCCCGAGGTCATTGTCGTAGAAACAGATCCAATCAATAACATCAATAATGGTAGGATGAGGGGGCTTAGTAAACATCTATTTCATACCATAGCTGAAAGAGATCAATATGTCATTTTTTTATCCGGCAGCTTATTAAGAAGCATAACTTTAGTCTTGAGAAAATGAGTTGATCCTACGTAGCAATGAGAGTGCTTAGGGAGATTCCATAGCATTTAGTTAATATCCTTAGCCATGACTTTACAATGTTTACATACATGGATGCTTGATCAAGAAACAAGTGGAGAATAGGGTTACCAGCAGCCTCAGCAGGATATATCCTTATGGTCCGGGATCACATAACAGCAATCCAAAGTGCACTTAGGATTTTAGGATGAAATGATATCATCCTTCACAGTGTCGAAACATCTTACATATGGACAACACTTCGGATTCACCGAGGTTAACAATAGAAAACTCTTCAATCAATAACATCGATAATGGTAGGATGAGGGGGATTAGTAAACATCTATTTCATACCATAGGTGAAAGAGTGATGTGTTATTTGTTTATCCTGCAACTTATTAAGAGGCTGAGCAAATGAGTTGATCCTAAGTAGCAGTATACATTCTGAATCGCCAGCATAATTCGTAGGGATCGGTTTTATAATTACGTATCCTTAATTTCTAGAAGTCCCAAGTAAAGTTTCTAATACTTTCTATCATGATTTTCTAATCTTGGAACCCGAAAAGTTCAGAATCTCTCCGATAATTAGTTTTTGCTTCTTTTAAATTGGTGATACGTGCACAGGGTGGAAGTTGCCAGACGTTGATTGGCGCAAGGGGCAGCGCCATGCGCTTTTTTCAGTGGGTTGTTCTTAAAGATGTAGGGTGTTTTTCGGGGGTTATTGCATATTTTTGAAGAGGCCCTGCTTTTCCAAATTGCAAACGACATTTTGAAAAGTTTGTCATCCATAACTATAGTCGACTGGATCAGATCGTTCCCGGAGGGCTGAACGGTAGGAAGGGGGTGGGAGGAGCTCTATCTTGCAGGGGCATTACAAGGTGGGGGGTGAATGTCTCAAAGATGGTAGGGGCGGAGTAGGGGGTTGCCCTATTCTGGGGCAGGAGCTGGTGCGTGGGTCAACATCAATCCCTATGGAGGCAGAAATGGGCAAGGGGCGGGGAGCCATGCTTTAGGTGGGAACTCCGTGCTCCTGGGGAAAGGGGGGTAGAGGGTTAGTCCTATATTGGGGCTGAGGGAGAGTGAATGACTCACCTTGGCGGAGGCAGTGTAGGGCTGAAGGGGGAGGGGTAGGGGGGGGGAGGGGCGATCTCTCTCGAAGAAGTTTATCATCCAGTTTACTATTTCTTTCCATCTGGTTTGCCTCTCGAGGAGGTTGTAGGAATAGGTGCTATCTGGCAAGTCATCTGTGATCCTGCGAAGGTTGGTCGAATATTCGGTGGCCCTCGCAGACCGATGTTGGAGCAACGCTGGCCGGAGCCGAAGCCAGGTGGTGCAACTACGTGACTTAGCTTAGTGGGGGCGTGAGGCCTGGTAGAGAGCTCTGGGGGGCTGTTTGCGGGGGCAGTCTCAGTGGTCATCGGGGATCGTAATTGGAGCAATGTTGGCCGGTGCTGGAGCAAGGTGGTGCAACTTTGTAACCTAACTTGATGGGAGCATGAGGCCTAGAAGAGCTTCGGTTCGTGCTGAAAACAGCCATGCTGGTGGTGGTCATAGGTGGATTGAGTACTTTTCACCTATCTGATTCGTAGTTGGGAGGCTTTTTTACACACATATTCTAGTGACTTGGTAGAGTCTGAATAGTGGAAAAAAAATTGGTTGTTCTTATAAATGTCTGAGGACTCTAGGGACTCTTAGCAACCCATCTTAGGCAGTTTCGATGCTGTTATACTCAGTGATCTGCGGTTGTTCGATGGCAGAACGACGCTGGCCGATGATGTGGTGTCTCCCTGTAACCTGCTGATGCAGGAGCGTGAGGCCTGGTAGAGAGATATGGGGATGCTTTGGGGTGGGCATCCTAAAGGACAACTAAGGGTTGCTGCTGGGACGACGCTCGTCGGAGCTCGGGCAAGTTGTGTTGCCCTGTAACCTAGCAAGGGGGGGGCTTGAGGCCTGGAAGAGCTCAGCAGGGAGTAAGACTATGTTGGAAAGTTTTAGAAGGGTTTGTTGGGGATCCTGAGGGTTGTGAACATTCGTAGGACTTTTGTGGCAGCCTATTGCATGAGTAGTTCCTTAATAGGTCATTAGATATTCATGATCCTCCCCATGCTTTCTGAATCACATCGTGTTCACAGACTGTTCTCAACCGAAGCTGGGAAATGACCCCGGTATCTCAAATTTTCTCAATGGTCTGTACAATTCGATATGGGACGCTGGGCCCGGTTCCTAGCAGGTGTTGCTCCCCACAATAGATTGGAGCACTTGTTAAAAAAAAAAAAAAAAAATGCTTAGGGAGACTCCATAGCATGTAGTTAATATCCTTAGCCATGACTTTACATACATGGATGCTTCAAGTTGATAAAAAAACAGGTAGAGAATAGGGTTACCAACACGATACATCTTTATGGCCCGGGATCACATAACAACAATTCAAAGTACACTTAGGATTGTAGGATGGAATCCTATCATCCCTCATAGTATCGGGTCATCTTACATATGGACAACACTTCAGATTCACTAAGGTTAACAATAAAAAACCCTTCATTTCTCAAATAGATTTCTTCGAGAGCCTTGTGATAGATTGTAGTGCAACATGTTAGTGAATCCTCAACATTATGATCAATTTGACATATAGTAACTAACCCTTTAGTTTTTGTTGTCATACATGTCATTGGTCGTATCATGTTCAGATAGTGTATTATCAATCACACAATATTTTTTTCTTTCGTTGAAAGGGCAGTTAGTTTTTTTTCAGAAAAATGAAAAAACCATATAGAATGGTGAACTTCACATAGGAGGCAGAGGCAATCGTGGAGGGGGGGAGTATACTCTTGAAGTTAAGGAGAAGAGGGGGAAGGATAGTAATCTAAAAAAAACTTGCATAAAAAGTCATTGAGAAAATCAGAAGAAAAAAAACAGCATGAGTAGAGATTAGCGAACACTTCCGCAATGAATCGGTGGTTGTGAAAAATTTGTCTAATGCTTCTACTCTTAGTCTAAATAATCTCAACCGAGAGATAATGAGTTCAACCAGGTAAAAATTCTCACAATTTCGCTTTATAATCGTTTTGCTAAACATATCACAACTAACCTATGAATTGTGTGACAAAATTTGGTTTTAAGATTTAACCACAAAAGGAAGAATACACTAAAAGCAATTTTGTTTATTAGCTTAGACCCTACGACTGCTTTCATATTTGCCTGAGCATAAAGTTTATTAAAAAAATCAGTAATATTTCCGAAAAATAACTATAGCATCATAGACATATGCATGCGGTAACATCATACTACGCGGACTTTGTTATAATTTTATCAACACGTATTTCCTAACTACACTTAGGAAGTACTTACAAAAATTTGATGATAAATAAAAATGTCTCTTGCGCAAATTTGATGATAAATAAAAATGTCTCTTGCGCAAATTTGATGATAAATAAAAATGCCTCTTGCGCAAATTGTCTCTATGAGAGATTTGAGCATGTATTTACTACCATTAATCTTAACTTTCTTTATAATGGACATCTCATAAAGTTTATACATTTTGCCCCACGTATTGAAAAACATATCCTTTAACATTCGATTCAATGTGCGAGAAACGAAAATCGTTAATCAAAATGGAAGACGCGGATCTTAGGAGGGAGAAAGTGATTGAAGCGTTTGGGTACGTAGAGAAGTTGCTTAAGGAAATTGGCTATGAGATAACTTGTGGGTCCCTCAATAACAAATTAGGAGGTCGATCTTGTCTAGACAGGAAGACAATATATTCTTTATATCCTTGTCTTCTATATATCCTCTTCTTCTTACCCGAAAGTTCAACGAAAGAGAGAGACGAAAGATAAAAGATTGTTTGACTTTCCTAATCTCTTCAAGAAGAGGGAATAATAGAGGGAGAGATGACTAATGGAAGACCGAAAATTCGGTGTTTTGTGGTGCATCGCCATAAGTAGCGTGGTGGAAAATTTCGGGAACAACAATGCAAGTTCATAACATAAACATAAAATAAAAAAAAATGGAAAAAAAAAATAAAAATAAAAAACTCAGATATACTAAGAAACCCTCACACAAAAATATTTTCTGAATTCAAATAAGCGTTTAACTAATTCAGTGTTTTTGTCAACTTTTTTGTTGATGGTCCAAATCTGCGTATTACGCTGAACATGTTCGGCGCCCCACTTAGCAGTCGAACATTTTCGGTTGAGCGGAAACTAATGGGTTGCCGAACGCGTCCTCATGTGTGTGTGGTGTGTGCGGTGTCTGTGTGGTATGTGGGATGTGTGTTTGTGTTGTGTGTGTGTGTGTGTGTGTGTGTGTTCATGAGTGATGAGCAATGCCCCCCGAGCCCCCCAACCCTTATATATATATAATAAAATAAAAACGTTTTGGCTCGGTCGATTTTGGGCCACGTTCGGGCGTGACACCCAACGTTCAGATTCGGTCATCGAGCGCAAATGCGATGCTACGCAGGTCCAAATATATCCAAACTCATAAAACTGAATACATGATATACCCTAAAGAACATACATATCACAAAAAAAAAAAAAATCAAGAAAAAAAATAAAAAAACGAGGCAATATAGCAGTTTCAGCGCAAAAATTGGCGAGAACACTACTTATTGACCACATGTGATAATTAATGGAAGTCCGAAAATTCAGTGTTTTTTGGCGCAGGCACTTAGTGTTGATTAGATCCCAATCGAACGTTTGAGTTTCCATTCGCCTGGAAGTTTAGACTGTATCATAATCCCATCTTATATATGTGGGATGTTTAACATGCAGTCGTTGAGGCTTTACTGTCTTAGTTGTCCTTCCCTGTTGATTATCCGCACCGATGCATTCATTATTGAATATTCGACGGGGGTTTTAGCAAGGCCAATCTGGCATGTGGTTTATCTGCTTGATCACAAAATACAGATCTACTTATTTTTTTTTATTATATTAGAAATATGTGTTTTCATTGTAATATTGGTTTTTTCGAGACTGATAAGTGTAGGTAAAAATTTAACTTTGTCGTCAAACTTTATCTTTAAGGATATCACCCTGAAGTATATACATAGCACTAAAAAAAAAAATCAAAAAAAAAAATCATAAATCACGGCAATATGGCAATTTCAGTGAAAAATTCGACGAAAACGACACCGCCTATTAACCACGTGTGGACTTCCAACCGACTCTTTGTGAGCATCGTTTCAATTTTGTATTGTACCCTAAAGTCCAAGGAGGCTAATCACACGCGTTGGTTCCCACGTGCGAACGTTTAAGGTCTTAACATTTACAAGAAGGTCTTAGGGTTTATGAGCCAGGGGCTTGGGATCTTACAACTTAGGTTGTTAGGGTCTTAGGGTTAAGCGTTGAGGCTCAGAGGCTCGGGACTTGGGGCTTATGACTTAGGGCTAAGGGTTTAGGGTTAGGGTCTAAGAGTTGAAGGGTGAGTGTTGAAGGTTTAGGATTTCAGCTTGGGTCTTAGGGTTTAGAGTTAGGGCTTAGGGTTGACGGTAGCGATTTTTGGGTTTTGGGCTTTGGGTCTTATAGTCTTAGGGTCGTAGGGATTAGAATTTGTTGCTACATTTTTGGGGTTTAAACCACTAGTACCTCCGCCAGTGTTGGGAAATTATAGAAAAGTGGTTGTTTTCCCCAACTCCTGAAAATTCAGAGGTCGGGCCCAACGAAGGCTGCCATTGATAAATCTGATCGGCGGCGGTCATTTCGTTTCGGCCATCCGAAAAGGTCGGAAGCTCACCCGAGGCCGGCTATTTTCCCAAGCGGCAAAGGTACTAGTGGTTTTAGGTTTATGGTCTTAGGGCATTACGGTCTTAGGGATGAGGGTTCAACCTGAAGGGCTTATGGTATGAGGGCTTACCGTTTAAGGTTTAGGGTTAGAAGGCTTCGGGACTAGGCATAATACTTTAGGGTCTTGGGGTGTTAGGGTGTCAGGTCTTATGGTATCACAGTTTAGAGCTTAGGGTTCATTGTTTTAGGTTTAGGTTTAGGGTCTAGAGTTTAGGGTTGCGGACACAAACACTTTCCAAATGTATATATTTGTACTGTCAACTTGAAAACCACAGATGTTATCATGAATATATCGCTATATCAAGCATAATCATAATATATATCATCGCGACAACCATCAATCAAAAAAATAACAAAATTTTGTTCATAGCAGCTAGTGATGCATTAAGAAGTGCAAATACAAACCTCTTTTGTCATCATATAATTGTCATAAGAAAAAGAGAAAACTTCAAAAAATGCAAAATACAAAAGACATAAGTAATGTATCCAACAAGTCTTACTCGAAAAGCCAATGACTAACCCTAGAAAAACCCATACATTTTTTGTGAACACCCACTAGAAAGAGCACATCAAATTACCTAGCAAACTATCTCCTAAGCCTAGATGTTGGACCAAGAACATTAGGGAAAAACATAGCACTAAAATGAAAGTAATTGAACTAACTTTCATCCTACAAAAACACATTTATATCTATAGTTGCAAACATCAAATAGTTGGTCATTTGGAGTCTGAATCATGTATGTTTTTGATGGTGAATCTATCAGCTCGACCCCTTGACCTCTCATAACAAGTGGTCCTTTGTCGGTCATTATTTAACGATCTCTTAACCTTTTAGGCACAACTTGCTCATCGAAGTTGTTGTTGTTATTTTTGTCATCCTCCTCCTATACATGGCAACCACTGAACCACCAACATGTTCTCTATGGGTTAACCACCTCTATCGCCTGTTGTATCCCACATTTCATGGCGAGCTCATTTGTTCTTGATCTCCTCTAACTATTACATCTCTTTGTTTTTTGTATTTGTCTCTCTGGAAGTTAGCATTCATCCTCCCCAAGAGTGTGTCCTATCATTCACAGTCCCAGTGTTCGAGACCTCTCATGCTTTCTATTTTTATCTCATGTGGACAAGAACCCTACCTGTCCAACGACGTTCCTAACTGCCTTTTCCACCAATGTCACTCACAACCGACTACTTCAGGGCAACAACAGTCAAAAGGTCTTATAGGTGCGCATTGTTAAGTCCTACCAAGATTTGGCTATGCCCATTGATTCTTGTTGAACACTCGAGGTCAATCTTAGTATACGGGAGCGAGATAGAGTTGACTTTCCTTCACAAACACGTTAGCTTCTAGCCTCGTGTATTGAAGGTGAATGCCTCCTCGCACTTCGAGGTAACTCTGTGACTTTTCAACCCCCCTAAAACCCTCCCACTTGTTCTCCCGACTATTGTCCCCAATGGTTCATCGCATAAACAAGGAGCTAGCACCCCTCTCCCCGGTGTTAGTTGGCAAATAAGACTAAGGGGACAATGTGTTACTTGGATCTCATTGTGGGTTACCGACTTGTTGCGGTCAGCCTTGAGGGTTATCATGACCAATTGCTACTAAAGTGTCGGAATCAAATCAAGGTCATATTGTATGCACAATCTAACAAGGGTAAGTGGGTGGATTGATTTGACCCCAAGAACCAAAAGAATCGGGTCAGACAAATCCTTGACCAGAACGACGTAAAAGAGAAACAAATGTAGTCACAAGAGTTGGGGTAAGGAGATCGGTAACTAGACTTTCAGTGCACGTCAAATAGAATAGGGAAGGTGGTAGACGCTTGAAATGATTAGGTAGTATAGGTAAAGATTTTCCTTTTCTCCCTACCAATCTTTCTTTCTTATCTCCAAAGTTGTTATTGTATAGTAGCTTGAGGTTGGTGGCAACCCTCCACTATTTCCCTCCATAAAGAACTTATCAACAATGGTTGTCTCCTCTATGATTTCCTCATGTACAGATCCTTGTTCCATTCAGCTCACCCTATCTTATTACTCCGTGCCACAATACACTTTCTCTAGTATGAAGTCATATGTCCATATGTGCACCATTTATCTATTGACAGTTGCATCTATTTGCTGATTCTTTTTTATTGCCCCTAATCCTCTTAAGTCCGTCCATATGATAAATCTCCTCTCCATCACGTCATATCTAAATGTCATGAGGCAGTGCAATGTCGCTAAGAGCTCCTTCCTAAACTAGATGTAGCCCCTTTCAACCGAGGTGAAGGTAAGATTGTCAAACTAAAGAGTCTTTTTCAGCCTTTTGCACGACTACCCCAACTAAAGCTATAGGACCGTCGTCTGACTCTCTAATGAAGAGTCTTTTCATCGTTGCATCATACTAGTATGGCACTCCTAAAATGATACCTTATTTTTTAACCTTTATTGAAGTATCTGTTTTGCTTGTCATCTCCTCCATGTTCAAGAAAGATCCGCCGCTTATTGCACCATCTCTCTTCAAGGCTCGACTGTCATGACAAATTCGGGTATAAAGACCTGGTAAAACCCATAAACTTCAAGGAAGCTCATTACCTCACTCGTGGTCTTGAGAGCTAAGGGTCAATGAAAACAATTATCTGTCTTTTTGGACCAGGACGTCTACCCTTCAGAAAGCACCTAAAGCATAAAACCGTTAAAATTTAATTTGTTTTGGAACATGAACGTCTAGTATTTTGGTGACTCCTTGAACATGCTCCTACATTAACCTCCTAACCTAATCATCCGTCATCGTGTGATCCTTTAGCTTTAGTCCCTATGTGTGGGAACGTAATCTCGGGGTATATGTTCTCCATTACTTTGAAGATATGTCGATACACGATTGCAACTTCATTTCTTCACCCATAGGGTACCCCAGGAACGTTTGTATAGGCCCCCTTAATGCATGGATAGTTGTCATCAACCTACTAATCGGATCTATAAGGAACAATTGATAACTTGAGTATAAATTTATCAAGTAGTAAATGCATATTCCCGCAAACGGCTAGATTAGTAGATCCATGTTTGAAAAACTATCAGCATGGCGCATAGTCACTGAGTTTACGTTCCACAAATTTTGGGTCTATCTTAGGTTTTCTCCTTTGTTCTATGAGCAAAACTAGTGGTTGATGTAAAGGTTATTGACTAACTTAGTGACGTCCAATAAGACCTTTTGATTTAAATACTTCATAACCTCTTAACAATCTGGTGTTATTCATGTTAAGAATGTTAGTCAGTATGTCTTTCTCCACCTCCTTTGTCCCTTCCTTTCCTATTTGTCCCCTTTCCCTTTGTCTGTATTGATGCTTGTCTCTACTAGCAGTAGGAACCTAAGAGGGGCCGTTTTGTTAAATCATCTACTAGTAGTATTTGTAAACCCATTGTGGACCCTGTTTAGAACTTCCTCACATTACTACGAGGGTGTATAGCTCAATCATATAGATACGCAATTAACTGTCAGTGCCCCATAGGACTCAGAGAGGACCGTCTTTTCATCACCATTGTAAGGTCGCCATCTATAGCAAGCACCTACTAAGGCTACTCTGAATACTCATTGAGCCAACAGTAACCACGTAAAGGGAACAGTAGGTTAAACGGAAGGTAAAAAGACTGTGTTGTGAAACGTTATGTCGCTTTCCATCTTTGTCTTTGGGCACTGTTAATGTCATTGATGATGTCTACTGTTGCTTCTGCAGCCCCTGTTTCTTGTTGTCCTTGTTCTGTTGCTGCTCGCTGATGTAGGTAGTAGAGCATGTCTGGCCAGGCTACTGTACCATCATCATATTTGATGTGTAGGGAGTATTTAGGTGAGCGATATCTAAATCCGGTGGGCCTCGTGGGATTGGAGGGTAAGGAGGCGATGGGGGTGAAGGTTATCCCATCTTGGTCTTATCGTATAGGGGAGGAAGGCATGGAGTGTATGGGGGAGGGGGGGTCAATGGAGGGGAGTCCAGTAGAAGTGGAGCAAAAGGTAGAGCAAAATGGGAGGTGTGGGGTTGGAGGGTTTTCCAGACAGGACTCACTAGGTAAAGGTGGTGAGAGTTGTGTCCATAAGGGATCAGTTGTGGGGGTGAGGGGGAGGAGGGAGGAAGAGATGGCGCCGTGGGGGGATCTTCGTTGGGTAATGGTGGGGGGATGCACAGGAGCCTGGAGGGGAGGGGATGGTGGAGTCCAACGTTTCAGTGGTTCCCCATTGTCTTTTATCGACCGAATGGATGCTAGGATTAAAGTATCACCTTGTAAAGACAATACATGTGCCTGTTGCAGTCTCCATTTCCACAATTGTTTTTCCCCCAACCATTGTTTCTAGTTTAGCTATTGTCTATCATCTAAGTCCCCAAGTTTTCTCTTTGGGTCTAGCCTAGTTTGTTTGAAGGTTTTAATTCCGTCTACTTTCCATACTTAGTCAGTTGTAGTTTTAAGTACATTTTTTACTTAAACCATGTTCTACGTTTTCTCCTTGGCTCTATCCTAGTTGATTTGAAGGTTCTGATTTTGTACGAGTTTCGTACCTAGTAAGTTGTTAAATTAATATTTTTTTTAGTCGAACCTATACTTTATATATTCTTGTCCTCGGTGTATCTGTAATTTGTTGCATGTACCCGAAGGTTTGCTCTTTTCCTTCAGATGGACATTTGGCACACCATATTATCATGAGGACTTCTAATCATATGTGTTAAAAAAAATTCACTTAAAAGATGAATTATTTTGCTGGTATCCCTAGAAGCAACAATATCAAGTTTCATGGGAGATCCTTGCTTGTGAGGTATCACTAAGCTTCATCTCACCACCTCCATATCTTGAGTGTCAAGGGGCATTCCATCAAACAATTTTCCGAGTTCACTACTATCGTGTAAGTTTCTTGCTGAACATAGACATCATACATTGTTGTTGGGACATCATGTTTCTCACACTTTTTAGTCGACCTCTTCTTGGCTTGTTGCCAGACTCTGTCATTTGAATGACTTCAGCTACAAAGACCTAAGGCTTACCTTTGAGTCAACATAGGTCAATAAAACCACTAATTTTTATTTATTTATCCAATTATGACTTCTATACAGGATCTGATACTCCTTCAAGAACTTTTCAATCTTTTAGAACAAAGGATATTTTCAAGTGACACTTTAGCTTTGGAAGATCCATCCTCCAATTCATATCTTTTAGGCTTGACTCCATTGCCTCTACTATATTTAGCATCTTTCTTACAGTTGCAATCGTATTTATATCATTTTGCTCTCTAAAAGAGTTTACTCAACTAGTGCGAACTTGTGGAACATACACCAGTTTTATACGATGGTTTGAACGCTATGAACACATGTTTGGGTTTAAATTCGTGTTCAATTTTGAACGTCGTTCAACTTATTATTATTATTATTTTAAATACTATTCCTCTCTCTCTCTCTACCTCTCTCTCTCTCTCTCTCTTTCTCTCTCTCTCTCTCACACACACACACACACACACACACACACACACACACACACACACACATTCTATGAAACACCCGCGGACGCGTCCGCGGGGTCGAGCTTGGAGGGCGGCCGTGATCACGGCCGCCACGACTCCGGCCGCTGTTGGGTGCGGCCGCGACTTTCAAGAATTTTTTTATACTTTAAAAACTTCTTAAAAAAAAAACAAAAAATATGGGTTTGTAGATCTTTTCGAGATCTGAATTGCGCAACTTTTTTATTTTATTTTTTGACTTCGTCTTCGAATTTTAAAAATTCAAAAACTAATTTTCCTCAGGCAAAAACTTTTTTTTTTTTTTTCCAAGAAAAAACTATAAAACTTATGTGTTTTTGTATTTTAAATTCAATAAAGTTTTTGGATATGAACACAACGCAAAAGTTGTTCAGTATATTTTTCTGCATAACATATTTTGTTTTCAGAATTGTTTTTTTTTTTTTTTTTCCATGGCCGTGGGGGCGCGGCCTAGGCCGCTCATGGCCGCCTCCGGGGGGGATTCACATCTCTCTCTCTCTCTCTCCCTCTCTCTCTCTCTCTCTCTCTTTCTCGCTATGGTTCTCTCCCTCTCTCTTTCTCTCTCTCTCTCTCTCTCGCTCGCTATGGCTCTCTCTCTCTCTCTATGGTTCTTTATCTCTCTTTGTCGCTAAGGTTCTCTTTCTCTCTCACACACACTATGGTTCTCTCTGTCTCTCTCACACACTATGGTTCTCTCTCGCTCTCACACACACTATATTTTGTTTTCAGAATTGTTTTTTTTTTTTTTTTTCCTCTCGCTCTCTCTCTCTCTCTCTTTCTCTCTCTCTCTCTTTCTCTCTCTCTCTCTCTCTCTCTCTCTCTCTCTCTCTCTCTCTCTCTCTCTCTCTCTTTCTCGCTATGGTTCTCTCTCTCTCTCTCTCTCTCTCTCTCTCTCTCTCTCTCTCCATCACAGAGCGTTTGAACGTTGTAGGCGGTAGTGTGTGTGTGTGTGTGTGTGTGTTTTTTATGAACTGAGGAATTGAACGCTGCATTCGGTCGTGTTTATTCGGTTCAAAATTGAGTGGGAAACTCGCCCTTGATGAACGCGGGGTTACAAAGCAATGATTGCAGCACATAACGTAAAGAGAGCCTAAGGATGACAGAGTTATATGGTGGTGAGATAGATCGGAAAAAAAAGTCAGAAGGTTAAGAGGAGGTCCGAAGATGAATAATATGATGGAGAATATCATAGGATAGGAATCGTTATAGAGAGAAATTAAGTTCGTTAGGTTTCAATACAAGAGAATAAAGAGAAGGTTGAGGTCGTATGCGAGTCACCTTTCTGTGGATGCCAAAAGAGAATTACCGCCACTTAGAATAATTTGTGGGAGGTTGAAAAAACTTATGGTGATAACTACATCGCACGAGAGTTTAGTTGACGGTCACAGAGATATAAATGCCTCATATTTTAGAGTATCGAAATAAGATTATCAAGAGGAGTATGGTTTGAAGGTACTGCAACTTGAAGTTTTGTGAGACATGTTGGAAGTTATTTTCTATGAGACTAACTGAACCCCCCATCCTACCGTTTTGGTCTCTATATCAGTTGAGAAAGATGATTTGATATGTATATTAAATGTATATTAAATGTATATTAAATGTATATTAAATGTATATTAAATGTATATTAAATGTATATTAAATGTAAGAGACCACGTACCGCAATATATGAAACCAAACAAATGAAGAATGCCAGTAAAAACAGTGGTTGACTAACTTGCAAAAATTTAGCTGAGATATTCATTCATAGATGAATTTATTGTTTGCAGTGTTCAAAAAATGATATTGTAAGAAAATTTGTACTCACACTTGAAGTCAAAATCATTTTTTTTACTTTTTATCATCCCCAATCAAATTTTCTAGTTGAGATTTATGTCATTGTGTGTATATGCACATGATTTTTTCGTATGAGGTGTACAAATATATATACATACGCAATCACATACATGCAACATACAAAAATAAAATAAAATAAAATAAAATTTATAAAAATGTTATGCATTATTGCAAATTCATATACAAGCAATGTTTTCCTGAGCCTGTTTGAGCGGTTTTCCAATATTCTTATTAAAATTTGAGGGCGGAAAAAAAAAGGTTACCAAAGTGGTTGAGGACCGCCTACCCAACTGGGAAGATAAATAAATAAAGTTAAAAATTAAAAAAATATATAATTTTTTTTTTTTTTTTTTCTCTTCTTATTTTGGAACAAAATTCATGTATGACCTGAAGAGAAAACCTATTTTGTTTATTTTTGTACATAATATAGTTTTGCTTAGAATTTTTGGATTTCCCCTTCCTTTGGGACCTTTTTTAACCTTTGCACGACCGAGTAATCCAAACAACCAAAGTGACCCCAATAGTTTGGATGGTGACCGAATAAAAAAAGGGTAATCTAAAAAGTTGCGTTGCCACTTGTACGCACCCTCATACGAGTA
>BFEA01000128.1:374621-393385 GCA_003427395.1 Chara braunii
TGTGTGTGTGTGTGTGTGTGTTTGTGTGTGTGTGAGTGCATGTGTGTGTGTGAGTGCATGTGTGTGTGTGTGTGTATGCATGTGTATGTCTTGTTAGTGTTTTTTTCTCATTTTTTTCCAAAGGCTGGTTTCAGTAGTTGTAGGATGTCGTTTTGTTTACCTTGCAAAACACAACTTTTGTTTGTTATACTCTCATAGTAGTAGTGACTAACATGATAAAATTTCACTTTGAATGGGAAGAACCCTTTGCATAATTTTTATGGGTGTGCGCACTGTAACAACAACCAACAGGCAATAAAACATGTTACTGCAGTTACTCGCTTGCACAAGAAAAGAAAAAACTATTTCTTTTTACCAGGATAATAATCTTCATAAGTTCATAATTTATTTCATAAGGGGCGAGGGGAGAACATCAAGGGAGGATTTATAGTCGTATCATCCAAATTGTTTAATTGTACAAGGGTTGGACCAAGTCACTTAGATTGTCTGAAGGTTGGGGTTGGACAACTTTAGGGGTTGTTTTGTGGCATATGTTACTCACAAGAGCCTGGTTTTAAACGACTTTTGAGTACATAGGGTCTATGGGTACAATTAAACAACCTCACACCTAAAAAAAAAGAAAAAAAGAAAAAAACATACGACATCCTTAGTGTACAATTGTCGTACGAGTAGCTGTATGAGTATGCGTCTATGCATAGGGGGGCATTCCAATCCCTGCAGTCCTGCACAGGTTCAGAGAGGGTACACGACCACAAAATATGACATATCAAATAATATCTTATAATCGAATTAATTGCTCCTATGAGTCCTATCTATTAAAAGTTTTTGTTTATCTTGATAAGACTGTGAAAAGGACAACAAATTTTGCTTCGACAACTCTATGGTATAAAAGTCTTTATTAGAAGATGTTCTAAATTCCCAATAAGAAACATAATTGAGACCTTAACTTATGACACACAAACGTAGGCTTACACCACTGATAACTTGCTAAGACTGAGAGTGAGGCAAATTAAAGAGATAAATGAGACCACATGAAAAAAGTTGATCAATCACGACAGACTATCAAGCTAGAGACATTGTACTTCTACATGATACTTCTCTTGAGACTCAATAAACAAATAAGTTGGAAACTAGATTGATGAGACAATTCAAAGTTATCACAAAGTGAAAGAAAAAGTCAATGAGTTGACTAAGATGGATGAAACAAGATCTTTTGGTATCGTATTAGGATCCTGATTTCAAAAATTCATTCTTAGAGATGCAAATTTGATCCCCAGTTCGAGCAACATGCTGGGACGTGGCCCGTGTGTCACCGGGTTCCTTGTCCTCGATGATAGCTGGCGGTCAACTCAATCAGAAGAAGAGGCGTAGTCCATGACTCCATGGACCATATGAATTTTTGTTTTGTTGGGAGGATGGCAGCAGGTCTTTGCAAAAATCCAGGGCAGTCCTTACATTTTTCGTGCCACATGCAGTTTCATGCCATAGCTTGTGTAAACCAATGAACTTCTGTTTTTGTTTAATTGCAATTTTTTTTCTGCATTATTGTTGTGTTATCCTGGACCTCGCCTGGCGATTGGGAGCGCATGTGAACATGCTTTATTCGTTTTCTTTTGTTGGTATTTTGTTTATGCTCACAGTGGATATGAATTGACTTGACTCGTTGGACAACAAATTGTGAAACGTTGTTATTTCATTGCACGAGTCTCGATGGGGTTATTTGCCTCACACAGTCTGGTAAGGCAAATCATCTAGCATCTTCAAATTGAATGTAGCAGTCTAGCTGCGACTCTAGCATCTTTGTTGTTTTGTAAGTTGAGGGCAGGAATGCCTAACCAAACATCGACTCATGTGGTCAAGGG
This sequence comes from Chara braunii, assembly GCA_003427395.1. Lineage (NCBI taxonomy): Eukaryota > Viridiplantae > Streptophyta > Charophyceae > Charales > Characeae > Chara > Chara braunii. Next base: position 376,484 of record BFEA01000128.1, read on the forward strand.
CTTTGGAATCATTTCGATGAGGCTCTCTGGGGTTCCCCGGGGAGAATTGACGAGAGGAAGGGTGGGAGGGGGTCTCATAAGGGGTAGTCTTGTAGGATACTAAGAAAGAAAAAGAAAAACGGGAAAAGAAAGTATCTCCCTTTTTTTTGGAGGGGGGGGAAGTATCTCCCTTATCTTGCAGCCCACCCTTTTTTCTTTTACTTTTAACCACGGCTTGTGACAACCTCGGTCATCGTCGGCGGCCCACACACAACGCCGGCGTAACCGAGATCGTTAGGGTGCACTGAACTCCAACGACCGACCGATGTCATCTTCGTCCACCGTGGCTTAGCCCTATAGGGCATCCGCCGAGCTGTGCCACGCTTACGCGGGCTATTTCGACTGTGTGAATTTGGCGCTTATTCTGCTCAGACAGGAAACTCCTACCGGTAGTATTGAGGGAATTTGAGGTGCGTCCTGAAAAGTCGTACTCTGTATGAGGATTCGCGGAAGTGTGGGCAAGCTCTACTGACGCAGCTGCAGTATCGGTGTTGATGATTGCAGGTAGCGGAATAAACTTGACCGTCACGGTGATAGATAGCAAAGCAAGCATGACAGCTGCATGTCATATCATCTAGATCGAGCTATGGTAGTCCGAATCAGGTAAATAGTCCGACTGTTTTCTGTGGAGTGTGAGTTCGGAAACGATGTGGATGTGTTGGGACAGACAAAGATGGCGACGGGATCGTTTGGCCCGGCGTGATGGCTCTGGCACGCCACCTCAGTGATTGTGACACAGTCGGATTTGTCTTGTTGAGTCCGTGGCTTCAACCTGTCAAAGACATCCCTTCCCCTCAAACAGAGTAGGGGTGGACCTCCTCAGCTCAAATATCACTACTGTTCTTCGACCGCCTTACACCCTCGTCGGTAGCGTTCGAGATATTCGAGGCAGCGTACGTACGGGCAGGTATCGCTCACTCCGAGTCGATCGAGGTATATACTCGTTGTACGAACCGCTCGTCAGAGCGGTGCGGAGGCGTTCCTGCTCCCTCTCGGATGCCCATAACCACTCGAAGAAGTCGAGACAGCATTGAATGTCTCTTTGTTTCTCAGCCGCCGTAGGTTGTCCTTCGTCTCATGCTCCCCAGTTGTGTAATCTGTCTAGCTTCGCGCCGTGCCTACCGGGGGTGGGTGGATGAATCGCACTTCAGAGTCAGAGGTTGAGAGTTCGAGCCCTGCAGCAGATGCTTTCTGTGCTCCATCGTCTTTTGTACTTCTTCTTCGTCGCCCTGGCGCCGCTGGCAAGTAGTTCTTGGTCTTTTTCTGCTCCAGCTGTGCAACCTGTGTAGCTTCGCACGGTGCCTGCCTACAGTCTTCCCCGGAATACAACGTACGGTCATTATAGCTGAATTTAGACTGAAACATACACCAAATTCAGCTATAATGACCGTACGTTGTATTCGGGGGAAGACTGTAGTGGCTGAATGCCAGTCTTGGGGGAAGTTGAGAGTCCGAGCCCTGCAGATACTTTCTGCGCTCCGACGTCTTTTTTTTCTGGTTCGTCTTCTTCACCATATCGCTGTCTAGTTCTGCCGCTGCCTGGTCGTGCTCGCCGACTTCTTACGAAAGGCATGCTGCTTCGTCTCACCGGATCCTCCACGTGGCCAGTATCAGGGGTTTCTCCGTACGTTGTCTTCGCATTTGGCATGGCTGTGCGCGAGCTAGGACCCTACCTTCAGTTTGTTCCAGCGTCATGCCGCCCGCTGACGGGCCGAAGATCTCCCGTTGACCGGTTGATGTGCCGTCGAGCAGATCGGTAATGAGAGACTTGAGGAGTACCTCCTGCTGCAGCAGGAATGCGGTTGGACCAACCTCGTATTCAATTTGGTCGATTCATTGAAGAAACACAAACTTTAAGACGGCCGTGATCGTATTGCAGTGCTTGTCCTATGTGCTGCACGACACGTTGACTGTTACTTTTTACCTGTTGTTTTCTTTTTTACCACTGATTATTCCGTACTACCGTTGCGCGGCAGAATCTATGCACTTCCGATCACCCTCGGCGTACCATCAGCACGTGTTCTTATCATTTGTTTGCCAGCATGGAGGCTCAAGTACTTGCTTGCCTGCTTCTCCTACTGACGCTCATCGGAGTGCGTATGCCACGACATGTGTACGGAGAGGACAATCTGAGCAACAGGGGTGTTGCCGAGGCAGCTCGGCCTTCGGCACGGCCCGACGTCCGCTCGCCATCCTCCTCTCCTGTGTCGGCGACGAACCAGGTGTCTGGAACTGGCATGTCTCACCCTTACGTTGAGAAGGACTTTTTGGTCTTCGGGGCAGTCGTCTTTGACCATGCGCGAGGGGTAGAAGGCAGACGACAGCTTGGGCGATGGTGGCGCGACCATGCACAACGCTGTGAGTTTGATGTCGTTGTGGAAATCGACGGCAAGGCGTCAACCTTATCTTGTCTAGTTCCAGGTTACACATTGCGGATCCGCGAAAGAATGCTCGCCGACAAGTTCAACAGCCGCGACGGTGCGGTGGTTGGCTCCGTAAGCGTCCATACGAACGATCGTCGTCGTCGTGTTCTTGGTAAGAGGAACGACCAGGAGGGTGAACGTGAGGAGGACGATGCGGATGGGCACGCGGATGCTAAACATCGGAATCATGGCGGTCCAATTGGCGCAAGAAAGGAGATTTTGGAAGTGCGTGTCCAGCACGGGTTGGAACACGAAGAAACGCAGTCGTCGGTTCTGTGGAAGCGGTCCTTTTGGATTGACCGACACATGCGCACTCTGTGTGTCAACGTCGATGCGTATGCTATCTGGCGGAACTATGAGCTTTTCTCCGAGGAAAAGCAGGAGGAGGAGGAGGAGGAGGAGGAGGACGGAGTCGTAGCTTCGGGAAGTCACAGACAACTCGAGAGGCACAAGGGAGGAATGACAGTGAGACGGCGTCGGACAGCTGCGGGTTTGGCTGGTAGCCGCCGCAGCAGCAGCAGCGAGATGAGGGCGGAAACATCCACGGTCCTGGTTCCATCAGCATACCTAATTAGAGCAGAGAGGAGTTCGTTGGAACTTGGACACCTCATAATGTCCGCAAGAACGCGAGAAGCTGTCATGGCGGCGGCAGCGGCTCTGAAAGACACGTGCCCGTGGTTGGAAACGTGGGATCGAATGGGCCAGCGGCAGCCGTCTACAGAGTCCGATTATTTCGAAGCGGCTCATCCCACGGCGTCTTGTGGGCGGGATGAGGGGTGGGAAAGTCATCATGACTTTGACCACAACGGGCACCCTTTGACAGCAGCAGAGGGGCAGCGAAGTTTTTCATCCTGCGTGTTTCGTTTTGACCGTAGGGCCCCTTATTGCCAGCACCACTCAGGAGCAGCAGCAACCTCTCCGGCAATCTCAAGGGCGACAACACAAGAACAAGGAGCGCGAAACGGAACGGTCGTTTCTTTCTGTCCGCAGCAGAGATGGCGTTACAGCGAGAAGTGGAGCGAGCATGATGGAGGAGGAGGAGGAGGTGTTGAGTCACAAGACAAGTATCTGATCTCGCAATTCGCCGGTCGACGTTGCACATATTACTCATCAGATTGCCCTTTGCCGACGTCGATGACCGCTTCGCAGTTCCTTGAAAGCGACACCGAGTGCGGGGCAGAGGATAGAAGCGCCCGCCTGAGCGAGTGTGGACAGCATCATCCCAGAATAAACGCAGCAGCTGTTGGGTCTGTCGACGATGATCGAGCTTGTACTGCCAGCGAAGGAAGGAAAGGAAGGGGGCTCTTCATGGCAGAGGAGGGAGAGGACATGCCGTTGACGTCATCGCGCGTGGACGATGACGTCAACGACAGGTCTGGACACGGTGTGATGGCACCCGTGGTAATCGGCGTCGCTTCCGAGCTTGCAGCCATAGCCACCACCATAGCCTGCCTTCTTCTCGCTGTTCGTTTTCGGCGTTGGGTCGTAGTTGCCCTGAAAGCTCTGCTGTCGGAGCTTCTCTTGATGAGATCGGGATCGGGATCGGCACCAGCAAGCAGCTCGCCCACGGCGATTGCCGTGGCTGAGCCCAGTGAGTCAGACGACTGTTGGATGGCGAAACCCCCCCACGCTCTCGATTTCCAATGGACGCTCCATTCATCGTTGAGAACGATGGAGGCGCGCCAATCAAACTCGGCATGGGTGGGGGCTCATCATGAGAGGTCAGGCAAATCGGCGGCGGGAACAGATCTGTCGCCAGCGGATCCAGACAGTCCACACGCGGAGCCTGCGGCAGCAGCAGCAGCAGCAGCGACCGCTCGTCCGTGGACGCTGCGGACCGTAGCGCCATCTCTTGAGGCTGTGGGGACCACTAGTGATTCTTTCGGCTACTTGAAGCACAGGTCTGGCGGAAGCAGCAAGTACCCACGCGGCGGCGCGAACGAGACAGTCCTAGCAAGCGGAGAATCATCGGCGTCGCAGTTTTGGGATCAAGTGGAGCGACTGTGCTTTCGGTCGTCCTCGTTTGACCAGCCGCTGATTGGTAATTACAATTGCGACGCCCTCCGCATCAGTGGCAGCAGCAACGAATCTAGCGATCGCTCACAGCCGCCGACCGCGATGATGTGCCGATGGAACCGGGACAAGGCAGGGAGGTTGCAGAGAGAAGAAATTTTCCGAGTTGATTGAGTAACTGCCAAGTGCCATGCCCAGAAGTAATGTAATAATGGAGCTCTCTTGAAGGAATCCGACTGCATTTCGATTGGGTCAGGAAAAATATCGAGGTGAGTACGCCCTGGGTGTGATCATACTGATCGACACTACCTTCTTCCCCCGAATATAACGCCCGGTCATTATAGCTTTTATTTGATGCAACTTTCAGTCCAGATACGGCCATAATTACGGGGCGTTCTATTCGGGTGAAGACGGTAGATACGTGGACGACCAGTCGCGAAGTAATTACGGGGCGTTGGCTCTTCACTGTCTTCAGGCACACCGTTCATGCTCGAGGCGCCTGCTCCTTGTGGAGGGCTCCCAGAGTCCCAGGTGATGATGATGATGATGATAATGAGCAAGCGGCTTGCCTTGCAACTTTTTTTTTTTTTTTTTTTTTTTTTTTTTTGCCTTGCAACTTGCAAGCTCGACCCAGAGCATTTCGACCTTGGAAGATCCGTGCGGGCAGCAGATTAAGCTTTTGGTTATTAATCGAATAGAATAGTGCGAATCGAACCCTGAACCACTGCTTCGAAAGGAAAAGTTAGGGAGCTGACTCGGACGATGTCGATTACTCAATTATCCTTTACTATTGCCTTGTGAAGTCCCAGATTTTCCTGCTTTGCTGGAGCCAGGTCCCAGATTTTCCTGCTTTGCTGGAGCCAGGTCTCACTTAGCGACGGGCCTTAGTCGTGATAGCGATGAAGGAACGGAGCTGGGGTGAATTTGGAATGATGGATGTTGTTTTGGGACGAAGAGGCGGAGAATCCCCCTGAGGAAGACGGTTTGGCAACCGTCGAAACGCGCCGTCGGGGACTCCCAGCTGCTGTTGCTTTTATTGAGCTATTTGTGTAATCAAGTACATTTGTCACATCTCTGTGTTATCCTCTGCATGTGACGTTTTGTCTTCAACTCTCTTATATGACTCACTTAGCAAAGTTCTTCATTTCTGAGTCTTCTGACCGTCGATCTTCGCAATCTACGGTCAGAAATGGAGGATATGCGTAAGTGGGATCTGGCACCTGGACTTCTTTTCTGTTTTTTTTTTTTACGTCTGGACGTTCCTGTTTACTTCTGTTTTTTTTCTGTGCTAGCGAGTTTTCGTTTGAGATAGCCGAGTCCCACTGACGCTGATTCTTCATTTCTGGCCGTTGATCTTCCGAATCAACGGTCAGATTTTGAGAATTCGGGTAAGTTGGACTTGGCCCCCGCTCAACAGGGGCGATTGCTTCCGACGATTCTGGCCTTGGGCTGTTGCTTACGAAGGCGATAGGAGGCTCTGCCAGCGGCCTCGGATGCTTTCCTTACTCCCGAAACAAACAGGGTACTCTGTGTTTTCTACGGGAACGACAATCGTTTCGTCCGATCACACAGCGAGCCTCCTGTGGGTATGTATTGTTTTCTTTTCTTCTTTTCTTTTTTTTTTTTTCCTTTTTTTTTCCCCTAGAGGGCGGCATCCCTGATTCCATCTGGATTCGAACTCACGTCTGCATTTCAGCAGCTTATGGGTGTACTATTTGAGCTAAGCCCGTTGGTTGGGTATGTTTACTGACTGACAGTGACTGCAGGAGTACGTGCGGCAGTCAGACTGGCTGTCTCCAAGGGGACGAATGAACACACAGCTCGGATGAGATGATGGAGATATGTACCGACTGACCTGAGTGAGAGACAGGAGGACTTCCTTTGCGGTGCTACCGGTAGTAGTTTTCGGTAGGCGGCTCCTCCGCGCTGTTGGGTGTTGTACGTAGAGAGAGCCTCAGGCTTGTTTCCCAGGCATAAGAAGTGACTGCTACTGAGTTCTTACAGGCAAGCCCTCCTGCAGGCCAAGTAGTCGGGGGCGGGTGGGGGTTGGTTGGTGGTTCAGGCAGCGCCTTCAGCCTTATCATGCCCTTATGTGGATGGGTTCGTGAGGGATGGAATTCGCAGCATTTCAGGGTCGGCGCCTTTGACACGAATAAGGGACTAAGTTGTCACCCAGGCTGACCCAGCCCATTTGGCTCAATGGTACAGTCAGATCGCGAGCTTGAATCTCGAGGAACTATCATGAAATCAATAAGATGCAAAAGATAGAAGATTCTGGCAATATAACATGAATATACAGTAAGAGGCAACAAAGGATACCAGCTCGAATCCCGAGGAAGAACTCACACGAGACTCAGTTCGAATCTCCGTTTGTAACGTTGTGGATGTCAATCATGTCATCCGGTCCCAGGACCATGCTAACTAGGTATGACGCGAAGGACGTATTGAAGAGTTAACTGTTATCCGACCAATGGGCCTACTAGCTCAGTTGGTACACCCTTGAACTGCCGAACTGCCAGCCAAGAGGTTGACAAATGATCGAAATTTTTATTTTTTTTATTTTTTTTATTTTTTTAAACCGCTCCATCTATTGGTGGGGAAACCTGACAACTGATCGAAGTTGCTCCTCTTTTCTTGTTCTTCTTTTTTTTTATTTGGACCATTTCCCGATTTATGCGTGCCTTGCGTACCAGGGGCCATGCTAATCTTCTCTGTTATTGTTCCAATCCAATTTGCAACGGATGTCCCGAAGGACAGTCGCGGTTGTTTTGACAGTGATAGAGGTCTTCTTTCCCCCCCCCCCCAAAAAAAAAAAAAAAAAAGAAACGAAAAAAAAAAAAAAGAAAGAAAGAAAAAGAAAAGAAAAAGAAAATGATAGAGGGGAGCATAGTGACGAATAATAATATGGTTTGTCCCCTCTTCCTTCCTGTGTTCTATTGCCCCACTAGCAGACTTTTCGTTAAATTTGAATTTTTTTAATACAAGCCGGGAAACGGGCCCGGCGTCCCTTGACAAAAATTGAGTGCGTCCCGCCCGACCGGGAAGGCATCATCGGCCCAAGCCAGAAGGGGGAGATGGAAAAAAATGAAGCCCCAACACTTCGACACAAACCCAGCTAACAGCCATTACCTCAAAGCCAAAGCATTCCTCGAGTCAGAAGCGAAGAAAACATAACACAAAACTAACAAAGCTATCAGAGGCAATCCAACCAGGGCCAAACGCTTTGACACAATCCAGCCAGAAGCTGAGAAAGCAGAACACTTCATATCCCAACGCAGTAGTCGGAATATACTGTGACGTCATGAAATTCGAACTTGAAGTCGATCTTGTCTAACAGAAGATTCCGAGGATGGGAGGATGGAAAAAAAAAAAAAAAAAAAAAAAAAAAAAAAAAAAAAAAAAACCGGAGGAACTTCGGCACAGTCACGAAAACAGTTTGTAATTGCACTTCAGGCAGTCCCGCGAATACAACGCACCCCCACGCGACCCCACCGGACCCGAAACGTAGGTCATATACATTCAGCATTTAATTTACCGGCCCTTTGCCGCAAGTGCAATTACAAACCCAAACCCTGACTGCGCCGTAGTTTTCTCAAAAAAAGAAGAAGAAGAAGAAGAGGAGGGAAGCATAAGAGAGAGTACAAAAGCCCCTGAGGCACTCGAGAAGGGCACAGATTCTTTGACACTAATCTGGCCAAGAAACTTTGAAGAACAAAACATAGCCCGTGTCCTTCTGTCATACTGTATACAAACAACACCAGCAACAGGGCAAATAGAATGGGCCTCGCTGCACTACTCTCCAAATGTGCAAAACGAGAGTGAGTCTTCCGCCAGAATATGGAAAGATACACGGCCATGGTTTTTGTTTTTTGTGCATGACATTGTCGAGAGTAGTGCAGCGAGGCCCAATGTGGTGGATGCCTCAGATAAAGAACCCAGAGAACACCAGCCGGCCGGGGGTGTTTTGTCATAATCTGCAATGAAATTAAACAAGGATTTTTTGTGGGATTTTTGTGGGTTAATTACAAAAATATTGCTTCCTCTTAAGTTTCACAGCAAAAATAGCGTCTGGTCGAAGTTTCCTTAGCAAAAATATATGTTTCATTGCAGCTATACCGGTATCCCTTAGTTTCCAAGCAAAAATATCGCAGTACGCCTAGTTTGCCAGCATAGGGCTGGTCGGCACCTGCCCCAGGTACTCAGGTACTCAGACCTGACCTGGCATAGGTGTAGATATCTCAGCGTCAATAGCTAGGTCCTACGCGGAATAGTGAAAGCAGTCAAGTCTTCATCCACATCTTTCTTCTCTTCTCTTTCTCTCTCCCTCCCTAAGAATCCTCTCTCCTTTTCACGTCTCTTGAATGTATGATGTGGATGCGGACTCGACTGGTTTCACTATTAGGCGTGGGCCTAGCTATTGACGCTGAGACATCTACACTGACCCGGCATAGGGCAGGTAACGGCACGGGCTCGGAACAGAAAACTTGCCGCTGGCCACACCCGGCATTGTGTGTGTGTGTGTGTGTGTGTGTGTGTGTGTGTGTGTGTGTGTGTGTGTGTGTGTGTGAGAGAGAGAGAGAGAGAGAGAGAAATTCCCGTGAGTACATGTTTTCCCTAGCCTCTCTCTCTCTCTCTCTCTCTCTCTCTCTCTCTCTCTCTCTCTCTCTCTCTCTCTCTCAGAGTGTGTGTTTGTGCGTGCGTGGGCCACAGGCATTTCTGAGCGAATCTGGCCACATGTTTGCGTTCGATTCAGTTTGACTGAATGTAACACCTACATGTGGCCAGATTTGCGTGCAATGAATAGCGGGCATGGCCCCTGAGCTCTCTCTCTCTCTCTCTCTCTCTCTCTCTCTCTCTCCCCCGCTCCCTCCCTCCCTCCCTCCCTACTACGTTCGCTTGCTCCTCGGCCATCGACGCGTTTGAACGCCAACCTGCTGTGCGGGAACGGAAAAAAAAAATAAAAAAAAAATGAAGATATGAATGGCCGGTACCAGTTCCGGCCTGGGACAATTTTTTTGTTCCAGGCCGGTACCTTTAGCGGCCTCATATTGGGTCTCTGGCCTTAGGGCTGAGTCCCCGAGGCCCTGAGGCCATTGCCGACGGGTCCTGTGCTGGCAAAGTCTGCAAAAGTCTAAAGACCACATTTTTGCTGGGAAACTCTGTGGGCCCCATAAAGCTGCTGTGAAACATATATTTTTGCAAGGGAAACGTGGATCAGACCATAAATTTGCTGTCAAACTTTCGAAAAGCAATGCTTTCGCAATTTACCCATTTTTTTTGTTGTTGTCACTTTTGACCCATCCAGATGCTTGGGTTCCTTGATTGAAGGCAGACTGAGGGCGTACTCACACTAGCACTTTCTTACTTGTTTCTGGACAAAATTGTACCCAGATGCAGACAGGTAGGGACTTCAATGCGGTCAGATACATTTAAACCAGCAGTACTTGGCCCAGCTATCGGCCGCGGCGTTTTCCGTTAATGCGCTGCGCCTTTTGGGCTTCGGGGTACCCGACCACAATGGCTGGAAGCGCCAGCCGAAAAAAAAATTGAAACGGTACCCGGGCGCTTCCGCAAAAATTGGCGCGCAGGGGCAATCCAGGTTCGGCATGATAGCTGGGCCAAGTACAGGTGGTTTAAGATAGTGCTACCGTCTTCACCCGAATAGAACGCCCGGTCATTATCGCCGCATCGGGACGGAAAGTTGTGCCAAATACAGCTATAATGACCGGGCGTTCTATTCGGGTGAAGACGGTAGTGTGAGTGTACCCTGAGTATGCATTGTACAAAGTTCTCGGCATCAAATTTGGAAAAAAAAAAAAACGGAGATAAAAAAATCGTTTTTCAAATTCGCCACGCGAGCAAAATAATTGGAGTTTTACAGAAAGTCAGGTCACACTGTGCTGCATTAAAGATAAGCACTGCAGTTTCATTGTGCGCTGTGCATGCTCATGCGGTCTGATCGGGATTGCGGCACTGCACCTACACCAGTAGAGGCTAGGGTCTTCCCCCAAACACAACGCACCCCCTCATAATTATGAATGCGTACAAGGTAGTTTTAGAGTCCGATACGGTCAAGATGAGGGTGGATTGTGTTCGGGGGAATATGGTAGTAGTAGTCCATTTTCGGGTGAGGTGGGGACTGCGAGGGAGTGTTTTGTGGGCCATTGCACCTGTTTCTATGTGCGTGTTTGATCTTTTCGATCTACTCTCTGCATGCTTGATTGTATAAAATGAAGTTCACAAAAAATATATATAGATATATATATATATATCTGATCTCTGCATTCTGGATTGTATAAAATGAAGTTCACAAAAAAACGAAAAAAAAAACAGAAACAAAAGGGGAAGCGCCAGAGGCGCTTCACTAATGGACCGTTCTTTTCGGTTTGGCCACAACCTCCTGAGGGCAAAAGTAACCCATCTCAGAAATAATTAGTAGAAGATGGGAAAAGGAGCAGGCGGGGATAATCACGACAGTGCACATTGGAAGCAGATATATGCAGACCAGACCTACCGTCTTCACCCGAATAGAACGCCCGGTAATTATAGCTGCATTTGGCCCACCTTTCAGTCCAGATGCAGCGATAATGACCGGGCGTTCTATTCGGGTGAAGACAGTGGTACGAAACTACCTTCTTCCCCCGAACACAACGCACCCTCATCTTTACTGTATTGAACTGGAAAGCTACCTTGTATACATTCATAATGAGGGTGCGTTGTGATGGGGGGAAAGGGATAGTCAGTCTAGTTTGGCTCATTATTATCAGGCCATGCCTGTCAATGACAGGATCCACCAGAGGTGGAAAAAGTAAAACGGGACGAATAGAGTGGCGTGGTGCAATGGTGTAAGGACCTTGTTCGACACGACTTGGAAATACTAGAGATTCTAGGTCGCCCTAACTAAGTCTTGGGAAAAGTGATTAATTTCGCTTCCTAGAGTCCTGCCGGTTAACGCGCCACGATTTTAGGAAACGTATGGGCTACTACAGGAGGCCTAAATTCATCCGTCGACTAGAAACATTATTGCTCGATTTTTTTCCGTGGCCGATAACTGGGCCAAGTACTGGTGGTGTAACCCATTTTATTGTTCCACAGCCCCTAGACAAAACCCTTGAGATGGACGCCCTAGGCGCTCAGGTGCTGATGACAGGGTGTCAGGAACAGTTGTGGTTCGTGTATAATTACCGAAAGAAAAAGAAAAAAAAATCCCTGTTTAACTAGGAAGTTTTTCATGCCCGGCCGGGCCTGCACGGCCGGGCACCGGGGCATGACGCCCAGAGGCGTCTGACGCCTGGGGTACCCGGGCGTGAAAAAAAAAAAAAAAAAAAAAAAAAAAAAAAAAAAAAAGCCTTTCTGCGCTTTCCGAGAGGAACCCAAATCGTGGCTCGTTTCGTTTTTTGAGAGTTGGCTGTCAGGGGGGTCAAGGGGGGTATAAACTATTTTTAAAGGGGCTAAGAGGGGTTAAAGGGGGTTCCTTTAGTGTGATTTTGTTATTTTCTTTTTTGTCTCCAATTCGGTGAGGAATTCTGATGTGACCCTCAGCCAAAAGTTGTTTGTATTGCAATTCTAGACAACATATTTTTTGGGGGATTCTTTTGACTTTCGTGTTTTTTTTTGTTTTTCTTTTTGCGCTGGGGCTGCCCGGGACTCTGCCCGGGGGTCATGCCCGGCCGGGCACCCGGGCGTGTATCCGGGCACCAAGCTTGTGCCCGGGTGCCCGGAAAAACAACCTAGCTGTTTAATGCATTTTTTAGGGTCCAGCCCTAACTTCTCTAGTGACCTCCCGAGGCGCCCTACAGATTTTCATCATTTTGGCTGGGCCGCACTTGAGAAGTTAGGGCGGACTCTACAAGTCTGCGATGTGGAAACATTTTAGACTTCAAAATCGTCGCCGTTAGGGTGCTGTGCTGTGGAACGCTCCTTCCTAGAAATTCAGTTTTTTTATAGTGGTGTCGAACGAAGCTCTAACTCGCAAGAAAAAGGAACAAATGGTGTTTTTGTTAAAAATGAAATGTTTTGTAAAAGTGAACATAATAAAATTAACAAATTTGTCAAAACAAAAGTAAATTTAACAACAAGAGCAAATGATTTTAGCATCTTATAAACAAACATTGTATAATCAAGTATTGAAAAGAAAATTGCATATCCGCATCAATACAAGTTTCATTAGTCAACTATCCATGATTCTATTTCAAAAGAAATTTGCATATCTGCATCGATTCAAGTTTTATGAGTCAACTATTATATATTATTCCAACCTTTCATAACATGAATACATCCATCCTATCGCAAAATCCAAGAAGTCATATTCAATTTATTATATTAATTATAATACCAAATTTACACAACATGGACACATATTGCAAAACGTGAGACTCAGTGAGTGTCGGATCAAGTTGAACTTGACAATATTTCAATCAGTTCGGAATCTTATGTTCCTTGAATTTAAAGGCTTACATGAAAGAACAGAAAAACCTTGCATGTGACCTTAGAAGAAAATTTAAAGATCAATTAATATTTGACAGCAAAGTGCAGCGGACACTCCAAAAACACGTACAAAAATCCTGCTTAACTACAACAACACAATTAAATGAAAGCACGTGCAAAAATTTAACATTAAAAACAATTTCAAAGCAGTGTCACCCATAAACTGTCAAAACACAAACCTTAGTTCGAATCCTGCTGAACTCGGATAACCGAATAACTTTATATTAATGCAGGACTGGGCTATTCGAACTTAGATGATGTCTCAAGCCCATTGACCGAGTAAGTAAGAGGGGAAAAAAAAAAAAATGCAAAGCACAAATGACACTCCGAAAATAGGCAAAACAAGCCTAGTAACTAGATCGACGATAGGGATAAACTAATACGATCAAGACAACATTTCAGTTTGTCCTTGTATAAGTTGTCCAATCTTCTACAATGATGGTATCAGTTTGTCCGTCAAACGTCGGGTCCTTGTACTCTATATAACTTTCTATTACTTCATATTCGCGCAGCAGGAGACTTCGCAAATATTTTATGGTCGTGTCCACAAGCCCATCCATGAGTGTTTTGAGTGATGGTTGCTTCATGATCCTCCTTCGGAATTCTTGCCGTCGTCGTTCATCGATGTTGTCTGCATTGGAAACACTTGCACTTGCAGAATAGTCATTATAAATAAGGAAAGATACTTTCCACCGACCTCGAACAATTGCCGCTGCACAAAACAAGGTCATCACGTTGAAATTGTTGTGGCAGAATTTGACTGCTGAATAATACAATTTCGAAAAGGGTGCGAGCACTTCTCGCAGGTATGTTCTCGTTCCACAACACCTCCGACCACAAATATACAGTGACTCTCGATGAGAATGTTCCCAGTCTTCCGGTGGGGCATCCACACCTCTAACACTGAGTACTGAACTGTCAAAGATTACTTAAGATGTGAAGAAAACTGGACCCATATCATGCCATATATTTTTTCCCCACACCATGTTACTTGGCGGTCATCCGGTCGTCACAAATGGTTGAACCATTCTGCAACACATGAAAATACAGTTTCAATATATATAAATGAAAGCTCAATGACAACTAAATAACGTACTAATACGTGTAAAGAAATACGATAAGCTCTTCTTCAAAACCTATTGAAAACCTACTGATCTTCATTATCGGGAAGTGAAAGGCATACCAAGACCTTCTCTCTGGCCGATTTTGGAATGTGCACTCCATTTTTCAAAATGCAATGTCTTTGATGTCCAGCTCCACACAACACAGTCTACATGCTGCCACTGCTGTGATGTTGTGTTGTCTTTCTTTCACGTCTTCTTCCATGCGTTCGAATATTGCACAGAAAAACGTTTAGCAATAGGTTGTGACACCCAATATTCAATAAGAATATGATTGAAAGTTGACGACTTCATATCGTTGTCTACATCGAAAATGACTTTACCCATCCATACACGAACTCTCTCATCGATATCATCTTGGGAAGGACACAAGAGAACGAATTGACTTTTTTCGACATCCACAACTGGGTTGAGCTCCGCATTTGGACGCTCATTGGTCGGTCTAACGAACAACGGCTCCTTATTCCCATTGCTCTTCAAGAGGAAGGCAATATCAATATCATCTGGATCATCCTTCTTAATTTTGTCTTGTGAGGGCGAGAAGTCGGCCTTGAGTGAAGTTTTCGCAAACCCAGACCCGTAATGCTCCTCGACTGTCTCGAGGAAAGTTTTCCAGTGTGAAAGAGCACTCTCCTTTGAGAAGCTAACCTCATCTTTCATTCCCAACCACTCGTGCCGCTTGTTCTCCAACCACCTAACAAACGTCTTCACACCTTCAATTCCCGATTCGAAATCCGAATTCATATCTTTAGTAGGCAGAGAAGCTGACGGCGGAACAGGTGATGGCACGAATGGTCATTCGGGTCCAGCATATGCTTTGTTTCCATCTCGTTTAAAGCAATAGACTGGAGCAGACCATTCAGGAAAGTGCAATACTCTTTCCACTGGAACACAGGATTGTCATCCTGCATATAAAACCTAAATGCATGTGGACGAGTATGACCGGTCAGTCTTTTGACCAGGAAGGGCTTAACAGCAGCTCGCCAATCAGCAATTTCATCCATGAATGTGCACGATGAACGTTCTTTTTTAGAACTGGCAACGAGCTTGAAGAGGTCGAGCATGGTATATGCATCGTGCATTTTCAGTTTGCGAGAGAAATGACTGAAAGTGGCATCAACGTCCGTATGTGTGTGTCCCACTAACATAAAACCGAATTCGACTTTTTTGAAGAAGCCAAATTTCACCAAAGTTGCAGCGAGTGCCAAAACGTATCTGTTTTTGTTTTCTCTCTAATAGTTGTCAACTTGTATCCTCAGTTTAGGAGGCAAGTCGCTCGTCGCCTGGATGTCGCGGAGAACTTTCATAATGGATGACACTACAGCATTAGAATCATGTATATAGCAAGGGTACCATGTGTGAACATGGACCGATGGTGAGCGGCCGTGTGCAATAATAGCTGTTAGATTCGTTTTCAACATCGGAATATTTGCGAATGCCTTCGATTTGTTCTCTACGCCAAAGTGTGGAATGCTGGTCTTGCTTTGGTCCATGCCGTCAATAATGATGCACAAACTGTTGGAACCCGGTCTCTTCGACTCATCCTTCCACACCTCAATCGCGTACGTTTGCGGAAAACCGGTTTTATCTGGAGAACTATCAGCACTAGACGACGCTGAAGCGCTTGAATCTGAACCACCTTCATCACTCTCACCAAACAAAAGACATGTGTACTCGAAATCTCGAAGTGAACTCCTCAGCACCCATACAACACGATCTACATCGGATGCGTCGTTGTCAGTAGAGGAGGCCTTACCCTCCTGACCTTCAGCACTCTCTGCATCACAGGTTCGAACCGGGCATCGAAGGACGGGATACGCATTTTCGCATGTAGTGTCCGCACACTCAATATTTCGTGACCTCTTACGAGCAGGAGATTCCGGAGCATTATCAACATGTTCGTGACCACTTCGAACATCTTGTGAACACATTGGCAGGTGCGGTGGAGGAAAATCCTCATTGAGCATTGTATTAGACGCCACACAGTCCATGCTTTCCAAGGTTGTGTTGCAAGCCTGCCGTGGCATAGAATGCAAACCACAAGTCATGCACAAGACGTGTCTGCGACAACAAAACAGTGGACCACTATCAAAAGGCGAAAATCAGAGGTTAATGAAATGGAGCAGACAACCATCCTTACACAACAGTGAGAAACACAACCCTATAAATTACCCTGAGAAACACAACCCTACACTAGACGGAGGGGAACAAGAAACATCCGAGAGAGGATAACACACGACCGTGGAATCTGGGCAACATCAGTCATCAGGCCCAATCCGTGCCAAAGGCGCAATACACGCGAAAGAATTTGTCCAAGTCGGAGATCGAACAACAGTGGGAAGCGTAGCACATGTCGAGTCGGGGCACCAACAACCGGAAACACAGCGTGCAACAACATTGAAAAGGCGGAGATCTTGACGCGCAACAGGAAACGCAGCACATGTCACGTCGGGCACCAGCTTCGAAAAGGCAGAGACCACGGCGTGCAAAACCCAGCGGGCACCAACAGCGGAACGGCGAAGACTCTGGCGTGCAGCACACAGCTTGGCACGAGGGCATTGATAGGAAAGATTCTATATTACTCCAGAAACCACAGTGACTGGACACGTGTGGTAATCACCACCCACGTAGAGCGGGCAGGAAAACTGCCACGAGTGAGCAGGAATACCATCGTGGCAACGCGACCGTACCATCGTGGCAAAGCGACCGTACCATCGTGGCAAAGCGACCGCCTCGCCCAACACGGAAGGGTCCCCCGTCTTGATTCCCGTCACGCGTGGTACTCACCACCCACGAAGAGCGAGCAGGAAAACTACCAC
>BFEA01000128.1:404466-421010 GCA_003427395.1 Chara braunii
CAGCCCGACTTATGGATATTATTGGCATGTCAGAGAAGATCTTGGGGAGAGGAAAAAATCAAGCGGCGGTGGTGACCATGGCAAGGGATCCGGATTGAGTGGAGGTGCGCATGGCAAAGGATTGCGATCGGGGAGCGGTGCAAGTGACAAGGGTCCGGAACCAAATGACGGTGCAAGCGGCAAGGACGCAAGTCGTGGGGAACGGCAACAAACCGAAAAGTCTAAGGGGCGTCAAGCAACAGAAGGCAAGGGATCAGCATCAAGCGGCGGTGGGCATGGCAAACCTACAGGACCAAGCGGCGGTGGTTCAACTGTCGAAGGGTCTCAGGGGCCTCAAGAAACAGAGCGCAAGGGATCAGGATCGAGTGGTGGTTCAACTGTCGAAGGGTCCCACGGTCGAGTCGAACACGACAGTGGCCTCGCATTGGAGCGTTCCCGGCTTGACCAAGCGAAGAAACTCACGGTCGAGTCGAACCCGACAGTGGGATCGGAAACGATCGTCGGTGCGACTGGCAAGGCTTTCGGACCACGGAGGGCCAGTACAACTATCGGCGGTGCTTCACTTGTCAAAGAGTCACACGGTCGTGTCGAACACAATACTCGTCCAGCATTCGAGCGCTCACGGCTTGACCAAGCGAAGAAACTCTCTGTCGAGTCAAACCCGACAGTGGGATCGGGATCAATCGCCGGTACAAGTGGCAAGGCTTCGGGACCAATCGACGTTGTTTCACCTGTCGAAGGGTCACACGGTCGAGTCAAACACGGTAGGGGTCCACTATTGGAGCGCTCCCAGCTTGAACGAGCGGAGAAACTCGTGGTTGAGTCCAACCCGACACAGCAATGGGGATCGATTGCCGGTGCGAGTGCAAAAACTTCGGGACGAAAAGGCGGTGTGAGTTGCGAGGGCGTGAGTACAGCTGACCAAGTTTGGGCGACTACAATACTAGTGGGCGACAGTGTCACTATGAAAGTGGATATTACTGGTACACTCACGGAATTGCAGATGCCGTCGTCGACGATGCCAGTCGAAGTAAGCGGCACTTTCCAAGACACTTTTAAGGGTGTAAAGGAGGAAGAAACTCTCCATGTACAGGGCATCGAAGAGGATGAAGGACATATAGTACTAAATACACAGGAGCAAGCTGTACTTGTACAACCTCAACAAACGCTTGAACAACCTCAAACAACACAGTCTGTTAACCTCATGATAGCTATCGAGGAATCTCCTATTGCGCCATTGCATATGGAAGGTGAGACAGAAGGTCATGTTAAAGAAAAACTGAGAGTTAGCCATCGAGGTGAACACTTTCTTATCTAAGGAGCAATATCTAATACTATATGCGGATTAGTGAGTACATCACATGCACTCATCTCCCATTGTGTCGATCCCTCACATGTATTGTTTATTTACCTAGCTTTGGAACTCTGTGTTTTGTATGAAGACTTAGTGCGATTGCTATATATTTTGTATTGGTATTCATGAGTCAGTTTCAACAACGGAAAGTCGGACTTGTAACTCATTATGTTTTATTTTGTCAATCATGCAGGCCGACGAAAAGAACTGTGGAAAACGACACATGTACACTCGCAAAGGAGGAGAGAGAAGAATATCATTCGTCGTGGCTTGCAAGCTTTGTCAACTTTGTCGTTATTGCCAAAAAATGAGAGAAGAAGTCGTACACCCATGACATTTCCATCTGTGAAGCCAGTTGCCTTAAGGATGTTTAAAACTGTTGGAATAAGCCTCACAGAAGGGAAGAAATTGCATCGCGCAGGTTGCAGTTTATCTGTTATGGATAGCAGCACTGATGGCGGAACAGATAGACAACCAACAACATGAGTTCATATCTATGTAGTCTATCACGTTTTTTTGTGTGAAGTCTTAGTCGCTCTATTGTTGTTTATATGTGTGTTTGTATGCAGTGCATGACCCTTCGTTCCAGATTCCTTTAGCAACAGTACTCCTTACTGTAGAAGAAAAGGAGTATCTTGAAATGATTACCGGCACCACTGAAGAGAATGAAGAATACGACACTGTCAATTACAAGGGGAGAGAGTGAGGAAGAAAGGGACGTCGGTGACCGTCTGATCAAAGAAGTGTTGGGTCTTGTCATCCTCTAGGGTAACAGAGATGGAAGTCGGAGACCCTGTCGTGGGTAAGCGGGCTTCTTTCACCACGCGTGGGTGAATGAAGTCGCCTTGAGAACCGGAATCTCACATCGCTGAGTACACCCTCGTGGAGGTCCTGAGTCGTACTGGGATGATCGGGAGGGTGCGATCAGGGTCAGAGAGGATGGTGAGAAGGCGACACAGTGCAGCGACATGGAGGGTGAGTCGCTCCTGACGAGCCTGGAGCATGCTCAAGTCCAGAAGAGAGGACACAACGTCCTCGCGAGTAGCGAGCTGCTCGTTGCAACGGGCTGAGTGAATGGCTCGACGCGTCGGTAGTCACGGCGAGGAAGGAGGGGAGACGGTGGTCTGCGGAGGCGCAGACGGTACTGCGACAGAGGGTTGAGTACACTCTGTCGAGTCCTGCGATACCTCAACTCCAGTAGCGAGAGGGGTGAACCGCCACGGAGATGTCGTGAAGCCCACTACTGAGGAGGGCGCAGGTGTACACTGCACCGTGGCTAGGAGGCGCCGCGGGGATGAGAGGCGCTGGGGGGGAACTGAGCACGACGTTGGCAGGAAAGGTCAACGTAGTGGCGGTCGAGGGCGGTAGTGTAAGGGCACTGCGAGGAGGTATGACCATCCAAGCGGCAGCGCAAACATCCACGCCGACCCAAAATAATCGCGCGCTCCTCAACGGAAAGGAGACCTCGAGGAGGGACAAAGCCCTGAGGGAGGTCCTGCTGAGGGACCTCGGGGCGCGACTCGCCAGCGTGACCAGGGCGGTTGCATGCCAGGGGGAGGGTGGAGAGGATGAGCTGGAGGCGCTCAGCCATAGGGAGAGTAGGGTCCTCCAGGTGGTGGTGGACGACCTCGCCAAGGTCGAGGTCGTCGCTATGGTCACCCTCTGGCGACAGCAGGGCATCAGCGTCCTGCTCACCATACTCGAGCGCGTTGAAGTGACGGGAGAAGTGGCGGCCCTGCTGCGCGGGACGGCGGGGGCGACCGCGGAAAGGGGAACGGCGCTGGGAAGTGCCGTGAGAGGAGGAGGCGGCGTAACCAGTACGCTGTGGCTGGGAGGAGGAGGCGGGGTGAAGACGGACCCGCATCCGCAGAAGGTCCCTGGCGGCCTCGTAAGCCTATGGGGCCGATGTGAACTCATACCGCCATAACTCGGAGCGCTACTCGAGCGGGAGACTGGCCAAGAAACGATCGATAAGGGCAGCCTCGGGGAGGTACGCCATGTCACAAATGAGGCGGGCGTCTTGAAAGACCTGGATGTGGCGATCCAGGGCGGCAGCGCCACCAGAGCCGGACCAGCGTGTAGTGACGACATGCTCGAAGGCGTCAGTCACGTCATATCGGGCTCCGAAACAATCCTCGAGGAATGCCTGGAAATCCATGAAGGTCGGAGTCCGACTCGCACGAACGGAGTAAGCGTAGAAATCCTCCCAGGCGTCGGAAGGACCGCCACGCAGGCGCGTGGAGAGGTGAGCCACCCACGTGTCGGGTGCGGCACCCATGAGCTGGAGCATGCGGGCGGCAGACTGTAGCCACCGGGATACGTGTATGCCTGTACCGTCATACAAGGCAATGTCCGTCAAGCGGGCGAGCGGTGCGCCACCGTTTTGGCAGCGAGGAGAACGGGAAGCATGGGACTGCGCTACGACTGAATAAGTCGGCGCAGGTCCTGGAGGAGGGGGCGCAGCTGACTGTACGCCCGGACCGCATGGTGGAGCGGCGGGGGAAACAGCGGCAGGCTGCACGGGAGTTGCGGTAGAAGAGGTCGCAGCAACCGAGGGGATGGGGAGAAGGTAGGATGGGGATGGGTAGGGTGCAGGGCGAGGGAAGCGAGCCTGAATGGAAGGAAGAGTAGAGGAAGAAGATGGTGCACCGGAAGGTGCGGCCGCCTCAGAGGGTGGGGGTTGCTCAAGGCGTGAGAGGGCGAGGTCGGTCCGGAGCTGGGCGATCTCGTCCTCGAGACCTCGAACGTAGATCGAGCGAGGTGTGGCAGGGGGAGACACACGAGCGGCGCGAGGCATCTCACAAGGGGTAGAGCCAGATGGCGCTGCGGTCGTGCGAAGAGGAGAGAGAAGTGGGGCACCCGGGAAAGCTGCGACCATGGTAGCGGGTTGTGGTACCGTGGGCGTAGTGACCGGGGTCTGGACGGGTGCGCCTGTGGACTGAGGGAGGACCTGACTCATGACGGTCGTCGTGCTAGGGGCGTGGACGGTTACCAAGATGGTCGGGTCGGGAGCAGCGGAGGAGGAAGCTCCACCGTGGCCACCCTGTCGGAAGACGGGGGACCCGGACTAGGAGCCAGGAGATGAAGGATACGCATCGTCCTGGAGTTGCTGCACGCGGGCAGCAAGGGTCGCCACCTGCGCCTGTAAGGGCGCGAGGGTCGCGAGTTGCACCTGGATGGGCGCAAGGAGGGAGGTGAGGAGGGTGTGCAGATCCCCCTGGGGATGGTGGCCCTGGTCCGTCGGCACGGGTGTGGAGCTCTATGCCGTAGTCGTCGCCGCGTCGGCGGCGTGTGACGCACCGTCGGCCATGGGAAGGTGACGAGCCGGACTGGAGGGGGCCAGAAGAGGTCCGCGTGAGCGGAGGGCGTAGGAGGGAGTCCGCGGTAGAAATCGGCGGACAGTGCTAGCAAGGCTAGCACGGGCGCCGTCAAAGGGGGAAGGGTGGTTCGGGTCCAGGGTGCCCGAAGAGGAATGGGAAGTAGGGGGGTTTTGAAGAACCCTAAACCCTAGAAAAACCCTAAGAAAACCCTAACCGGAGTTTAAGTGGTTAGGGTAGGGTACCGGTGACCTAATAAAAAAAAGCAAGCATAGGGGGGGGAGGCGAGAGAAAAATAAAAAATAAAAAGCGACATTTTAAGATAAAAACAAAAGAAAATAAATAATAAAAATAATTAAGAGAAGAAGTAAACAAAATGTAAAAAAAAAAATAATATTTATTTTTTTGAAATTTTCGGCAGCATTTCCCTACCACCCATGGGGTCAAGAATGTGCCAAGGGGAAAGGAGAGATCAAGGTGAGCACACTAGGTTTCAAGATGCCGCAAATAAAAAGAATTTTCAAAAATAATAAATAAATAAATAAATAAATAAATAAATAAGTGGGTGAGGAGGTAGGGAGAAATGAAGTATCTGATTTGTCAAAAATTTCGGCAACATTTCGTTACCCTCATGGGGTCGAAGTATGCCGAGAAGACTAAGTGGGAGAAAAACAGAAAATTTCGGCAACACTTCGTTACCCGCACGGGGTCAAAACGTGTGCCGAAAGTAGTAAAGACTAACACCTAATCCGATTTAGGGTTGCCGTAAAGAAAATCGAAATTTCAGAATAAATAAAAAAAATAAATGAAATAAATTAGAAAATAAGAAAAGAAGGTGAGAAGGAAGATAATTCGAATTTTTGAAAAAAGAAAAAATATAAATCAAATGGGAGTTAGAAAAAAAGAAAAACAGAAAAATTTGAAGTAAGGAGGGAAGGGGGGATGAGAGAGTGATGGAGAGAAGAAAGAAATAGGTGGGAGAGGGAAAAAGATGGAAGTGGAAGGTGGGGGGATGATGTGGTGGCAGTTGGGGGAGAGGAGGGTGAGAGAATGGGAGAGAAAGAGGATGGGGAAAGATGGAGAGTGATCAAGAAACTAAGAGGGAAGAACGAGGAGAGAAAATAAAAGAAATGAAGAAAAGAGGGTAAGATAGTGGTTAGTGGGAGAAAAGGTGGGGTGGGGAAGGTAAAAAGAGGAGGGGAGAGAGGCAGTGGAAGGTGGGGGAAAGAAAAGGGGAGAGAAAGATGATACTTGGCCCTTGGTGTCTCCAAGGGCACAAGGTATACCAAGACCAGGAGGGTCTTGGCCTTCGCTGCAACCAACCAACTAGAGGATGTAGGGGGGCTGAGATCTTGATCAGCCCCTAGTTGCAGCACTGCAGATCCAGGGTGTGCTGTGTGAGCATACATTGATGGATGATGATGATGATCTAGGGTTGGCTGAGATCTTGATCAGCCACCCTACTGCCACAGTCACACAGCCCCCTTGCAAGGGGGAAATCTTGAGCTGCGGCAAAGCTGCTGCTGCAGAAGTAGAGAGAGTGTAAAAAAAATAATAATAATGGTGTTGTGGCGCAGCCCCCTAACCAGGGGGGTCTTCAGTCCATAGCAAAGTGCCACGTGGCACTGCAGGTGGCCACGTGCACAGGCAGCAGCAGCCACGGGGGGGTAAATAGCAGCCTCTCCCGTTGCTGCCTCGCTGGCCGCTGCTCGCTGCTCCCGGGGGGGGGGGGGGTAAATAGCCAGCACCTCTTCAACACGAGGTTGCCGTGCTACAAGGCCATGCATAGACTGTGGCCAGTGTGTTATGAGAGTGGTACACGCACGCGCATGGCCGGCAGCTGCCTGGTTTCAAACCCCAGCGGCAGCATGCATCCCGGATCTTGATTAATATAATACGGGAGCGGAGCGGGGCGGGGCGGGGCAGCGGGGCAGCGTGGGCGTGTGGCGCGCGCGCGTGCGGCGGCCTTGGCCTTGGCGCGCACGCGCTCGTGGTGGCGCTTGCCTTTTTCGCCACGTATCACCTCCTGCAGGCGCCTCTTTTTCCCTACGTTTTTGCCGAAAAACAGCGGAAAAACCCGCCGTCGGGTTTTGCTGTTCTCCTCAGCTGTACAACTCTACGGGGTGGTACGGGGTGGTGGGTGGGAGCGGGGGACGTTCCCGCTCCGATACCAATGTAGCGGACCCACTAGGTGTGGTGCTCCACTAGTGATAGAGATGGAGATGGAGGAAGAAGGGGGGAGGGAGATGGCACAACGCAGCTCCCCACGCAAGACTCCAACGCACGTACTCCAAAATGTGCAAGTGAAGAATGAGGACGAAAACAGACAACTGTTGGGGTATACCCCAGCGGACTGACGAGACTGGACTGGACTGGCTGGTACCGACAGAGGTACCGGCCTGGACTGGACTGGACTGCCCCCGAATAGAACACAGGACTATGAGAACAGGCCAAGGGGCTGGTCTCACAGGCCAACCAGAGGTTCGCTACAATGTGTTTATAATGGTAAGTAGTATCATTTGTAGATTTCTTTGCGATTATAGTTTAAGTAAAGGAAAATGGTTGCTTGTACGAAGAGTTTGTGTGCAAAATTATGAACGGTTTTGAGGCATAGTGAGGTGTAAGTCCCCGTATTGTCAATCTCATGGTGTAAGTGTGATCGTTGATATGATTTGGGCATGCGTTAAAGTTTCTGGAATACATCGTGAGGTGTAAGCTGCTGTGAGAGTTATCTCACCATATGTATTTTCTTTATCCATGATATTAGTTGAGATAACTGAAATGTGGACACCGTGATATCACTCCAACTGTCTATTATTGTTTTTCCCTAACAATTAACGATTATTAGAGAGCGCATATGATGGAGCAACCGCCCTCGACCCTCTGAGTCACAGGCATCCTAACTCAAGAGGACGAACTAAAGGAAGTGAGAGAAAAACATTCTATAGTTAATTTATGTAATAGGACGAAAGAGAGCAAACATACGAAAGGGTTCTCGTGTGACAAGAGGAAAGATCTCAATCAAGCGTGTGGGTCATCATTAAAATCAAGATTGTAAGAGCTATCTATACAACTGTGTCATTCCAGTCTGTTATCGAGATCAGGACATGAGAGCTCTAGAAAGGAAGGTCTGCTCATTCTCTAATGAATGACACTGCAAAACATCTTGCATTTCGTCAAATAAAGTCTTGCTGCCTAAGACATCCGGTATCACGACTCAGAACGAGCGCAAGTAGGAGACCCTATATTACAGCGGGGAAGAGATGCACACCAAGCCACGATCGAACTTGAGCGCTAGTTCCAGTGACGCCTCCGTGGTGCACGCAAGTAGAGCGAGATGAGGCGGAGGCGAGGTCAATAGTATGGAGCACACAAACAACAAACAAAAGGAAGCTATATAACCTTGGTTCTTATTGGTCGAGGACATACGGCGTGCAAACAACCCAGACGGGGAACCTTAGTGATGTTCAACTACAACTAAACAGCCGGAGTTTAACAAATCCCCACTTGCTTTACTCTAACACTACGATTAGCAGAACTCCTGTGTCTTTCCTTGGGAATCATGCACAACAGTGATACCTTGGTGATGTCCTATGTTGATTATCGAGATGTGGTGTAAGGATGGGAGGAAGAGGCATATCGAGACATAGGTTCTTATAGGCGGATTTTGCGAGAACATGCAGTCCGGATAGTCAAGGAAGAGAGGTATATAGAATACGTATTCTACTTTCATGGTTGTGACGGTAAGCTGCGTGACACATGCTCATTCCTAGAGACAGTGGAGCAGGCTCAGATAAGACTCAAGTGAGCACAAAGATACTGAAGTTTTTTCTGTCAACATTTCAAGTTTTTGACGACATCCGACTATCGACAGACTCATCAGCATTTTATCCCTATGTGATCAGTGTTCGAAGGTGTATTAACCCTGCATCATTTGACCATCTATCATTTAGCACTCAGCCGACATTCAAGCAGACATTCAATTATCCACCAATCAAAATTCAGCCACCTGAGTTACTCGAAACTTTCAGCCTGACAGAGATCAGCATCAACCAGAAGTACTCTCTACTCGAGCCTTTGGATCGTTTTCAACATCTACATTGCACATGAGTACAATTTAGTCTTATCCCGTTAGTGAGCTGGTCCTGGCCAACCTCAATCAGATCGCCCTCAAGGATGCCTTCCGGTATCGGTATGGTAGTGCAACTGGTTTCAAGCGAGATGAACTATCAATCTTTGTGGTTCTCATTGAGTTCGCCGAGGGGACCATTCATGACCTGAGACCCTATGTAAAGAAAAGGAAAGAGGTCCATGAGAACTTTGATTTAGTCTGGATTGCAGCAGCCGGGTACCTCGAGGGGAGAGAAAAAAAACTTGATAAGGGTGGGACAAAGCTGATCCGTAGCTTCGGGCCGAGACTCTACTCTGACTATCCCAGATCTCCAGTTCCCTTCCTTCTCACAGACGGTTCTTGTTGGGGAGACTTGGTAGAACTAGCCAAGATGTACATCTCTCATGCGGTGATTGATTATGATGCATTGACAGAACCATCAGAGTTTAAGCACCTCAGACGAGGGATCTTCTCTCAACCATATCTTCCTACTTTATGGGAGGAGTTCTATGCTATGGTCGACTTTCGTATCATGGGACTTGGCCAGAAGTGCTCGGAACTCGTAGGGTTCAGGTGGCTCTACATACAGCGACCACAGCCTCAGAGAGTACTGAGACATGGCAGAGAGCCCAAACGACAGACAACAAAATGAGAGATTGAGTGTGAGGATTCAGAGGGATGAGTGAGGACTCTTGACTGGTGTTGGCCATGCTCTCTACACGTGTACTTTTTAAGATTTTTATGAGTTCTCATTCTTCCCTCATTTATCTTGTCTTTGCCCGAGTCAGTCAGTCTTGCTTCTTGCATTGTCATTGCTGATGACAACATTTCTCTGATGATTCTGTCACAGTTATCAAAATTAGCAAACTGACAAAACCGATGCGTGAATGACATATTAGAATCCTATGATTATTTACTACATGATTCTTTGTTGTTCTGAATCCAAATAAAAGATTCCTAAGACTGGGGACCGACGAAGACCGCAATTGAAGGGTCTCGCTCGAAGCGGGACGCACACAACAGGAAGGGATTTGCTTTAATTAATTAATTTATTTTATTTATTGCAATCATCTCCAAAATCTTGCGTGACAGCTTGTTGGCTTTCTGGTCGCCGGAAGAGGCCCAACTAGAAAAAAGTGCGACAACGTTTGCGGTAATCAATGGAGGGTGCACAACACCCGTCACAGGTCTGGTTTGGCTTGCATTGGTCCTTAAGATGCGCTCTGGACAACGCTTCA
The DNA here is from genome assembly GCA_003427395.1 of Chara braunii. NCBI lineage: Eukaryota > Viridiplantae > Streptophyta > Charophyceae > Charales > Characeae > Chara > Chara braunii. The sequence continues at coordinate 414,487 of BFEA01000128.1, forward strand.
ACGTTCCCTCGTCAAAGCTTGAGTCTTGCATTGTCCGCGAGTCACTTCCGCCGCCATGGCCACTTTGCTAGATGAGGACTGTCCTAGACACATCCATGGTGCTTGATGGAGACATGCAAATCGAAAGGAAGGCGGCTTCCTCCGTGCACATTGGCCAGCAGTGCGTACGTCGGGCCGAAACCCTCGCCCCGTTCACGAACTCTCGCAGGTGTGTGGTAAGAAGTCTGAGTCGACCCCCATGTGAGATCGAGGGTCGACGGAGGCGGCACCCATGTCAAGTCATCACGCAACGACTGCTGGCGAGGGGGCATATGCGAATAGAGAGCAGGATCAAACTTGTGGCGCACTCCGTGCTCCGCTTGACTCCCCCCTCCTTAGTCCCCCTGCCCATCCCATAACCGTGCGGCCCCCTACCATATTTATCCCCCATGCCTCTGCTCGCCGAAGCACCCTGCCAAAACCTCTTCGAAGCCTCCGTCCTTCCTGGTCGGCTGACATCACTGCCAGTTGCCAGACATGGAGGATGATGACAAGTACCAATGCAGCACTGACCAGCTGCCAGGCGTGGATGATGATGACAAGTACCAACGCCCCAACTAGAAAAATGAGCAGAGTTGTCTTCCTCACCATGTCAGTCATGCGCTCCTTCAGTAAAGCAAACAAATGGAGGTAGCACGTTTCGAACTGGACGAAGCGTGCAAGGCAACGGATTGCAAATTTAGAGGACGCGCACATGACGCCTGCAGAGGAGGGCTGGCAGGAAGTATGGCGCCACCGATATCCCGCGTTCGAATTCAAACGTTGCCACCAACGTCCATTTCACCTGCCTTCACACGAACTTGAAGTCCTACAACGGTCGCATCCACGCCCCCAAGGAAACAACCCCGTGGGAGAAATGCGGGGGCACATGCGGGGGACCGCATGGCCGTTGGAGGTTGCCGCGGGACAGATGTCCCACGGTCTACCGGACAACACCGTCGTTGGACCAGAAACGGTAGTGAAACACCTGAGAAAACAAATAAATAAATTAACATATTGGGCACATGCAGGGGACCGCATGGCCGCTGGAGGTCGCCGCAGGACTGATGTCCCGCGGTCTAACGGACAACACCGCCGTTGGACCAAAAACGGTAGCGAAACTCCTGAGAAAAAAAAAAAAAAATCATTTTTCCCACGGTCATCCTTACGGTAAGGGCCATTAACGCTGGGGAGTCCTTACTTTTGTAGGGCCCGCAGTTACACCCACGAATGTGAAAACAATTATGACTTTTTTTTTTTCGTGATCAGCGAGGGGCGGAACAATGAAAACCTTACATATTAAGGATTCTCTAATCACCACGTGGAAATACTGGTGGTGTCGAACGAGGCCCTAGTAGTGACCAGTTTGTCTGACATTACTATATTAATCCAAGTTGGTTCAAACTACCATAATTTCCTGACTTCCGTACATGTTAGGAAGCAGTGGATCATTGTTAACTGTGTTTTCGTTAAAAGTGAAATTGTTTTCGTGTTCACTTTTTATTTTAATTGTAAAATGACACAAAGAACTGAGGGAAAAATAAGCAAACAACGAGAAAACAATGGTTATACATGAAAGCTGTTGAAGAAAATTAAACACAAATTTTCACCTCGAATGTTCACACGTACACAAACTGCAAAAATGTCACTCAAGGATTGGCAATCCACTCTGTAAACATGTCACTCAGTAAAACACGCCAACCTCATCAACAACTGATGAGAAGTCTAGGAAATGTCACTATACATTGTTAACATATTTTCAAAATTGCCTACAATACACATTTTCACCCGGAATGTTCACACTAAGTAAACATGTCAACCTCATTTTTCCAAACCTAGAACCTGAAATTCTCATCGACTTTCCTATCTAACCATGGACAAAATGTCAAATGCTATTCTAAGTCTCATATCAGAAATACTATCTTGTGAGAAACCGAACGGAGGGAAGTTACCTTTTGCAAGCAAAGATGCAAAACCTAACATAAAAACACCACAACTAGAAGAATCCTTTTGAGCAGGAATCCCATCTACTGATGTATCAAAGTAGGATATAGGCTCCTCCACATGATATTTTTCCCAAAGATTTTGTCGCCGAAACTCCGCTCTGAAAAAACCTGCCAAAAGTTCGAGGGCTGGACCGTAGTCAACACGATGGAGAGAGTCTACGAGGCAGAATTATACTCAGAGGGATCTATACTGACATAAGCTAAGGCCCAATGATTTCCGAAATGGAGAGGGATAATTAGGAAATCAAAATTGAAAAGATTTATGTCCTTTACCCATCTCGTCCCTTCGGAGTATGCGATTTCTACGGACAGAGTTTTTGACAATCTGGGAAAGAAAAAAAAAATTAGAGTGCGCACAGATAGAATGTTACAAGAACTTTCATCTTTTGCCACTTCTGCACGTGTCGAATCCACCTTCTTGATGTAGTCATTGGTGATCTGAACGGCTAGAAGGTACAAATTGACGACTTCATCATTTAACCATTCCCCATCTTTGGCGGCGAGCATGACGTCTTTCTTTTTCACGAGCTGACTGATCGTTCCCCGGCGTCTCGTCGCCACCGCTCCTCTGCACATTTCGATGTGATGGAGACGGGGTACGACTTCATTCTCGGCACTCCGTGGTCTCGTCGGTTCTGCAGCACCGAGGCCGATTGGGCGACCAACACTTTCGTTCTCAAAACAAAGTGTGGACAGACATCTCGCGTACCTTTCATAGGTACCGCCGCGACACCACGCCCCGATCCTCCTCCCCCGGATCCTTCTGTGCCCACACCATCTCCTTCTATCACTGTCACTTCGCCTCGGCAGTTCGCCCACTTCATCCGACAGGACGACGTCACCTTCTTTATGGTGAACGTGACGGATCTCTTACACTATGATCCACCCTGTCCCAACGCTGAGCTCATCCCTCTGGAGCCACATTCTCCTTCTATCTCCATGCCTCTCATCTCTACTTTCGTCCCTCCGCCGTCCGTCGAGTCCACCCTGCCGTCGTGCGCTGACGCTGACGCTGAGGAACTCGCACGATATACGGCTAACCTGGAGCCCACAGTTCGTGACCTCATTCGAGAGTACCACGACGTTTTCCCATCGTCGTTCTCGTATGCGGGCATCCCACCGATGCGTGACGTCGAGCACTCCATTCAGCTTGTGCCTGACTATCGTGTTCACCACCAGGCACCCTACAGACTCTCGATCCCCAAGGCCGCCGAACTCAAGCGTCAGCTTGAGGAGCTCATGGGAGTGGGTTTCATTAAACCCAGCAACTCCCCGTGGGGTGCACCCGTCCTTTTTGCTCGCAAAGCGGATGGAACTCTTCGTCTCTGCATCGACTACCGCAATCTTAACCCCTACACGGTTAAGAACAGCTACCCCATGCCTTGCTCCGATGAGCTGTTCGACCGCCTAGCAGGCAACCGCTTCTTTACGAAGATTGATCTTCGTAGCGGTTACCATCAGATCCGCGTCGCTGCAGTCGGCCAGCTGAAAACCGCGTTCCGATCACGCTTCGGCCACTACGAGTTCACGGTGATGTCATTCGGCCTCACCAATGCACCCGCTACCTTTCAGAGGGCGATGAACGACATCTTCAGGGACATCCTGGAGCAGTACGTTCTCGTCTACCTCGACGATATCCTGGTCTACAGCCGTACCCTTGAGGAGCACCTCAGATACCTCTGCGACTTCCTTGACCGCTTGTGCAGACATGGCTTCTACGCCAAGCTGAGCAAGTGCCGCTTTGCCCAGCACAATGTGGATTTCTCAGGACACTACGTGTCTGACCAGGGTCTCCACATGGACGACGCGAAGATCACTGCTATTGCGGAGTGGCCCGCCCCCACATCCGCCAAGCAGCTTCGCAGCTTCCTAGGCCTGACCAGCTACTATAGTAATTTCATCCGGGGATACACTAGGTATTCCTACGTCCTTACCTCCACCGTCCTCTGGAAGAACCCACCCTGGGCTTGGACACCCCTCCACAAGGACGCCTTCCTCGCCCCCAAGAAGGCGGTGATATGCGCACCGGTTCTTCACCTACCCGATTTTGATCGCCCTTTTATCCTTATCACCGATGCGTCAGACTTTGCCGTCGGAGCAGTGCTTTCCCAGGTCTTCCCCTCCTCTCCTGATTCCTTTCATCCTCGTATCCCTCGCTTCCCATCACCTACCCCTACCACTGCTTCCCGACTGACGCCTACTCGTCCAGCTACTGACGAGCCTTCTATTGACTATTCTCCTACCATCGTCGAGGACGCCACTGTCAAGTCTCGCTCAGGTGATTGTCCGATAGCCTTCTACTCCCGTCAGCTCCAGCCCGCCGAGATAAACTACACCGCTGATGAACGTGAGGTTCTCGCAGTAGTTTATGCCGCTCGGCACTGGCGTCACTACCTGCACGAGGCACCATTCACAGTGCGCACGGACAACTCTGTTGTCCAGGCTTTTCTGACAAAACCGAAGCTCACTCCTCAACAAGCTCGCTAGTGGCGCGACCTATCCGAGTTTAGTTTCACCACTGAGCACATCAAGGGTGAGACTAATCGGGTCGTAGATGCCTTATTCCAGCGCCCTGGCCACGACCAGGAGCAGATCCAGCTCTCTTCCATCTCGGTCACCACCGTCCACCACTCAGTGATCGACGAGTTTCGCACTCAGTACCGCCACTCCCCCGACTATCGCAACATCCACGCGACCCGTCGGAATGGCAAGACCGTCCCGAACTACTCTCTCGAGGACAACGATCTCGTGTACTTGCACGGTTCACAGGGCACAAGAGAGCCCCGTATTTGCATTCCCTCCACTGGATAGCTACGTGTCCGCGCAGTAGCAGAGTTCCATGACCAGGCAGCCGCCGTTCATATGGGCTTCCACAAGACGTTGGCTCATGTGAGCCGCCTGTACGTCTGGCTGAAGCGCAAGGACTTTGTGAAGGACTACGTTGCAGAGTGTCCCACCTGTCAGGAGGTGAATAGTGTGAACCACTTGCCTTATGGTTTGCTCCAGCCTCTTCCTATCCCTGAGGGTCGTTGGCAGTCCATCTCGATGGACTTTATCGGTCCCCTTCGTCCTCCGACCCCTCGCGGTCATGATGCTATCCTGGTCGTCGTCGACCACTTCACGAAGCGTGCACGCTTTGTTCCGTGTCGCTATGCCATCAGTGCACGTGAGGTTGTCGACATCGTGTTTGACCGAGTCGTGCGTGACCACGGCTTACCTCTTAGCATCATATCTGACCGTGACCCGCGTTTTACTAGCCGATTCTGGCGACGACTCCACGAGGTGTACAACACTCAACTCCACTTCTCCTCGTCTTACCATCCTCAGACTGATGGTCAGACCGAGATTACGAACAGGACTCTCGGAGATATTCTCCGAAAGATTGTTCGTGACGACCAGCAGTGGGATCTCCATCTTGCCCACGCGGAGATAGCCTACAACCACGCCGTCTCGCCAGCCACGGGGATGTCGCCTTACTATTGCGATCTCGGCTATCACCCGCGTGTTCCCGCGGACTTCCTTCGACCATCCCAGCTGCACCCCGACACGAGTTGTCCCGCGCTGGATGATTGGGTTGCACACATGACGTCGAGCACATAGCCGCTTCCCAGACTCGCATGGCAGCACGTGCGAACCGATCGAGGATGGATCATACATTCAAAGTCGGTGATGATGTGCTAATGGACGCTCGCCACTTACAGCTCGAAGCGGACACGCTTCGCAAGTTTCGGCGTCTTTTCTTTGGCCCATGCCGCATTCTCCAGGCCGTCGGTTCTGATACGGCATCTAGCCTGGTCAGCTTTCATGTGAAGCTGCCCGACTACCTACGCCAAGCTCGTATGCACGATGTCTACCACGTCTCGTTACTGCGTCCTTACCGCAGACCGTCTGACCGTTTCGCTGGACGACTATACGAGCGCCCTCCACCCACCATGGTGGACGACCACGAGGAGTTCCTCGTTTCAGACATCATTGGTCGCCGAGTCATCGACGACAATCCTCCCCACGTCGAGTATCTCGTACGTTGGAAGGGTTACCCTGATGAGGAGGCTACCTGGGAGCCCCTCGAGCACTTGCAGCACGCTCGCATGTTGGTGCGTGCCTATGACCGTGCTCGTCGTGCTGGGTTCACTTCTCCTCCTCAGCCCACTGACCCCCCTCCTTCTCCCCCGGTTGAGAAGACCGCTGAAGTCGAGCCTGCTCCATCTGAGGCAGACCTTCAGCAGCAGCCGGATGCTTCTGAGCGTCCATAGCGCACTCGTCGTCGTCCTGCTCGATACGACGATTGACTCTAACTTACCTTCCCACGTCCTTGACTTCTCAGTACTCCATCCACTCCAGTCTTGCGATTTCAGCTCGTCGACTTTGCGGCTCTTCCTCGACGACATTCCAGACTTCTCATCGTGGACGTCATCGGCAGCTTCATGGACTTCGTCACGATCAGCTCTGCCTACTTCAGACGTCGCCACTCTCTTACCACTTTACCCTGTACAGTACCCT
>BFEA01000128.1:421413-433913 GCA_003427395.1 Chara braunii
CAGTATACCAGGCTCCCTTGTTCCCTTGCATGGTCGACCCTCCATAGCAGTCACCCCTTAGTCGAGCATTACCCGCCCTGATGGTCTATCTGTTAGGGTCATTGGTTCTGTTCGCTCCCAGTTCCCTACCCTCATTGAGCCTGATGACATGTGTTTCCCCCTGTCACTATGTGTGGATGCCCTTAGGAGTTTTCGACCCCTAGGCTACATTCGCTACCCTTAGGGACCATCCCACCCTTTGGTTTGCGACACACTTCTCCTGTGACATATGGTTGAATTGTTGTTGCTTTGTTGCTCTCAGAATGAGGCTACTGCCTCTTACATTTCTAGGATTTTGTTGTTCTGCTTTTGCTGTTCTTAGGACTTATACACTAGTCAGTTGTTCCCAGACTGAGGCTACTGCCTCCAACATTCCAGGATCTAGTTGTCACTACTTTCTGCTTTCCTAGGACATGTATGCTAGTTAGTTGCTTTTGCTTTCCTAGGACATGTATGCTAGTTAGTTATTTTTGCTTTCACTTAGGCTGTTAGCTGTGACATTGTTGTTTTGTGACATTTTCTATCCTAGGTTGCATCGCATGGACTCAGCATGGAGCTTGCTCCGCATCCTAGACTACTCAGGTTTTCATTTTGTTTGGTAGAGTTCCGCTTCTTGGCGGAAGCGTGTTTGCATCTAGGCGATCCATCATAGGCCGAGGATCGTGTAGCGGACCTCTGGTTAGCCTGTGAGACCAGCCCCTTGGCCTGTTCTCACAGGCCTGTGTTCTATTCGGGGGCAGTCTTGTCCAGTCCAGGCCGGTACCTCTGTCGGTACCAGCCAGTCCAGTCCAGTCCCGTCAGTCCGCTGGGGTATACCCCAGCAGTTGTCTGTTTTCGTCCTCATTCTTCACTTGCACATTTTGGAGTACGTGCGTTGGATTCTTGCGTGGGGAGCTGCCTTGTGCCGTCTCGCTCCCCCCTTCTTCCTCCATCTCCATCTCTATCACTCGCGGAGCACCACACCTGGTGGGTCCGCTACACACATGCAGTCGTGTAGAAGGTTGTAACTCTTAGATGTATACATGTTAGGTTAGAGTATGCGTACCTTTCAGTTCCTTGCCTCTAGAGTTTCTCGTAAACTTCTGCAGAACTCTCACAACTGTCTTATTTTTTGAATAATTGTATAGAGAAAGAAATTGAATGTAAGTACGTGGCAGTTCAATGTTATTGGATTACTTGTATGGGAAAAAGATTAGTATGCGTACCCCGCAATTCCCTAACCTCCAAAGTTCATCCAAAACTTTTAGCAGGGCTTCGCAATAAATAATGTATTTTTAAATGTTTGGTCATGGCTTTGTAACATAAGGATTTTGATGTCAGAGATGTTGTCAGATTAAAATGTAAGGACAAATTTTACTGAGCGTTTTTTGAGTAAAATACTAAGGGCAAAATTTATTAGTAAAAGAACATATAATAATATCCATGTAGATTACAAAGGCTCTTATTATCTAATTAGCATGTATAGGAATGTCATTCATGATCATACCTCATTTTCAAAGGTTTTTACCTATCACGAGGGGTGATATGAATAATGGAGAGGTAGTCCACCAAAAGTTATATAGGTCACGTAGTCCACACGCCGAATACCAGCCAAGCAACATATATGCTACTCGAGTCCCCCAACCTCATCTTACAAAATTTTTGTACCTCTCCCATTATATGTCTAAATGATTTTTCATTTAACATTTACGATAGGCATACACATATTTAGCAATGCTTTAGTGTATAGGGATGGATAGAAAAAGTAAGTCAACCTCCTCCAAGACTTGTTGGGTAACTTACAGTTGGCTTGCAAGGTTACATAATCAGCATGATAAGTTTGTCACATGTAAGTCTAGTTCACTTGAACGTGCACTCAATTAGGTGTACTTGGTTTTTAAAATAAATGCGCAACTTGTAAGGTAGTTTGTTCATTTGTCATTGGTCTACCTTTTGTTTAGTTAAAATCAAAACGTATTCCACCTTAGTCCCATAAAAAGTCGGTTTCAAAATCACTTCTCAATTCAAAAGAGCTTAAAGAAGTGGATGGCTTCACAAAATATGAGAGGGGTCATTTTCTAATTGGTAAGTGAAACTGTTATCATTCACTTGTAGCAAAGGAGAAGAACGGGGTGAATAATAAAGTAAATAAAAATAACTTGGTTTTTACTAAAGTTTTCTCTTTTTGAATTTTCTCTTTTCTTTGCATTTTCAAAACTTCATCGCCACCAACAGAAAAATTCCCACGAGAAATGAAAGTTGAAAAATTATTCCATTCAAAAAAAATCCTTCATATTTATAAATTATCATTCCAATGTTCGTCCATTTCTAAAATTTTTAGTTTTATTTGATAAGTTCCCGTCTAAATATGAGTTTTCTCTTCCAACTACATCTATTTGTTCAAGATGAAATGGAAGTCTGGATGAGTTTATGAAATGTCTTAATTAAACTTTCATTCTACTATAACAAATACCCTCTAATTTAGATTGGATTAACCCATTTATGACTGAAAATCCTTACATAGAACAACAATTCAATTAAAATATTTCATGAACTCATCCAGACTTTCATTCCATCTCTAGCATGCAGTTCAAATAAGAAGGGAAACCTCATTCTTGGAATGAAAGTTTTCAAGTAAGACAAAAAAAATAAAATTGGAATGATATTTTTAAAGATGGAATGAAAAATTTGAATTTTGAATGTAATTTTACTATAGAATGATTATTTCATTTTGGAAAATTTTTCTGTTGACTCTCCTTCTTTACAATTTTTTTCTTCTAAAATACATGTGAGTTAGATAGGAACAGCATATTTTTTACCATATTCATTTTTTTAGTCAATGGTGATTGTTAGTGATAGCAGCAATGATTGCAACTACAACAGTCAAGTAACAGTGATTAGCAGCTCCATCAGTTGTAATCATTTCCTCCGTCAATAATTACAATATCTCTTATCAACATATTATGACATAAATTTTATCATTAATAGGCAACCAAAACACCATCTGCAGCGAGTATTCGTGTCCGCTGCAATCAGCTATAGTTACAGTTGTGGTATTGGCAGCTTTTAACAACTCAATGACAATCTATAACACTGACTAATGGTAACAATAACAAATAGTTATAGTTGCAGACATAATAGCATCCCACAATAACAAGTAACAACAACCATCAACAACTTCAATTTACTGCAGTGATCGCAGTTACCTTGATCAAACAGTAGTAAGTGACCACGGTGATTTGTAACAACAATGTATTTTTTTCAACACTACCAACAACTGCTCTAGCATCAGTCATTTGTGGCAGATAGATCCCTCTCTCTCCTCTGTCAACTTTTTGTCTTCCCCTCAACCTTCTTCGTTCCTTCCGAGCCCGTCTATACTTGTGGTTGGTCAAAATCAAGGTCAAATACTAACTTAATTAAAATTATTTCAAACACCCAGATTGAAAACAAAAAGATTCAATCGTAGTAATCTCATAAGTCTTGTTTCGTTGAGTAGAGACCAAAATGAAATGAAATACAATGAGGGAACATATTCAATATAACGTTAAGGTCGTAGGGGAATGACCTACAAATTATGAGATTGAAAATACTCGTTCATTTTCTGAGTTTTTATGTGGAATGTGTGTCTGCTATGAGTCCTGGTCTTTTCTTGAGGTTTCTAAGTTTAAGTTTGAGTGGGTTTGCGAGATTCTCCGTGTCTACCGAAGTGCACGTATGCCTGAGTGTGTATGTGTGTTTCCCATTAGGGTACTTTTGTGTTTAAAAGGTTTGCAGGGACGTGATGTATGACCATGTTAGTTGTACAAAGATTTCATAGAAAAGCGTAGTAGTATATAGTTTTTTTGTTAGATTTCTATCAACTAATCAAGAGGTTGATTCCCTCTATACTTGTGCATCTTATTTGTGTCACATAAGTCATCGCAAAAAATATGTGAAAAACATATGAATTAAAGGAAGAGATAAATAAATCAATAAGAAGACGAGTATTAATTAAAGAAATAAACATTCAGAGGATTCGAAAGTAAATCAGAGTTCGAAAATATAATTCTACCAACAGAAAAATTGTGGCAAATTTTTGGCCTTGATGAACATATGTGGATACCATATTTCAACTGTTGGAACTGTGTTTATAAACTGTTTGGCGGGGAGAGGGTCATGTGTTCTACCAAAAGTCAAGGAAACCAACGCTGACCAAATATTGGAAAAACTGAAACTGGTGTGTTCATCTGTTGGTCCAACTATTGAAATGATGTTGGTCCAACTGTTGAACATTTGTTGAAAATTTGTTGAAAAGTTGTTGAAAAGTTGTTGAGAGTTTGTTGAAACGTGTTGAAAACATGTTGAAACTTGTTGAAAACTTGTTGAACTGTGTTGAAAGCTTGTTGAAACGTGCTGAAAATGTTTCACCTTTCCTGTATGGTCCGCGTTTTGTATGGGGGGGGGAAATTTGTTTCGCAGTGCTTATGTCGTGGGTTTTCGTGGTTTGTTCCCGTCCTTTTCTCTTGTGGACGATTCGCTGTGCAATTTCGCAAATGTCATGTGTTGGGTCTTCTGGCGGACCTCGCATGCAACAAAAGCAATGACTGAAATGAGAGAGAGAGAGAGAGAGAAAGAGAGAGAGAGAGAGAGAGAGAGAGAGAGAGAGGTTCACTACTGCGTGACACGAAATCACCCACATGGCTGTGTTTGAGAGAAAGAGTCATGCAGTAGTGAACCTCTCTTTGCTGTTGGTGCCAGATGGCGGTATTTCATTCTGGTGATATCTGTGTAAGGTAGCGTCGATTACGTGCTGAGCTGCCAGACTAGAAGCTCGGTTCACTATTGCGGGCATAAAAATTACCGATATGGCTGTGTTTGAGAGAGAGTGGCACGCAGTAGTCAACCTTCCTTTTGAGTCCGCAGGATTGTTGTTGCTTCATTCTATATGTGGCCACACGTGTGGAAGCCTGAGTTAAATCGTGACCTTCCCTGCAACAAACACGGCTCACCACTGCGTGACACAATTCTAGCAACATGTGAGCATGAGAGAGATAATGGCATGCACAACCCAACCTTGCATTGAGGACAACCACGGTTGCTGTTTTTTTTTCATAACATAGTCGCTAAAGGACCAAATACACAAAGATGATCATTAGAAGGCATTGTTTATTTGTGTGTCATAAATAATAGACCATGTCTTGTTAAGTGACTGTTCGAAGCACACAGTTCAGTGTCTTCATTTCCCCCCCTCTCTCTCTCTCTCTCTCTCTCTCTCTCTCTCTCTCTCTCTCTCTCTCTCTCTTCGAACTCTCGCCGAACTATCCTGCTCTCTCTCACAAGCATGCAATGACTGCGACGTTGGGTAATGAACCTTCTGATTCAAAGATTCCAAAATCAACCTCTGATGCACACTACTACGGCACCCGTCCCCCGCTGTTCAAGGTCTGGCGCACAGACCTTCTGTATCCCTCTCCTCGTCTCTGCTTCTCTCACGCTGAGGTGCAATAAACTCGAGGTCGAAATCATCATCCGTTATTGTGGTGGTATGAGGCCCACTTCTGTGGACAGACGACACACTAGCTCGAAACAACGCAGCAGCCTTCTCAGCTACAGATACGGCACGATCCAGCTTGAAGATCGAAAAACTCATGACTGTATCGCGGCTACGAAGAGATGATACGATGTCTTGCTTTATAGAAAACAATTTTTCAATCTGCTCCGCTGCTTTGGTGGTCTTTGTTGTCTGCTCCATTTCGCATTGCATAACCATCTCCGCAAAAGCCACTCCAAGGTTGACGTCGTCCCTCCTCATCTAAAAAACCTTGGTGAGTGTCGTCTTGAAGGCAAGGGCGCCCCAAGGATCATCGCCGCTCCGTCTCCACGTTTTATTTTCCTTCATCTCTGCTCGCATCTTGTTGTGAGTGGGGAGCTGGTGATCTGTTTGCTGCGACCGCGCAAGCGGGATCCCTTTTTCAGCCCAAAACCAATGTTTCAGTTGCCATGTTATTTCCCCACGCACGATCGTCATCATTCTGTTGCACTCCCCTATGACTGCTCGAATCCGCAGGACGCTACGTGTGAGCGCAGTCCTTCCTCCGCAATCTCCCCCACCAGTTTGGTCGTGGTTTGCAGCGATGTGAAAAATGCATCCTCTGTAGGGTACAGAGTTGCGTCCTTTGCTGCGGAGAACGCAAAGGCTTTCGTGACCGAGCGAAACAGTCTGCCCCTCATTCTCTTTGTGAATGCGCCGGACTCTTCATTCACTTGACGTTGTCCTTCACTATTCGCGCACACTTTTGCTTGCGAGTTCGTGTCATCTGCTGGGAGACAGACATCACAGCGCACATAACAAAATTTTAGAACTCGACAGTCCAGATACATTTTAGCACTAGCGACATTCAGCAGTCCATTTCAACCGCATGTTCATCAAAGTCAAATCCTTGCTTCAGCAATGTGCCTGAACTTTGCGAGTCCGAATATAATCATTTTGCAATGGCGGCAACTTTAGCGCACTTTGTTTACCTTTTCCAACAGTATTAGCGTGCCTCACTATTTGTCTGCCAATGAAAGGCGTGTCGGCAGCGCTGCCCTCGTGCGTTGTGTTCCTCCCGGGGGCCCTCGTGCGTTGTGTTCCGGATGGGGACGGGAAACTCGCTCTTCTAGATGCGCTTCTGTCGTCTTGGGTTGACCCATCGTCACTCTCTTCGTGCGCGGTGCCGTCGTCACTCCCGCCGTCGTCGTCGTCAGCCTCGTCACTGTCGCGAGGATGTCCGTGGGAGGTCTCACTGTCGTCGACCTCGTCCCTTGATGCGTTGTCATCCTCCCTGTCGGACTTTTCCGATAAGGGGTGGTCGTGTTCCTCCTCTGCTTCCTTTCGGGCTCCGCTGTGCATATTGTCCGACCCTCTCAGATCGATCATGTCCACCGTTGTGTCCTTTTTGTAGGAGATTCTCTTCTTTGTGGTGCGGTGCACCTTTGTGATTTGATCTTCTCGCGACCTCTTCTCGGGGGCCCTGGGCAGACGGTTCTCGGCACCGCTGCACGGCTCCGTGGGGCGGGAGTCGAAGGGGGGGACTCATTGCGTTCTTTCAACTTTGAAAGAACGCATTGACTTGATGGGACTGAAACTTTTGATCCGTGCTCTCACCTGCTGGTGCATTCCGTTTTCGCATTCTCAGATCCGCTTCTGCGATGCTCTCTCGAATTTTTTTTCTTTTCGGCCTTGGATTTCTTCCTCTCCTTGTCCTTCTTTCCTGCGGCCTTCAAAGACCTGCACAGATCCTGGTATTTTGGCCTTGGAGTCATTGCCCTGTTTTCCCCACATACATGAAAGTGGAAAAAGAACAACAACTGCGTCAGCAATGTTGTGTGTCGATCCATGCCTCTCTAAAGTGTCGGGGGGCCGCATTGAGAGAGAGAGAGAGAGAGAGAGAGAGAGAGAGAGAGGCGGAACCAAGATCTTATTTCTAAAATTGCGATGTCATGCAAGTTACCAACCTCTTTCAGCACCAAAATGATTGTATCTGTTTTGTCAGGCGGCTTGGGTTCGCGTACTGAAGGGAAAAAATATATATATACTTCAAGCAAAAAAAACTAATTGGGAAATGCCCCCGTCCATCACCGGGAGAAGCTTGGCTACTGCGGGGCAATCACCTGGTCAAGCCACCGGTCTTTATGTAACAAATGCCCGCAGTAGTGAACTTTCCTCGCATTGTCGTCTCACGGCCTCGACGACAATTCAAGGTTTTCGATAAGTTGCTCTGTCTTCTCTCACCTGCCATCCTTGCTCGCTGTCTCTTACCTGCACCCTGTTATTCTGTATTTTGTATTGCCCCGTCCCCCTTGTTGTGCGACGTCGTAAGTTTCTATTTCTGTTCACACGTGTTGGTCAACAAGGAATGACAATGGCGAATTGCTAAGTTTTTTAGCAAGAAATCGAATCGTTTTTACAGGATAGTTTGGAGAGAGAGAGAGAGAGAGAGAGAGAGAGAGAGAGAGGTTGGCTACTGCGTGCCAAAAGTGAAAGGAATGTCATTGTTGACCACGTAAATGTCACGCAATAGTGAACTTTTGGGGACACGGTTGTTTCACATGGGGTTTTCACCGCTTCATAAACTCGGCCACGCTTGACATGATATTTCTCTAAAAATGACAAAAAGAAAGAGACAAATGTCCAGTCCTCACGGTGTATTGCATGCTGCTTCGATCCCCATTGTGGTTTACAGAAGCGTGGAACAATGTGAACGACGTCTACAATAGTGTCGGTTGATACGACGCTGCTGTGTTGATGCCCATTCAACTTCTCCCATTTCAATTTCTTGCATCTTGTCACGTGTTGCCGTTTATTGTCGACCTCCTTGTACCATTGCACAAATCCGCAGCTGTGTTCCATAATTTCGTTGTTCGTCGGTGCGGCCACGACAAAAAACATGGCCACTGATGCAAACCATGTGCATTCGTTCTCTGCTCTAATTGCGACGTCACTGTGCACTGGTCTCCCATGAAACTATGGCGACGCTCTTGCAGTTTGAACAAGTGTGCCCCTGTTTAATCCGTCCTGTATACAGGCGATGGCCAGGTGTGTTCGTGTGTGTATAAGCAGGTCATCAGAAGGAGGTTGACAACCATTCTCCACCATGTAGGTCGTAAGCGCTGCTCGAAAATCRCGTCTGAAAGGAAGCTCTTCGAGTATCTTACACGCACGGTTGTCAATGCCTTCTCCCTCCCGTATGTGCTCGTCATCGATGTCGAACCACCGCAGTTGCAGGATTGCCGTATCGCGTAGTGCGAGGGTATTCATTCCCGTGGCCATGCAGTCTGTCACAAACGATCGGTTCTCAACCATTCTCTTCCTTTGTTTCCTCACGATCCCGGTCTCTTCTTGCAACGCCAACGACCGACGTACGTGGTTCACCATCTGGGTTGAAGTTTTCCGCTTGTTTGATGACAGGTATGGCTGTTTGCAGAATTTCCTGTTGTGATGCTCCCAAACGTCTGTTGCGAAGGTGTTAGGAACACCGGATCGCTCAATACACATTCTCAGATGCATCAGATCGTGCAACTTGGGGAGTTTCCATTATGATGGTTGATATCTCCCCAATTTCGCTTTGATGGTCGTAATGAAGTCCGTGATCAAAGCGTCGCATTCATCGAGCGAAGCACGAATATGTGTTGTGCACCGAAATACTCGTACATACATTTCCATCAGTTTCACAAAACAAAGGGTGATGCCCTTGCCTGTCGAGCGCGGGACAATATTACAAATAAGGAACACGCACACTGTCATCACAGACCAGTTTTGCTTCGCCTCGAACCGACCCTCCCTCAAAAAAAAATCGCTGCTTGTGGCCACCGGCAGCACAAGTTGGGGGTATGTTCGCGTGCATCTCTCACTAACGCTCTGCAACCTGGCATCTAGTTCCTTGAGGATCTCTGTTTGTGGTATGTTCGGCAACTTGTCAAACGCTACCGTCCTGAATGCGTCAATCATGTGCAGGAATATGCCATGCTCGATTGTGTGCATACGGTCTGGCTGCAATGCCGGGTGGTAGTCTAGCTGAGCGTCGTCACTATTGGGGCCCTTGTAGAACCCCCAAAGGCCGTTCTTTTGAACATGCCAATGCATGTTCAACTCTGACATTCGTCCTTCCGCTGCACGTCGCACGTCGATGTCGTCGGATGTGAACACAGCTGCTGTGAGGTGTGTTTCGAGCGTCTGTGATCTCCTGCAGTCCGTGAAATCGGCTAGGACATCAAAGTCAGCTTTGGACACGGTGCATGTCGGGCATACGCCAAACTTCACAGTCGCAAGCGCACATCATTATGGGTAATCCTGTATATCGTTCTAGGACATCAAAGGGTGGACAGTTATGTCCCCGAATCGCGTTGTCGGTACCATTATTCCGTCATGAGATGCCTCCTTCGCAGACTGCAACACCACTGTAAGGGTCTTGTGCAAAATGACGGTCTTTCGCTTTCTGAATGCGGTGGACTGTTGACCCCATCCTTTGTCACGTGGACGATGATGAAGCACAGGAAGATAGGCCAGCAGTGTGGCTTCGGATGCGTGGTCGGCTAGGGACATCATCAGAGGGTACGCCGTCTGTTTTTGACGACCGTCCGTGCGTGTCTTGTCAGAATAGAGCGACAGAGGGATAACATAACATAGATTTCCATTCCCGTCCACACCTTTGTCTGCTCGAATGATCGACTGGATGTGATAACATAGCGCCCCGCTGCGCGCGCGGACCAGATTTACTGAGGTCCTCTGACGGCGGGGACACCTCTAGAGAAGACACCGTCTCGCATTTCTGTAATGCGATATTAAAAATCGAGAGAAATGTGGTTCGCCAATCGCGGTGCCACAAGATGGCGTGCGCATCTCGTGGCCAGTCGGCGTTACGGAGATCCGACTCCTTCAATCCCGCAGCCTCTGCTAGACTGCCTGCCCATGTCAAACACTCTCGACTATTACAGTACACAATGTCTGTCGTGTTGAATCTCGGGTCTTTGAGAAGTGACAAGAGAGCATCTATGTCACTCTGCGACATACCGACGCCGCCCCTGGCAGAGAAAATTAGTGCCTCAAGCTTGCGAGAGTTGTCAAAAGACTCGACAGGCGGCGGTTGCTGCTCTGCGAATGACCCGCCCTCCCCGTCTGCGTTCTCGGGGGCTCCGATGTCCTCGCTCTCATCGCTCACGAGATTCACTGCACCTATGTTTGATGGCCCGCAGGCGTCAACAACACCCATCTCCTGCCCTTGTGCTCTTTCGTCCACCACAGCCGGGCATGCCCTCGCACGATGTGAATTCAAAGTTTGTAAGGACATGAAAGACCTGACACAGTCGCATACCTGTGGACCACTGTCCATTTTCTGCGCATGCAGTCCATTCCAAAGACAAACAGAACGGTGCGGACAGTGCTTTGATTAGCATTTTTTACATTGGTTGAGGTCGTTCGAATTATAAGTTGCACAATATATTTTGTTATATTCTGTAAGTGTTGCCCTTCCTCTTCTGTGTGTGAGACAGAGAACGATGGAGTCTTGAATGTCGTTTTGGGAACTGACTGTCTTTGTCACTGATCCCGATTGACAAAGATTAGCAGTCAGACGTGTGACACGATAATGTATATGCCACGACAGGTTTCATGGTCCTGTTGGAAAAGGCAACGACTTGCACAAGGTACATGATATGTGACATGACATTCATCACCACGTTTGTGCGGCTGGTTAAGTTTACAACTATCCATCCATAACGTTTGTGAATGTGGTATGTGTTTTCTGCGTCTGCATCAAAATTATTGCACACCAGCACCTCAGTCGACCTCCGCATCCATTGCCAAAACATTTCACAACCTGCAAAATTTGAATTGACATCACAAAGAAAGCAAAAAAAATAATAATAATAAAAAACACAACATACACACATTGGTCATCATAGGGGGTGTAATGTGTCTCACGTGCTACAGAAGGCAACAAATTATGACATACATTGTAACAATCATCAAATGATTGAAATAAAGTTGCACCCAATGTCGGAACGTTGTTGTGAACCGCATGTGCTTGGAGAGGCAAACAACAGGCAGCATGACACAAAACCTGTAGACGGATGTACAGGTTGTACTATAGCTACAACTAGGCATACGAGAGAGAGAGAGAGAGAGAGAGAGAGAGAGAGAGAGTGGTTCACTAGTGCGGGCCAGAACGACAAAGTTCAATGTCTCTCCGCAAGTTGTCGCCATTGCGCCGTGTATGAGGCAACTGAGGTTGATTCCCCACGTCAGTGACGTTGCTAGCACAACCTCTCTATTCACCAGAACAAACCAACCCTTGCCAACATGTGACCACTTTTTTCCCTTGTTGCATGCTTGCATTATAGTGGTGACTACGGCATACTGTAGAGCACCGTCAGGTGTTGCCTCCTTCATCACAACACGCAGCACATTGTGCAGATCGGGGAAAGCACGTGTCAACCTCAGAACTGCATGTGCCCAACCTTTTGACATTTGTCCACCCGCCCCCTTCAAATCATAGTAAACATCATCTTCCTCGTCTGCCTCGTCGCTGCTGACATCGCTGCCGCTCACCTCCACGTCAGAAGACGATGCCTCCTCATCCTCTTCTTCATCTTCTTCTATATCTTCATTGTCTGTGTATATTGCAAGACAACTTGCCAAATCGGCGTCTTCGAATCCAACATCACACTAATCTCTCTCCATAGTGTTAGCATTGAAGATATCCGCAAGCAGTACCTCCTCTGTGTCTGCTATCTGCATGGGAGGCACATCGACTGCCATACTGCTTATTGATTATCCTGCTGCTGATGTCTCTCCGTTGTCTGGAATGATTGCTAAACTTGTTTCCCTGGCGATCAATTTCCACCTTTCTTCTCTTTTTCTTTGTCTCTCAACATCGCAACTTGCAAGACTGAGCCGATCCAAAACGCATGACAATAAGTCCCCCCACAACGGTCTGTCGGATATGAAGTCGTCTTCTCCT
>BFEA01000128.1:438913-445526 GCA_003427395.1 Chara braunii
TGCGTGTTCAACCAGCAGCACGTGGTCCTTAACATTTACATTGAAAATTGAGACACGTGCCAGAACAACCAAGAACTGTCAATGCTCCACAATGCCTGCATGCATCCATCCCAATGGGAGCCACTGCCCTGACTGCAGCTTTGCTGCCATCGTCACCTTGTCATCAACCACTGCAGGATGCAAACATCCCGGGACCCAATTGACGTGATAGCCATACTTTTCAGGGGCCATATGCTGCTGCAACTGTCCCTCGGGGATGACATGGGCCCCAATGTCCGTGGCAGTCAAAACGTCACGCCTCAATGTGACATGGTCCCATATCTGCGACCATAGTCCATCATACGTGGCTTTCTGCCCTCTTACAGCTGTGTATGTGGCACCATCCTCACCAGAGAACAGTTTCCCGTCCACCACCTCCAACTCCATAGGGTTCCGAAGCGGCGGGAAAAAGCACCCAGCAGTATGAGGGGGACATGTCATTGCCTTCTTCTCCTCTTCCGACACCTCCCTGTTGAGATGCCTAAAGGAGAACCTGCCATTGATGTAATGCGTGTTCCAGACATTTCCCATGGCATCACGCATCTGCATCCTCACCCGGCCACATGTAATCGGGATCTCATATGGCACCAAACCCCACCTAGGATCCCTCCTTGCATCATTCTCGGGGCACACCGTTCTCGCTGCTGCATCGTTCCCACCAATCACCCATGACGTTCCGCAATCAAAACTGTCGTACAAAAAATCGTTAAAACTCAACTCGCGCTTCGCCTCCAGAACACGCCACATTTTCAATGCATGTTGCCCTTTCTCCCCAGTTCTTGCCGCATCGTTCAACCTTATAACTCTGTCAAACACGATTGACAAAGTCACGTTTCGCCATGCGCTTGTTTTTGGGACAGGAAATGGAACCCAAGTCCCAACCACTTTGAACGCGAAGCAGGGTACTCCTCCAACAATACCCAGTTGAACACGACCAGGCACCCAATTGATGTCATATGGGAACTGTTCTCCTGCTAATGTCTTGACCACATTTTCATCCTCAACAATACACCCTGCATGATTTTCCCTGTTCCTCATACCTCCCTCTCCTCTCTCTTCCCCAACCTTTTCCGTCTCACAAGTGCTCCCTCCTGCATCATTGTCTGATTCATCACCATCACCCATCATCTCTGCAGTATGTGCATATATTGTTGCCAACACATCTGCACAGTCAGTGGTGTTCATCTCAACCGAAATCCCTTCCTTGCTGCCATCTGCAAGACCCTTCACAATGTCCTCTGTCTCCATGGCGCAAGTCTCTCCAGCGTTGACAGTCGATGCAATCGCGGGTTCCATCTATTGCATGAGACACCACGTACATTTATGAGAACACGTAGCTCCGCCATGCCCCCCTCACCCCAGAGAGAGAGAGAGAGAGAGAGAGAGAGAGAGAGAGAGAGAGAAAGAGAGAGAGATTTTTTACAGTAGAGAGAGGTTGCTTACTGCGGGCCATAACTCCAACAAACATCACATTTTTGCGAAATACAGACGAAGTAGTGAACCTCTGACAGAGAAACATGCATAGATACAGCAACAGCACGAGGTTCACTACTGCGGGCCAGAATGACAACAAACAGCACCGGTTAACACTTACATGGCACGCAGTAGTGAACCTTCCGTAGTTGGGAAACTACAGCGTGCTACCACCGCGAGGTTCACTACTGCGGGCCATAACTCCAACAAACATCACTTGAGAGACCGAAATTGGCCGGCAGTAGTGAACTTCATGTTGTCGGACAGGCTGTGATGCATCGACAGAGGGCGGTTCACTACTGCGGGCCAGAACGACAACAAACAGCACCGGTTAACACTTACATGGCACGCAGTAGTGAACCTTCCCTAGTAGGGAAACTACAATGTGCTACCACCGCGAGGTTCACTACTGCGGGCATGAATCCAACAAACATCAATTGAGAGACCGAAATTAGCTGGCAGTAGTTAACCTCATGCTGTCGAACAAGCTGTGATGCATCGACAGAGGGCGGTTCACTACTGTCGGCCAGAACAACAACAAACAACACCGGTGAACATATACATGGCACGCAGTAGTGAACCTTCCGTAGTTGGGAAACTACAGTGTGCTACCACCGCGAGGTTCACTACTGCGGGCCATAACTCCAACAAACATGACATGAGAGATGAAAATTGGCCGGCAGTAGTGAACCTTGTGGTGTCGGACAGGCAGTGATGCAGCGACAGAGGGCGGTTCACTACTGCGGGCCAGAACGACAACTAACAGCACCGGTCAACACTTACATGGCACGCAGTAGTGAACCTTCCGTAGTTGGGAAACTACAGCGTGCTACCACCGCGAGGTTCACTACTGCAGGTCATAACTCCAACAAACATGACATGAGGGATGAAAATTGGCCGGCAGTAGTGAACCTTGTGGTGTCGGATAGGCAGTGGTGCAGCGACAGAGGGCGGTTCACTACTGCGGGCCAGAACGACAACAAACAGCACCGGTTAACACTTACATGACACGCAGTAGTGAACCTTCCGTAGTTGGGAAACTACAGCGTGCTACCACCGTGAGGTTCACTAGTGCAGGCCATAACTCCAACAAACATCACTTCAGAGACCGAAATTGGCCGCCAGTACTGAACTTCATGCTGTCGGACAGGCTGTGGTGCATCGACAGAGGGCGGTTTACTACTGCGGGCCAGAACGACAACAAACATCACCGGTTAACACTTACATGGCACGCAGTAGTGAACCTTCCACAGTTGGGAAACTACAGAGTGTACTCTCACGGAAGGTTCACTACTGCGGGCCATAACTCCAACAAACATCACTTCAGAGACCGAAATTGGCCGCCGGTAGTGAACTTCATGCTGTCAGACAGACCGTGATGCATCGACAGAGGGCGGTTCACTACTGCGGGTCAGGTTAACAACAAACAGGAACAGTTAACACTTACATGGCACGCAGTAGTGAACCTTCCGTAGCAGGGAAACTACAGTGTGCTGCCACCGCGAGGTTCACTACTGCGGCCATAACTCCAACAAACAGCACTTAAGAGACCTTAATTGGCCGGCAGTAGTGAACCTCATGCTGTCCGAGAGGCAGTGATGCAGCGACAACGACGGCTTACTACTGCGGGGCAGAACGACAACACAAAGCGCGAGAGGAATATGTACATGGCAAGCAGTAGTCAATCACAAGTATGTGAATGCAAAAGAGAGAGAGAGAGAGATCACGCGTCCCTGACCACCCGCGCTGCCACGATTTGACATCTAGTGTAGAGAGTTTTTAAGCGGTCGTGGATGTGTAGTCCTTTCCTGCAATGCTCACATTTCTGATTCCCTCCATGCTGGTCTGCGTTCGTAAAGACCGATGCCATAATCTCTTTGATGTATGATATGAGATGGGACAGACAGTCCGCAACCAGCCTCGCCATTTGTCGAGAATTCGCATTTGCAACAAACTTTTCGAATGTGTCCGTCGTCATTGACAGCACAACAGATTCTGCATCAGCAGAAGGTGCTCTGCTGGCAACGACACAAGGGAAGTTGTGACGAACCTGGTGACAGTTTAGTGATGCAACATCGGTGCATACGAGCAGGGGATGCGCCTGCGCAGTTCCACGATACTGGTCCCGATCCCTCTGGACGTCGTTTGCATTGTTGTGTCGAGTTCTTCACTCGTCTTCGACCTTTCACCTTCTGCACTTCCCATGACAACTTCATTTACACATGGCACCGTCAGTTCTCCACCGAACAACCTACCTCGAGTGTGTTGCAGGGCATCCATGACGTCCGCGCAACTGCTCAACAGAGACGCCATATTGCTAGGAAGGTCATCCTTAACAGACGTCACACCCTCGTCACAAAGACCGTATTCTTCCACGGTTTCCATACAGTGCCGAATACAGTCTTCTGTGAAGGCCAAGAGGTCAACGACACTGCGTCCCGAAGCAAATAGCGAACCTGTAGTGTACGCTTGGCTATCGTAGGACGCCCACCCCTCCTTCAGCACACACTTGTCAGGGATGGCACAAGACGCGACTTTCCGTTGTTGTGATTCCCCCTGAGTTCTCTCTGTGACATGGGCTGCGAACCGATTCAAGACCGCAGTGCGCGTGCGCCTTTCAATATCCAACCATGTCTGGAACTCATCAAACGTGGTGGTCTTTGTTTCAGCTATTGCCTTCAGTCTAGCAGACATGTACTCCCTCAGACGAGTTATGTCTAAACATTTAGGATCGTCCAGTAACAACCAGAACATAGTGAACATCCTGTGTTCCGCAGTTTCTGTCATTTCGCCGAGCAGTGACTTAACACGGCCTAGTTCATCCGAGAACTCTCTCACCAATTGTTTCTGCTTATCCACCTCCTCTCTTAGCTTGTCTGTATGTTCTCGCTGTTTGTCTACTATACGACCCTTGTTGGGTTCCATGTCAGTCGTCTTATCTTCTTTGGCCCCCGGTAGTAGAAAGTCATCCACCGTTGCATGACACTCTTCGCCCGACTTTCTCTTCTGTCCGATTTTGGTCACTCTTGACATCTGAAAACGGTTTTATATACAGAGAAATACGTGTGGAGAAAGAGAGAGAGAGAGAGAGAGAGAGAGAGAGAATAACAAAATAAAAGAGACGTCAGGAATAAACAAAGAAGAAAGAAAGAAGGCAAACGAAAACGTATGGAGCTCACTACTGCGGGCTAAAATCGCACTTATGTACACCGTTCTATGCATTTGTGGTCCGCAGTAGTGAACTCTCTCTCTCTCTCTCTCTCTCTCTCTCTCTCTCTCTCTCTCTCTCTCTCTCTCTCTCTCTCTCTCTCTCTCTGTGTAGACAAAACGCAACGTAGAAAGAAAATTTACAAACAAAGAGAGAAGAAGAAGAAGATGAAGAAGAAGAAGATGAAGAAGAAGAACAAGAGGAGAAAAAGGAAGAAGAAGAAGAACAACAACAACAACAAGAAGAAGACGAAGAGGAAGAAGAGGAAAATCGCCCCCCCCCCCCCAGAGGAGGAAGAACAATGAGAACTACGCATCGGGCCGCAACAACCTTCGTTTCCTACTAGGTCTGCTCAACTCAGAGAAGGGTCACGAATCCTTGACTCTGATTCGACCTTTTATGATTAATGCTAACTCATTAGTTAGGACACGAGAATTGCTCTACTACCTTTGCACAATGAGGAGTTGATCTGTGTATAGAACAGGCCTCTCTGCACGATCCGAGCAATTTTATTGGTTTTTCACTGGGTTGGACCGAAATTCATGTAACTGCTCTGGATTTCATCTCAGAGTTGGACCTGGGAACTGCTTCATCTGTACCTATGGATATACAGAATTGTGCCTTCAGGTTTGAACTCGACCCGATTCTCGCTTGATAGTTCGCACTCCTGAGATTCAGTTCCTCTCAGCTTGGCCTTGATAATTGCAACGGTCCACTTATTTGTTTGAACCTGAATTTCGGAAGTGCTCTGGTCATCTATCTCAGGGTTGGACCTGGACTGTTGTAGCTGCTTGGTCTTACCTCGAGAACGGATCTGAGAATTGTCACTTTCGTGCGTCTGTAATTCTGAGCTGCTTTACTGGCATATTAGGGTTGGACCTGTAACTGCTGAAGTCTGTACTTTTTCGATTGTCATTTTAGGAGGGTTGCTTTACTTAAGCATAGCAAGATCTGTACGTTTAAGACCAACTGTAACTGTAAAATCTTCATAGCTGAACTAAATCGAGTGCAACTGTTCATTTTGTAGCTGCTCTGGTCATTCATCTCAGGGTTGGACCTGGGCTGCTGTAACTGCTTTGGTCTTATCTCAGGGTTGGACCTGAGAACTGTCACTAATTCTGAGCTGCTTTACTGGCATATCAGGGTTGGACCTGTAACTGCTGAAGTCTGTACTTTTCGATTGTCATTTTAGGAAGGTTGCTTGAGTTTAGGAAGGTTGCTTTACTCAAGCATAGCAAGATCTGTACATTTAAGACTAGCTGAAACTGTAAAATCTTCATAGCTGAACTAAATCGAGTGCAACTGTTCATTTATCTGATCGGACTTGAATTTTTGTAGTTGCTCTGGTCATTCATCTCAGGGTTCGACCTTGGCTACTGTAACTGCTTTGGTCTTATCTCAGGGTTGGACCTGAGGACTGTCACTTTTGTACATCTGTAATTCTGAGCTGCTTTATTGTCATACCAGGGTTGGACCTGGAATTGCTGCAATTTGGTACTTTATTCGGCCGACATCTCAAGAGGGTAGCTTTATTTCAAGCAAGACAAGAATCTGTATACGCAAGACTAGCCATACCTGTAAATCTTCATAACTGGAACTAAAACTGGTGTAACTTAGACAACTTATAAATCATAAGCATGCAACTAGATACCTAAAGCAGGGAGGACAGAAATGTTGTCCTCTCTGAAGAAATACAAAGATTTTGCTAAAAAAAGAGGGCGGGTAAGGGAGGAAAGATCGAAAGGGCGAGAAGGGGAAGAACGAGCAAGCGACTGATGGGTCTGCAACCATACATTAATAAAGAAACGAAACTAGGGAGGATCAGATTAAATCAAAATCTAAAAAAAAAAAAAAAAAAAAAAAAAAGTGCGGGACACGTCACCATGGGATTGC
>BFEA01000128.1:450590-464981 GCA_003427395.1 Chara braunii
TATTCTCGTTGTCGACACCTTTGTGTTTTTGGGCCTGTTGTCGTCCTCGTCGCCTCCGGCACACCCTGCTGCGCAGCACGGAGGACGGGATCGCGCACCCCATCAACGACCACCTTTCCCAGTCGCTCCGCGCCGCAACTGGACCACACCTCCTGCCACGAGCACAAGTGGGCCGTGCGGGAGGGGAAGAGGGGGGCTGGGCTAGGGGGGGGGGGGGCGATCCCGACCATGAGGACGCTTGGTGGCCCTACAAGAACGTCGTCCGCCGAAGCAACCCGCGCAGTCACGACATCATACTGGTTCACTACTGCAGGCCAAAGAAAGGTGAAATGATGTCGTTTGTGTCGTCGATGCCACGCAGTAGTGAACTGCATTGCTGAGAACTTAAGAGCACAATTTTTTCAACACACACTTGTTGGAAATGTGTTGGAAACGTGTTGGACCAATGTTGAACGCATGTTGAAAACATGTTGGCCGCATGTTGGTAAACGGTTGAAAACATGGACCCGACCCTCCTAAGCGGTTGGACACATCATTTCATGGAGTTCCAATGCTGGTCCAGTATTGGGCCCAAGTTGAAAACTTGATGAAATTTTGCCACAATTTTTCTATTGACAAGGCTATGACTCACTATTTCGAATTTTATCATCTAGGTCCCTCAATCTTCTTTCTTACAATCTCCTTAGTCCTTCTTTGGACTTATTTATTTCGCACTATATATGTCTTTAGTTCAAGTGTGATTATAAATCAAGTACAAAAGGCAGGTAAGTCATTGTTCCTCACTCTGCCACCTGCTTTTTCTTTTTCTTTTTTTTCCTTCTACTGCTAAGAATGGAGCACGTGCTACTATTCCATTAGGAATCAAGTCAGTTGTAGTCTCACCCTTCTTTGAAATCTCCTTTTTTTTTTTTTGCGTTGACTTTCTGTGTATTTTCGTCTTCCTTGCGTTTCCTCATTCTTTTTTCACCCCAATTGTTTTCATCATATCCAGCCGAATTGTGAGTTTGATTCACAAATCCCTCTTCTGCACTGTTTCAAACCACACTCACGGTTGCATCCGTTTAAAATAAATAAGTAAATAAATAATATATAATGATACATACTACAAACAGTGAACAAATTAACTAAACAAAGCAGAGAGCGATAGCAACAATGACAGGAAGGGTGGCCCCAACAAGACTGGGAGCGACCTTCAGCCTTGGTATGTCCAAACAAGGTTCACCATCTTTAACTGCAATAGGTACATACACTTCCCTACCTTCACTACAAATCGTTGTTTCCTGATTATTTAATACGATAAAAATAATAAATGATAACTATGATTATGAACATATACAACCTCACTCTGCGGCTTGATGTAGTCACGAAACTGAGCACATGAATTCTTAGCGGAATCAAACAGCTACAACGGGTAACCTTGTAGGTGATCTGGTCAAGATCATGACCACATACGAACATAAATAAATACTAATTGAAAATTGAATTACAATACTTCGGGTTATAACATTACAAGTGGTAGACGTATAATGAGGAAAGAGCACTACAACGAAGTTTCAATAACAATAAAAATAAGAATATTAAGACCAAGGAAAAAAAAAATAATAGTTAGAACAATAGTAATAAATGTATATAGGTCACATTTTTTACTACGTACAATCACTCCCTACATGCTATGTTCGGAGAAGATTAAGGAGCAGTCTCTTCTTGTCAAGAACCTGTCATGGATCTAGAATGGGTACAAATAATTTTTTTCTTCCATCTTCGTCTTCTTTCCTTTTTAATTGCATGCTCTTTTGTCATCCTTCCCTAACAGTTTAAATCACAGTTTCACACTAAGGTATCGAGTTGACTCTAATGTGATTACGATCGAGCAAGGTGAAAACCAATCACGATCATACATACAAACGAAAATAGTAACGAATATAACAAAAAATCATTACAAACATATATTTTTATAAATACTACTACGATCACAACTCAATTATAAATAAAGCAGAGAATCGTGATTCTAATCTTGTGCATAAACGGGGACAAGGATGAAGATTGTAAGCCCGAGAATCAAAAGTGCGTGTATGTTCCCCCACTAGGTTGAATCTCTTCACTTTGATATTCAAAGCACTAGGTTGATTGTACATTGCAGCAACTTGGTCGATAAACCCCCCATACTTTACCCAGATAATATGTATCCTTTAACCATTCCCCTTCTCTTTTTATTCACCTTTCTCAATTCCCTCTTTCTTTCTGATTATTCTACCTTCTTTATCTTTTTCGCATGTTATTCTATTTTAACTGTGTATTCTTCATGTAGTTGGGTCTGACCACACCCAGGTGTATAGCATTTGTGTATGTGACTATGTTTTAATCCACTAAAATGTATGGTTAATGTGATAGAAATTTCTACAAAATAACATAAAGTAAAGGTAAACGATCGGTAGGGAGAAACCAAAAACAACCTCGACAAAATCGCAGTCGTGGAGGGTTGTGAGAAGTTCATTGAACCTTATCATTTAGAGGAAGAGAAATCGTAAAGAGATTTCGTAGGTACACCTACGGACGTACCATTGGTTCAAATGACTGAACTTTAGTGTATGAGTCACCGACTTGCTTCCTTCTTCTCACTCTGTGTTTTTGGTATAACTTTCACTGGTTTTCATTTCTTTGTTTCCTCCCCCTTCCAACTTTCTTAATTTGCATATCTTTATCTCTCCCTTACTTTGTTTTCTCGTTCTTCTTCTACATTCCCTTTGCACCATACTTACCGTTTTTTTTTTCCTCACCCATTTTACGTAGGCTTTCAACCTCATTTTCTACATTCAATTATTTATTCGCCTACTCGCCGTGACAAAACTCTACCTTGCTGTAAAAGCGTAATCGACCTTTACGTGATCCTGCCCAAACTACGTAGATATTTGATCTTCATCATAACCAAAAAAAAAATAATAATAAATATGTATATGTCATTTTGGTCCATGAATGTGCTCTCAAAATAGACACTTTGTTGAAGTGTCAAATAAGTCTGCTTTATCGTTGTTGTGATAGGACGAAAGAGAGATTTACAAGCAGTGTGTATGTATTGCTTACGATAAGAATATTGTGAATCATTAAGAAAGAAAACAAAATTAATTAAAGAAATAAAAATTTATAAAGGATCGGTGACACTTACCTCGTAGTACCTTGGAAGGAACAACGACATGAGTCAGCTCTTAGTGGTAGGATTATGCCGCTAGTTTTTCTTCGAAAGAGATGTCTCAAAGCTCAAAGCAGTTCGCATAGGATGATTGTCGATTCCTACACAAACGGGAAACTATAGAAAGCAATACAGAGAGTCCCTCGTCATGGGAACTCGAGTACAAGGTGCCAAACAAGCACGCCCAGGATATAGCCTTCCTCGACAGTCACGAGCACATGCTGGGCAAGTACTTCAACAAGTAACTCATTTTCTTCCTCTCACATTTTCCTTTCTCTTCTCCCTTCTTTCTACTCTCCACTCTCAGTCATCCCTTCCACAAGATCGCACTTGCTTGGTTCAAATGTTGCTTTATACCTCGTCTTCTTTCTTTGTGCACTATTTGTCCCCCTCCTCGCTTCACAATGAAGTATGCATTGTCGAATGCATCGGCTCCCGCCTTTTTGTAAGGTGCGGGAGTGCTCCCGAACATCTCATGCAGGAGTAAAATAAAACAAAAATGAGAGACAATTCGGAAACGGCGCAAAGTATCTCGCAAACCACCAAGACGGGCGAGGTGTCGTCGTTCCTTCGCCGCTCTAACCGGTTGCACCAGCTGTACATCCCACGGTCCCCTACGACAGGATAAGTTCCCGTGGGGCATAAGTTTCCCTTCTCTAAGGGTTGTCATCACGCTTAGGGGTGTATTCCTACCGAGGTACTGACCCACGTGCGAAAGGTTTTATATGCAATTGCAGAGGTACATCAGTCGAGGGTGTTTGCTCGTTCGCTATAGTATAGATACACTTAGTTAATGCCGAGCGGACCCAAATGTCGTTCGTTTCTTAGGGCGTTGATCTTTTAAGTACGAAGCGGACGCTGGTCGACTAGGACGGTCTCAACCAAGCGTGAAACCCAAAAATTGATCCTAGTGCCTTAGACACAAAGTTAAAAGAAAGTTATAACACCCACACATAGTTACATAAAAAATAGTCGACCGTAGTCAACAAGAATACATATCCACTCTGAAATGATAATAAAAAAAATACAAATCATTATTTAATACATCCAATAACACAAGTTCAAAATAAAATCTGACTTCTCGGGTCGAATTCCATAAAAATCATACAGCCTCCAACAAGGAGTTTGCTCTTGACAATGATATTGATGCAGTCGAGAAGGTAGTCGGTCTGCCTCAGTTTTGACTTGATGAGATGCGTCAAGAAAGTTATTCATTCCACCTACCGCCGACTTAAGATTAGACCCCCACATGTTTATCTCCATATGTTCTCAATTTTTTCGGATGACAGACTGCTTTGCAAATTATTCTTAATCAGATGCACTTCTTGAAGTATTGCATGTCTCTCCCTTTAGGAAGTGATCTGGGGTACTTCTCCTCCTCGTCCGAGTATAAAGCTCGGATCTAAGAAGTTGCGTTGTCTCCACCGAATCGGCAAGTACCCCCCGTAGAATGGTTCACTCAGAGTCGATAACAGGGCCGACTCCTAAAGCAACGAACCCCTGCCCCAGATGCTTCCTAGAGAAAGAGAATGTGTCAATTGCAAATAGCTTTCAAATATTCTCAGTTCTCCTAAGTTCAAAGTAACCTAGACGAAAAGAAACAGAATGAGGTAAAAAATGAGAATAATTTGGACAAGTATAGATAAATAAAGTCATTCGGGATAGAAAGGGTCAATCCTCAGAAAAAAAACTAAGTGAGATCATCTTCATCTTTTTTATATGTACGAGCTCGTTTACAGTGCACACAGAATTGACGTTTTTCAAGTAACAAGTCATTTTATACATGCAAGCATGTGAGAAGTAAAAAAAAAGACAATCCTTTTCATTTTCGCCAATAGGCATAATCAATCTCCTTTGCAAGCATCCTTCTACCTACCTGCACTTAAAGCAAAAACAACAAAGTTCAAAGGAAACCAAAGCAACCTCATACACAAGTCAGACTTTTTTATTCACATGTACGACTCGCATAACTTTCCTCTACCTTTTTTTTTTAATGTTCAAAACAATAAGGTCAAGCAAAGTGTGGGTTCACACAAGTGTGAAGGAAAATCTGAGTCAATCAACTGACTGACTGACCTTGAGTGAAGTTTGATCCGGCTCACTCAAGAAAGTCGAGTAATATATCAATCGAAAAAAAAAGTTCACCGTTGAATATGAAAGTATGCGGCTCACAACTTCACAAGTTGTGATCTCTCTCCTTAATCACGGTCCGCGTCCTCTCTCAACTGTTCAAAAGTACAAAGGTTGGACCGCAAAAAATTATCAAGCGAGATAGCCCTACAGGAGGGTGTTCCCACAATAAGTTTCACGTGGTCCCAACGTCCCAAACTGTCTCAACACAGCCCCCTGCACCACGCCTTCCAAGGACACTTCCCCAATTAAACGCAAGTTCATGCTACCTCCAATCACTGCGTCCGCAACCCAAGTTGGTCCCAAGTACTCCAGGGCAATCCCACACCATCGCCAACAATACCAAATAATCCATAACTCAAAACCGCTCGCCTTGCATGCCGCAAAAAAAAATAACGGTGGTCCTGGCTGAAAACCGCATGTGTCACGAGCCCCAATAAAAATGTCCTTCCAGCACACACCACAAGCGCTGCAATCCAATAGCCACTGCCGCGAGCACTCACTCCACGCTCTCTTCATGCCACCGGTCCACGCACCACTGCCACATAGACCCAATCGTGCACCAGCACTAGCCCAATCTCTACAGCATGCTGAATGCGTTGCGCACCTCAAAAAATTAGCAGCGGAATTAATGTCCAGCGTTGTCGTTAAAACTGGTACCACGCTCGTCCAATAGCACCACCCCATGCTCACACACCACCGCCGCACAATCCCAAATGCGCATTAGTGTCCATACTACCGCTTGATCATGTGAGAATAGTCCACCATCACCGCTCACATCAAAAATTAAAAGCGGGACTGTCGCTCGCCGCTCAGTCGAAACGGGTACCACGCCGTCATACCAAAAAATTGGCATCAATTTCTCACTGAAGTGCCGCTGCCATCGTGCCAAAAAAAAATTGGCAGCACTTCCCCACTGAAGTGCTACTGCCGCCGTACCAAAAATTTGGCAGCACTTCCCGACCAAAGTGTCGTTGTCGTAGCCTTACGGTTGCAGCACCTGCCCACACACACAGCGCACGCATAAGGGTGGGGCAAAAACTCCCAGCCCACAGCTATGACTGCCTCTCTTCTCCTCCTCTAAATCTTTGCAGCCCTCCACTCTCTCTCTCTCATAGCACCACTACTCCACCAACAATACTCTTTTCGCGGTACTAGTCCCAGACACAGCCTAGCGGCCGCAGCACCAAGTGCCAAGGAGTGGTTATAAGCTCCAGCCTCTCGGCTATGGCCGCCGCCAGTCTCTCCCCCAAGTGTTCATGAAGACCTCCAACAGCCACTTCAACACTCTCTCACTACACCAGCAGCCAACCAACCAGCATCTACTTAAAGTAGAATGCCCCAGCATCATTGCCACAAGTGTGAGGCTGCTGGGTGGGAAGCTGACTTTTATAACCAGTCGAAGGCATGTGGGCAGTTGTTTTGCCCACAACAAAAAAAAACATAGTTTTTTTCTGAGCCCTTGATCTGGACCTGCGATCAAAGGCCAAAATCCTTGATATTCCCCTAGGGGAACCAGGGTCTTCCCTTCCCGGAAGCATTTGACCTTCCCCGCGGCCCACATCCAGAAAATGGTTGTACCCAGCCAGACTGCAGCCTGTTCAAAAACGAACAGGTGCAGTCCCACCCACACATACACACACACACCTAACCATCTACCATGGCCACACACGTGGCCGTTTTTTTTTGCTTGTTTCTTCTTCTGTTTGCCCACAACCAACATTCATATCACATGCTCGTGGCACATCCACGAGCTGTTGAAATACAGACCCAAATTTGAATCCCAGTCGGGATTGAAAAACAAATTGGATCTTTTTTCGATTTATGCATGTCATTCTTGCACAGGGACCATACTCAATCTCGCGCGGCTGATTTCGGCCACACGATTTCAACGATCTCACGCCCAAAATCGGTCACGCCTGAACATTATTTTCTTTGGTCTACTCCATCAAAAGGAGCTAGCCCTTCGGTACGCTGGCCTCGATCCATGAATCCGTGGCACATCAGGCTGACACGTTACCAACAGGGCTAGCTTCTGCTTCGAAAGAACTAGGAGTGTTCTTCCTTACGAAGAGCTCCGCGCCCCAGAGGGTCGCCCTTTGGTGGTATGGTAAGCTTCGCCTATCTTCCCCTGTCACATGGCCAGCTGCTCGTCTTTTATTGGATGAGTACCCAGCTTAGTAGGTCACAATGTCGGGGCTTCAGGCCCTCGGCACAGAATCAAGCCCCTCACCCGTACCTAAAGAGATAAACAATTTTAGGCGTCGGCGACCTCTATTTCATCACGCGGCGAGCCTAACATGGCTAGTGGTATTACAGACCCTGAATTGCGCGACTGCTATTGTTCTAAGAAGGATAGATTAAACTTTAGCGTTTCCACATCCACGCCCTTTTGCGGCTCGTTAAAAACTGTCAACTATTGCCATCACTCTCAGGCGTCGCAAGTGTCCGGATTTGGTTTCTAAAAGTTTCAGTCTCTCAGTTATAGGTTAGTCTCAATGAACTTTTGGCAAATGTCTGTCTGAGCGAGTCCTTTAATTCAACGAAAGGGTCGGACAGTATCCAACGTTTGAAATCTCCGGCAAATACCCTTGTCAGGGTGTTTGCCCCGACAACATGATTGTACCCTCAATCTGGTACAACCAAAATGAGGGTGCGTTTTGTTCGAGGAAAAAAATGGTTGTTTTCCCCCTCGTGGTCGCCTTTTCTTCCTTCTTTGTCCTTTTTTCGTGTTCCTTCCTCGCTCACTCTCTGATCTAGTTCGTTTGAATCTACCCGATTCAGTCTCGATAGTGAATGTATATAAGCTATAGTCTCAGTTAGGTACAACCACAATGAGGGTGTATCGTGTTTCAAGAAATACAGTCGTCTTCTTATCCTTCCTTCCTTCCCTTGACCACCTTCCTTTTCTCCCCTTCACTCTCTTCTCCTGACCCGTTCTCCATCTCCCCGCTTTTTTTTTTTTCGCTAGTTTACTCATTTCGTTGTCTAGCCTGTCTAACACAACGTTCCCATTAGTGTTCGCCCCCTTGTTCGCGCGATCTTGGCACACATTTACGTTCATGCTCAACAACAACACTTGTGCACTTGCTACCTCATTCCCGCTCTCAATCTCGATCTTACTTGCGCTCACATTCTTGATTGTTCTCGGCGATGTAGCTCAACATATCACTGTCACTTGCTCACTCTCTTACATGCTCACTTTGCTCGCTTCCTTTCAAGTGATCGTTTGTTATTGAGATCGCGCCCGCTCTCTCTCCTTGTACCCATTATCCCTGTTAGTCCACACAATCACGCTCCTCGCCTTATTCTCGTTCGTGTTCACGATCGTGCACTTCTCATACTCATGATTTTTATAGCTCGTGTTCGTATCCATGCACTTGTTGGAGCTTGCTTTTGTTTTTATACCCGCTTTTACGCTAACCTTCAACTACCTTCATTCACGAGTGTTAATCAATAACTCTCACATCTGGCCATATTTGCGCTCATGACCTTGTTCATAAACTCGTCAGCTAACTCGTTTGCCCGTTCTTCCTCGACATGTGCAACTCGATCTTATTCTCATGTTTTTCCCCGCTTGTGCGCTAGCTCACCTCACCATTCACTTGCTCTTGTTTGAAATCCTACTCATTTTAAATCTCTCTCTCTATTCGCACTCTCGCATAAGTTATCCCATTCAATTATCTCCCTTCGGGCTTGTAAAGTTTTCCTCCACCGTCCCTAGTCGCTGCAACCAAGGTTGTCACGGACATGATAATAGAGGATTGTAAGCGTCTAGTTTGGGGGCCGAACACCTCTAGGTTCGGCCCCCGCCAAAAACAAATTTGGGGCCTAAAAGTAAGTTTATTTTTCTGAATGTTTTTTTGCGAGTTCTCTATGATGTAACCTACACGCCTATAAATTTTGAAGCCATTCTGCTGTGCCAAACAAAAAGTAAAAATCGTCAAAGATGGAGGTATCAAAACGTGCTCGCCCACTCACTATTTTGTTTTTTTTCACTTTTAACTTTTTGTTTTCACTTTATTTCAGGGCCTAAAACATTTTATTATTTTTTTAAAAATATTTAACGAGTTATTGATTATGTAAACTACATATCTGAAAATTTTAATGGCATTTGTCAATGCCAAAAAATAATTAAAAATCGGCAAAGATGACGATGTCGAAAAGGTATTGTTACACTCTTTGATTTTAATTCTCTTTTTATTTTTATTTTTTTATTATAGTATTTATTTTCTGTATTTGATTTTTAATTAAAATTTGGTAAAGAATTTGGATGTAGTGCCCGGACGAATGTTGTTTAGTTTATTTTTCTTCATAATATATTGTTTTGGGGGAATATTTTTTTAAACGTTTTTTTTTTTTTTTTTTTTTTTTTTTGTTCGCGTTCAGCCTGAACGGGCAAACTTCTTCCGAAGGGGTCGCGTACGTTCGGGCGTTAGGGTTCGGGCGTTCGTCCCGTCCCGAATGCCGGCACCCCCGAATGTAATCTTATTCTAAATAGGATTATTTAATTGAAGGAATTTTTTTTTTGATATAGATGTTAGACTATATATCAGCGGAATCTCATCTAAGGTTTGTTTCTTGTGCAGTTCATTACCTCGTCGATGCATTCCCTTTACCGAAATGAATCTACTGCTCATTCAGATGTAGATTCATCATAGTAGTTTTAAATATTATTATCACGGAATCGAAGAAATAAAATATAATTTAAAAAAAATAATAATAAAAATAAAATTTTAATATTATTTTAGTCATATTTTGGGTAGCACGGCGTACGTGTATGTGGGTTGCATGTACACTCGTACACGTATTTTTGTACGCGACACGTACACTCGTACACGAATTCTCGTACGTGGGAATACATGGGGGAAAAAAATCATCGAAAAAAATTAAAGAAAAAGTATGTTATGCAAAATGACATCTCAAATAATTTTTGCCTTAGACTCACCTCAAAACTCTGTACCAAACTCGAGTTCAAAATCAAAGACACAAAAAAGAAATAAATTGAAATAATTATGAAAGAAACTCGAAAAAAACAGAAAAAATAAAAACAAACGTCTATAACAAATATATATTGTGCAGAAACATGATACAAACAACTTTTACACAACAGTCATCCTTGAATTCCCAACCAAACTCGAGTAAGAAATTAAAAACTTAAAAAAATATAATATTAATATATTATCATAATAATTGAAAAACTGCTAGGCTACTAGAGTGGCCCATGTTTTGATTTTTTTTAAGTAAATATTATCGATATAACCTTTAGGCAAAAGTTGTTCAATTTATTTTTCTGCATAACATAGTATTTTTTGGATTTTTTGGATTTTTTTTTTTTTTTTTTTACTAGAACCTTCTTTGGTCCT
Source organism: Chara braunii (assembly GCA_003427395.1). Taxonomy (NCBI): domain Eukaryota; kingdom Viridiplantae; phylum Streptophyta; class Charophyceae; order Charales; family Characeae; genus Chara; species Chara braunii. The sequence continues at coordinate 461,274 of BFEA01000128.1, forward strand.
TGCACGGCCACGTCGGCCGGGAAAATAAGAAGACCCTGGCGTCCCGGCTGGTAGCCTTAAAAAATTGTTTAAAAACTAGGTTACCAGAGTGGTCCAGGTTCACTTGCCCGGCCGGGCCAAAAAGATTAAAAATATATATATATTTTAAAATTTTATTTTATATTTTAAATTTGGTAAAGAATTTCGATGTGAGCCTGAGGCAAAAGTTGTTTAGTTTATTTTTCTACATAACATAGTATTTTTTCAGATTTTTTGGATTTTTGTTTTTTTTTGTTGGGACCTTCCCTTGTCCTTGCACGGGCTGGTAACCCGGGACCCGAGCGGCCCGGCTGGTAGCCTAGTTTAAAAATATAATTATTATTATTTTATTTTTTTAAGTTTTCTGTAAGGTTTTGGATTTTTAAATCGAGCTTGGTTGGGAATTCGGGTATGACTCCCCTACAAAAGTTGTTTATATCATTGTTCTGCACAACATACTTTTTTTCAGATTTTTTTTAGGCTACCAACCGGGCCGCCCGGGGCACGGGTGGCCCGCCCTTGCAAGGACCAAGGAAGGTCCCAGCAAAAAAAAAAAATAAAAAAAAATCAAAGAAATCCGAAAAACAACTGTGTTATACAGAAAAATAAACTGAACAACTTTTGTCTCAGGATCACATCGAAATTCTACACCAAATTTAGAAACAAAAATAAAATTAAAAAATAATTTGGCAGCCTAGGATTTTTGTGATTTTTTTTTTGTTTGTTTGCTTGTTTGTTTTTACGTACACATACGCACGATTTTGGGTTTGTACTCGTACTCGTACGAGATGCTACCCAACTCATATTTTGCCTGTGCGTTGTCAAGCGCATTGGTACCGCAGGGGGACCCTCTCGCCCGCGTCACGCAGGATTTTGTAGCACTTGTCTCGGAGATCGTTGCCGCACCGGCCGAGTGAGCCAATCGTACCTCTCGCGAGCCCCTACGACAGGACAGGGTCACGCAAGGCACAACGTACCTCCACCCGCAAACGTTGTCATCATCCCTTAGGTGGGTGGGTGTATCCCCGTCGAGCTACTGAACGACTTGCAAAGTTTTTTTGTATGGATCTCACAAGTTTTCCAGCAGAGGGCGTTTTTCGTTCACTGTACCATAGGGGTTACGTGTGGTTAACGCTCGAATTAGACTCGTGTGTGAATCATCACTCGAGGCGCTAATATCTTGAACGCGATCCTACGTCGGTCGACTAGAATGACCATTCTAACCACGCGATACACTGTTCAACTAATACTTGATTCTACTTACAATATCATGCCTAGTTTGTTTTTTCTCTCGACCGGTAACTGTTTAAGTTCTCTTGCTTGAGCACGAAGATGTCACGCATGAAATTTCACATAAATAATCGTCATGGTGCGAGTTTTTGTCATAAAATATTCGAGCACTTGTTGGGATGGAATACTCTGTAGTGCCCATAAAAGTGCAGTCCATTTTGAATCATGGGATCTCTTTCAACGCTCAGGCGTCGGCACATGCGTGCACTAAAGGGTCAATCCTTTAGAGAGCGCAAAAGCCGACCGAACATCCCTCCATCTTCTGCACACTATTCTGCCTCAAAGTGGGATATGGTAAGATGACGCTGAGGCTAGAGAGAAATTAGAGTGGTGGTGAGTTTTATGTCGCACCACCAACAATAGGTTGACCCTTCTACCGAGAACTTTATCGTTCCACCGAAATAAAGTAAAAGAAGAAAAAAATTCAAAAGTTGTGAGCGCACGAACGTGTAAACATTCATAAGCCTTGGCCTATGCTAAACACGTATGCGCACCGTATACAATTACCGTGTGCAGAAAAATGGCTAATTTATGCATGATCCATTTTGTCAATGCACTAACATAAAACGTATTTTGTGCGAGACTTCATGTATAATCAATACGTGAAAATGCTTAAAAGGGGCGTGCACGCGAAAGAAATCATAACATTAAGTTATACGAACGCTCGCAGTCAACTGTCATGGTGATGCTTCATTCCTTACCCACAATCGCTCGACCCTGGACAAGAACCTCGAATTTCAGGTTCATGACCAACGTCTGACTAATTAATTAAAATAATAAAAATCAGCGTGTGCATTGTCATGAGGATAGAGCGAAGCCTGCATGCACACATTCACTTGGTCATAATGACTACGTGAAAACAAAATGGTTCACTCACTCAGACCAAGAGGTTGTGTGGCATTATATGATCATTGTCACATGAATATTGTGGCTTGTTCACCAATATTCATGCAACATACCGACCAATTATCAAGACTTAATTCAAAATTTTTCACTCATATATGTGATCAAACAAAGTTTAAAGAACAAAATTACACACATTAAAAGAGTCAACTTTACCGTTCTTTGTAAGTCATACCTTGCCTTATGCACATAAGCCCCTACCATTTTCCATCATCCCACAATAAAGGTATTCGGTCTTAAAAAATTGCCATTAAGAAACTTAAAGAAAAAAATGTGGTGAAAATCCAAAAAAAAATGAAAAACCCACAAGGGCTAAGGCCTTAGGTTGAGATGCGGAAGCAGGTAAGTTGCGTCGTAAACTGTTTTGTTATCAAATGATAGCAGAAGAGTAGTCCTTTGTAGGATTAAGACGGACGAATCGAGCCTTCAATCGAATGAGTAGACCTGCGTCACAGTACATGTCAAGAATGACAAATACTACGTTAAAAACAAATTGAGGTATATGCTCCACTTCGTAGTCTAACTCCTCTACCAACTTCTCTCTCACCTTCTTGTGATCGATACTAGGCATTATTGAAAATTTGGCAGCATCTCTCCTAAACAGGGTGAATTGCAAAATTTCTCATAGCAGAAGATAATCCAACTCTGTTTTTTCATGATTTTTGTGGGCCCAAAAATGAGGAACTCTTTCAGATTTGTAAAACTTTCGGCAGCACTTCCCGTATGAAAAGGAGGTTGCCAAAATTTATATCAAGCTGAAAATGCAAAAGCAAAGTACAACTATACTTGAGACCAACTTCCACTACTCACTTGACAGTTAAAAACTAAAGATAGTTTACACGATCCTTCTTTGAAGATTGCATCATAAGCTAGTACTAGTCCTAACTTTTAGTAACGCTTATCCTATATTATCCCAAGCTTCTCTCTCATCATCCATCTTACCTGCCTAGTATAGCTCTGACACTCGGCGAACATCTAAAGCGACTAAGCGATCGAAAGAAATATCACAAAAAAATACAAAAAAAAACATACATAAGTGAGCACAATGACATCTCTCGCCAACCCTCAGGTTCGTTTCCAGATCACATAGTTCGTTCCAATCATACGTTATTACCCTTTTACCCTCCCTTACACAAGGCATAGGATCGGACAACCTAACTTATGGGTACGACTAACCTGCGTTAGTTATACGACTAGGTCACACCCAGCGTTATCGACCCCACTTGGACCTCCGGCAGGGATCCGGGAGTCCGGGTCCAAGGATCCCGATCCCTGGGTCCGAAACCCCGGAAAAAAAAAAAAAAAGGGTGTGCAGCGATGTCACCCACCCACAGACATTTTTTGCATTTTGTAAAAAAATGACCTTTCGATAACCCTCCCCTGTCGGGACCGGGGTGGTCCTTCATGCGGGGGCGGGGATTGCTAGTGCGCAACCGGGGGTGCTGGGGCCAGAGGTCGAGGTGCGGGGGGCGAGAGTTGCAGCCGGTGTTGGGGATG
>BFEA01000128.1:489241-496741 GCA_003427395.1 Chara braunii
TAAAAAAAATCCAAGCAAAAAAATGTGTTGCAACAGCACAATACAAGCAACATTTGGCTAAGCATCATCTTCAGATTCTTATTATAATTTGAGATTAAAAAAAAGTTAAAAAAAAAAAAAAGTCGCACAGACCCTAGCGTACGAGTCGTGTACGACTAAGGAGTACGAATCGTACTCGTACGAGAGTGAGTACAAGTCGCGACATAGGTCTAGTTGCTTTGGCTACCTTAGGGTTGCGTTCCCCGCGCTCACGAGGAAGACAATTCGGGGTGATCAGTTTGGGAAGAGATACGGTTTAGTGCACATACAGTCGCGAGAGGGATGAAAAGAGGAGGGGATGTAGGCATATAGAGGTCAGTAGGTGATGATTAGATGACCCTGTAAATTCGAAAAAATAATAACCTTACCCGTGCCTAGCAATGTGCACTCATGAAAGAATAGTTGATAACTGAAAAAATGTTTAAGAAATTCTTAGAGTTACCTGGCGGAATTATGGTTGAGTGTATGGTATACGATTGTAAAAGAAAAAAAATATCAATAATTGAATAGTAGTAGAGGCCTCAACAAATTGTAAACCAAACTCAGGATACACCGGGCATATCAATAAAAGGTGAGAATGTTGTGTTACCTGCAAATTTGTCACAGCGGTAGTGCGGCATAGGAACTCACTGCACTTTGAGTAGGTAAAACGGGGCGAGGAGTTTGTTGGTTGATATAGAGGCTGGTGGGCCGGTATGTTGGGCCGTCGTTGGAGTGATGCGCCCTTTCTCATTGATACAATTTTTGCTTTGGGAAGAAGCGAAGTGCTGAGCTCCTCACCTTCATAGGCAAGCTATGGCTGGCGGGCGGTGTCCCAGTTACATGATAGTCACAATTGGATTACTGTAAGCAGTGGTGATGTTTTTTTCAAGCGGCGCGCTAGCCCAGCCCCGGAGTCTTCAGGTTTACCATGAGACAGTCCATGAGACAGCCGCTTCTCGCATTCCTTTAGGTTTACCATAAGCGCTCAGATTTGGAGAGTGAACCTGGAGTCTGGGCGGACAAAGAGGCCTTTCAATTGCCTTTTTGTGCTCTCGAACTTTTGAGCCTTGTAGAGCTCAGGCTTGCAGAGTAAGTGGAGCGATGACCCACTTTCAGAGGCTTTCGAAGAGGCGCTAACTCTCTCTATTACCCATGCCTCACTTTTTCTTGTTTTTAATTTTGTTTTGTTCTTAAAGTAAGCTATATTCTTCTCTCATCTATCTCATCTTCTTGCCAGTACTCATCTATCTCATCCTCTCGCTAGTCTATGTATAGTACGGGGGAACACCAACCAACCCAGATCTCCCTAGCCCACTGGGTAGGTTGGTACCACAGCAGTGGTAGCAAGGCTGTACCAGTCCCTCATCACGGTGATGAGGGATGGGCAGGCATTGCCGATGGGAGAAATCGGTGGTGCGAGCGCCGAGCAATGGCCAGCCCAACCGCACAATGGCCAGTCACTGCACCTCCCCCTTAGCTCCCCCCCAACCGCACATCGCGATGTCTAATGGCCAATATTGTTGCTGCATAGCAACCAACAACATCAGCCAAGGTCCTGCCAATGCTGGCTTGGGGGGCCAGCGGGTTATCTCTAGCTGGTAGAACACCAAGCATGCCCAGTCACGTATGTGAGGGGATGGGGACTACTTCTGTGCCTTACCGACTGAGATAGGCCCGCCGGGCAACATTAAACATCACTTTCTTCTCCATTTGGGTTTTCACCACGCTGCTGAACGCTGCCCAGATGTCTATAGGCCAAAGCGCGTGTTCCTTCAGTGACAAATCAGGCGAAGCTGCCATTCAGGCAATGCCCTTCATCACAGCGGTGGAGTATTGTCGAATGGGCAACTTGGCGCCAATCGTTGAGTGGCAGACTGGGTTTTCAGTACAAACCCAGGCAATGCCGATGCCCGCCCCGGTTCTCTTAGCCTGCGACCGTGCTTTAGGTTCAGAGTCCATAGGCTGCACCTGGCCGTCAGGGGGTTTGTCGTTTAGTGGGACGTTTTTCCTGTTTTGGCGGTTGGATGTCCGACGGAAAGTGTTCGTTCTGGAATGGGCTGTGTTTTGTCCTTCCAGAAGGGGTTCGGACCTTGGGAAGGGGGTTTGTTTTGTGAAAATGCCCCGCCCGTAGGGGATCCGGAGGCCGAGCGTGAACCATGGTTTGGGATGTACTGCATATGCCATCTGCCCTACGTGCACGCCCTGGGACGTGGCCTTGCCGCCCTCTTTGGAGCTGGTAGTTCTTGTGTTTTCCGAGCCTGAGACGCTTGTCAACCGCCTCCCTGCCAGGCCTCCCTCTCCCACTGGTTCACTCGTGTTCCCTCCCCCTCCGTCCTTGTTTCGTCCTCTCCCATCCCTCTCCCATGCCTCTCCCGTCCTGCCCCACCCCCTCGTCCGCCCATGCCGTCCGGTCCGCCCAACCCATCTATCCCCTCCCACCGTCTCCCACGAAATCCCGAACCGCGCCTACTGCGCAGGCTGTTATGTCCGCAGGGTATGCTTCGAATTTCGCAGGGCGTGCGCGCGGACTTGTAGTGGAGGTAGATGCGAGCGGAGAGCGGTGAGCGAAGACGTCGAGCCGGCGTGTTGGAGGTAGACGCTGTTCGGTCGAGCTGGGAAAGTACCGGCGTATAGGGAAGAGGGAAAAAATGTTCGAGTGCGGGCGGAAGGGAGCTTGGAATCCACGGCCGCGAGTTCACGTGTAATCATGGGATAATGACAGGCGTTCGCGGGGAATGGGAGGCGCGAGGGTCGGGGTCCGATCTTCGGCCTAAGCGAGGATTCGCGCGGGAATGTGAGAAGGAAAAGGCACGTGTCGATCGCCAATAGGCAACGGGGATCACACGTGGCGCGAACCTGCGGACCAACGCCCGGTATATGCATGGATGGAGTCCGGACCGAAGTACAGGGAACGGTATCAGGTCGGTCGGGAGGTGGCATCTTGTAACAGGTAGGGAGGTGGCGTCTCGCGCTTCTCCACGGTGACCGGTCAGCAGGAGAAGGCTCTCACTTCCCGCGACCGGACATTGCTGGGAGAAGGCATACTAGGTAGGGGATCTTCGCCGATGGTGCTGCGCGTTTAGCTGTCAGAGGAGGGAAATCTCTTGCACTCAGGAAATAAGGACGGCGATCTCTGTACTCTACCCGGCCGCTACACGGAGGGGAGATAAGACGGAAAGTTGCGGGGAAGGTTGGGAAGGGAGGCCGTAGAGAGCGAGGCCAGCGTCACTACGCAGTCGGCGTGGAGACAGGCGAGAAGAGAGGAGAGGGGGAGATGAAGAGAGAGGTATAGCTGGGTGGTTGTGTGTGCCTGGCAGAGATTGGCTCCTGGCGCGCTTTCACGTTCGTGATTGCGTGTGTGTAAGAGAGAGAGAGAGAGAGAGAGAGAGAGAGAGAGAGAGAGAGAGAGAGAGAGAGAGGAGAAGAAGAGGAAGAAGAAGAAGAAGAAATGCCTTGGTGAGAAATGCCTTGGTGATATGGTGTCAGTAGCGCGTGTGCGCTTTCTCTGTTAAGGCTTCTGTGGAGAGAGAGAGAGAGAGAGAGAGAGAGAGAGAGAGAGAGAGAGAGAGAGAGAGAGGGCATCAGTAGCTTCTAAAGTGAGGGGGCATATGTTTTCGTTGGGCAACGGCGGGAGCGCTTCGACGTTGAAGCTGGCTCGTCACGTGTGACTGCCATCCCCTTCCTCTGGTGTATTCTGGACGATCGGGTTGCGGTCTGCTACTCTTTTGCGCGATGGGGGGATGTCCGCTGGAGGATGTCCGCTGGAGGATTATTCACCGCCCATGATGATTGTTTCGCTATCCAGGCCGCCGTTACTTTTGTCCAGATCATGAAAAGTTTGGTCCAGTGTAGGGGTGGTCAACGACGTTCGCGGTCAGATGTCGGTCGGATCGTTGATTAGCATGACCAGCCCGCTATTCTCTTTGTCGCCTTTTGTCGTCCTCTGAGGCGTCTGCTATTCACAGCGGCGCAAGCACTCGAGCACGTCTCACGAGCAAGAACCAGCTATCGAGCGGAGGGGGGAGGAGGTGGTGGGGAAACGAGGCAGAAAGCGAGAAGGGGAGAAAGCAGGAGACCGGTCGACGTCTCTTGGCAGCCATGAGCACGTCACGTTTCATCAAGTGTGTGACAGTCGGGGATGGCGCCGTGGGGAAGACGTGCATGTTGATATCGTACACAAGCAACACGTTTCCTACTGTAAGTGGTTGTTTCCTCCCCTTAACTTGGCCGAGACCGTGCCCCCGTCATCCTCCGCGGTACCAGGTTTCCTTTCTCTATTTTCTTTTTCTTTTTGCTCTTTGTTTCTCTCTCTCTCTCTGAGTTTCGCGCGCTTCGGTCCTCTGTCTGTCACCGTCTCCCGCCACTTTCTCTCTTTGTCTTCATTCCGCGAATTCCGCGAATGTCGTCCTCTGTCTGTCACCGTCTCCCCTTGATTGGATTCCGCGAATGCGGCCGACGATATCATACCCCCGGAAGCTCTCGCGCGCACCTACCTTCATGGATTGTGAAGTTGGACGAGTTATACGGGATATCGCGAGACGCCATGAGGTTTAAGGAGAGGAGGGAGGGCGGGGGGGGGAGGATGGTGTAGAGCACGACCGCGCGCAGCAGCATTACGTGTCCTTCACGCCTGCGGCAAGGCCTTGGCCTTGCCCAGCGGTGTTATATGCTGCGGGAAGCTGACCAAATCGGGCGATCTTCAGTGGGCGTAAAATCTATAAGCCTGCAACTATCGCCCTTGAGCAATCCTTCCAGCAGTACTGCAGAGCGTTACGCTTGTGAGCGCGACTTCTTCTGCGGGTAGAAAAATAAAATGGCTGTTGCTTGGTCATCTTGTCTTCTGCAGCGTGCTTTTGGCAGTGGCGGAAGGAGGAGGAGGAGGAGGAGGAGGAGAGCGAAGGGGATAAAAACCTGTTTCGAGAAATATTGGACTGTTTGCGTTTGATTGTGGTCATCATATCTCGATGTCCGGATGAATGGGCTGGGTCAGGAAGAGAGGGGGGTGGGGGACGGAGGAGGAGGAGGAGGAGGAGGAGGAGGAGGAGGAGAGCGAAGGGGATAACATGGGGGTGCATAAATCGTGGTGAGTAATGTGTGTGGGGTGAATGAGGCACACTCGAGATCGCTGATCAGTAATAGATGGTTGTGAGAACTTGGGTATTGACGAGAGGAGGGACCCTTTTGTGGGAGTGAGTTTCTCTGACTCCAGTGGTAGTTGGCTGGTAGTTGACCTGTGGAGTGGGAGACATGATGATTCGGCCTTTTGCTGGTCGGAATCTGGGTTCTGGGCGAGGGAACGTGTGGGACTCCGGAGAAGCGAGACCTGTATGCGTTGTGACTGCGCCTCGTTGAGCTCTTGTTTGCTCGACATGAACCGCGTTATGATGTTCACAGCCCCCTTGGTTTGGGGCATATCATCGATCTGTTTTTTTTTTTTTTTTTTTTTTAAAGATGTTTATGTAATCCCTGGAGGCGAGGTTTCGGCGAGAGCGTGATCTGTGAGAAAACGTTTTGTTGCGCTCTAAGAACAGCCGTCTTTTCTCATCAGATGGGATAATGACATCCCTTGGTTTGTATCTGCACTGGCTGGTTAAGAGTATTGGGGCAGGAGCAGATGAGGAAGTTCGATATCTGGGGTAGGTGCACACCCTTGCGTGCATCGGGGGCACGTGATTATTACAGCGATATATATTCTGCCGGCAAGTGGCTTGGGGAGGATGAACCGTTTGGGTATTTGATTGATTGGGCGGGTAGGACGAGGAGGGGAAGGTGGTAAGGTGGTTTTTGAGCGGGTTCCGTGTTGTTAGGGCCGATTGAGTCCCAGCTGCTGTGAAACGCTGACCATGACGACGTTAAAGGGTTTCTTTTCTTTTCTGAGATGATGATGATGATGATGATGATGATGTTGTTGATGATGATGATGATGAGATGGAGGTGTGCCAGGTTTCTGGCCTTTTTTTTTTTAGCGCGGAATGATTTTTCTACGCTGGTTACGCTCGACATTGTTTTGGACTGGTTCTAGGGGACATGGTTTGGAATGAGAGCGAAGCGGGAAGGGTTTGGCGGTGATGACTTAGCCGATATCGGGCCGACGGAGGAGTAGCCTTAAAGGGAGGGCCGATGATTGTATCTAGAGGAGGGAGGGTGCTAGGGGAGAGGAAAACTAGGGGCCGATGCCTCCTAAAAGGGAGGGCCCATGATTGTATTTAGAGCAGGGAGGGTGCTAATGGAGAGGAAAACTAGGGGCCGATGCCCGTTTACTCAAGAGAATGTGGACCTGCTGTCCTCATCCTTTCTTTTCCCGTGTCTTTTCCAAGTGCTGTTTGACGAGTGGGTCATTGTTGTGTTCTTGTTTTTTTCTTCATTCGCTTCTCCTCCTTCGGAAAAGCACGCTCGCAGGGGACATTTTTCTTCGACTCACACGAACGTTGCTATTCTTCATCGTCAATATTTTCTCCCTGATAATCGAAAATTTCGTCATCGTTATCGTTACGCTGTTAAATGTCCGCATTATTTTTCGGTTCACTAACTCTGTTCGTTTTCAGTATCGTTGTGGTCTTCAATATCCTCATCGTTGTCTGTATCATGTATGTATAGTATCTGCAATTTTCCCCTCTTCTCTTCTTCTCTGTTCTTGTGGTCTTCAATATCCTCATCCTTGTCTGTATCATGTATATATCACCGCCCCTCGTTTGTTGTCCTCTTCTCTCTCTCTGCCTACGGTTTTACCGGGCAGTTCTGTTTGTGACGATATATAGTATCTGCAATTTCCCCCTCTTCTCTTCTTCTCTGTTCTCGCCCTTCTTTTTCCGATTCCAACAATGTGGACCGTTTCTCGATTTACCTTCGTGTCATCCTTGCGCCAGGGGCCATGCTAATCTTCCTTCTCTGTATCGTTCTAGTCTCACAGATGTCCCGAAGGACGTATTCGCTCTTTGCCACCCTTACGTTTCCACCCTTACGTTTGCGCTAGTTCTCCTTCCCATTTGTTACTCCTCTTTATTTCCGTCTTCCCATCACTTTCTCTCTCTTGGACACGAGTCTGTTCTTCTTCGGCTTTCTTCATCATTCGTTTCATCGCCATTTTCGCTCGTCCTCATCGGTCTCTTCGTCACACCATCCTCGGACTTGTTTGTGCCTGCCCTCCTCTAGTTCACCAGGGGCAAGGTCCCACTTGCACGGATTAAGAGATTCTGGCCGTTGATCTTTGTTATCTACGGTCAATATCGCTTAATTTGAGTAAGTGGGACCTAGCCCCAGCTCCTCTCTCTCTCTCTCTCCCGTGCTGCACACATCTCCTGCTCGGCCCGGCGTGTCCACCAAAAGCGATCCCGACAGGGTTGTCGTCCAGACGGAACGGGAGGACGCTCCATCGAGCCACTGCTTCTTGATCCATCGGCCTTTTAGATTCCGAGAGGCTGCGGTTTTCTCGCGCTGGTCTGGAAGAACGGAGATCATCCCGCAGCCACGGAAATATAT
>BFEA01000128.1:499241-505725 GCA_003427395.1 Chara braunii
CCAGCTTTGGCCCGGATCGAGACGCAAAAAAGCAAAAATATCATAAAAGTTGGGTTGTGAATTTCAGAGAGGTCGGTTATAGTATCGATTTAGGAAGAAGGTTGTCGGCATTTGACTTGCCTTTGGAAATCAACGTCCGCCTTACGAAGTTATATTGATAAGCGCGCAATGGGAAGCTACGAGAATGGGCGTACTTAGTACTTAATACGAGCTTCCCCTACCGTGATTACCAAGGTAATTTGTGGAAGGAAAGGATCAACTGGCAAATACGTACCGTACGTATACGTATGTGGAGTGCTGCCAAGTTCCCGACTTGGGGCAGATAATCAAGTTCGAGTCTTTTGCGTCAGCATCAACGTCAGCGACGGGATCATTTTTTTGCCTTTCTTGGGACTGTTTCTAGTGTTGCCTCGGTCGCTACTTAGTGAACTGCGCGTGATTTTGTCGGAGTCCTCTCTTACCATTGATCTCTTACCATTGAGCCACTGATCCCGTTCCGTTCGTGACCTGCAGCTTGTGGCGATTAGTTAAGTTATAGGCCCTCGATGCACTACTCTTGAAAGGTACAAAACGAGAGTGAATCTTCCGCTAGAACATGGAAAGATACAGCGACATGATTTTTCTCTTTTGTGCATTTCAAGAGTAGTGCAACGAGGCCCATAATGTTAAGAGGTTCAGGGGTTTCCTGCGATTTGCGAAAAGCAGCACCCTACGATGTTTATGACAAAAAACAGTACGTTATAAAAATACGTTATATTTTTTTTTGGGTAGCCAATTCGGTCCTGCACAGTGAAGTATATTTCAATTTGTGGCCCAGAGGAGTACGTCAGGAATAATTTATGGGTAACCATTGATCCCGTTTCGGTCCTGCACAGTGAAGTATATGTGCGTCTCTCCCTCTCTCTCTCTCTCGCTTCAATGTGCAGAAGGATCAGGATGATCAGCTACCGTCATTATTCCTGTATGTGGGCAAACTTTCAGTCCAGATGCAGCGATAATGACCCGGCGTTCTATTCGGGTGAAGTTGGTAGCCAAGATGCCCATAGGTAGATAAGGGTTCATTTACTGTCCCGTTAAACCTTCCTTCCTGGCATTGACGAGGGTGCGTCTATAGAAGGCGGTAAATGATGGTGGCGGAAAAGCGAAAAGCCGCTGTCGAAGGATCGTAGGGATGTGTTCTGTTCCCTTGTATCCTTAGTCAATCCAATTGCACCTGCTAGCTTGCGAAGACGACGGAAGATGTTCGCTATGCATTGGTGGGTCCCATCCTGTCTGTGCGCGGACGTGGACAGTACTGGTCGCTTATGTTTATCTGTTGGTTTGATATGGTGTTTGCTTGCACCCCCGTCCGTCTGTCCGTGTGTGTCCGTGTCCGTGTGCGTGGTGTCTGGGTGCGTGTGTGTGTGTGTGTGTGTGAGAGAGAGAGAGAGAGAGAGAGAGAGAGAGAGAGAGAGAGAGAGAGAGAGAGAGAATGTAGGGCGTTGATCCGAGGAAACATAATCGAAAGTGGGTCGAGAGTACCTTTCAGTGGAGAATGCCTAATTTTGCTGTCGCCTATGAGAGACCTGCCTTCATTTCATGACCTTCTCCACCGTCTGCCTGTTTTAGTATGTGCCCGTGGCGATTTGTAATTGGCGGCGCTCAGCAATGGGGTTGCGCCACGTAGTTTCTGGGTAAGTTATCAGGAGGTAGATAAATGGGCTTACGATAGTGATGTGAGGATGTCAAAGCAAGTCTTTGTATAACAGATCTATGAACGGACATGGCTTCATCAGTTTCTTGGTCAGGGTGATCTCTTTTCGATCTTCACATTGAACGTGCAAGGTCTATGGAAATTGTGAACTCTCGACTAAGTAAGGAGGCAGCCATGTATTGCTCCGTGTCATTGATCCATGGGCGTGTGCCGTGTCCAAGATGTATTTTTTGGTTAAAAAAGGAAAAGGGATGGTTTGATTGTTCAACGAGTTGTGCGCTCTCTATAAGTGCCACGAGACATCGCTCTCTTCTCAGCATACTTAGGACGTTCCTAAGCAGCAGCATAGTAGGGGTAATATTTTTCATCGTCTAGTTGGCATGAGGGATAATATTCAAAAAACATCTAATTGCCAATAGCAGTAACACTCGAGAGCATCTAGCCGCAAGCATTGTCGAGGAATTATTTGTCGAGTAAGACGGCTCTTCGCACCCTACTTCTCACTCGACATTTTTTAATATCATCAGTACACATTTAATTTCAATTTCAAATTCAAATTATTGGCTTTCACGATATCGTTATCATCACTTTGTTATCTTTCTGCGGAATTTGCCGCGTTAGAGTTGACGAGGAAGATTCTCTTTCTCCAGCTGCTTTTTTTTTGAGGTTGCAGTCTCGTGGAATTTTCGTAGCCCCTCTCGTTTCCCCATCTCTGCGCCGAGTCCTTCGCGTTGCGGTTTTTGCCTCTTCTCATTTGTTTCTATAATATAAAAAGTTGACCTTTTTTTTTTTTTTTTGGAAAAAGATGACTCTGAAGAGGCTGGCTCGTCAGGGATGATCGATGGTGGCACAGGTGGATGTATGCATAGAGGTGTTGCGCGGTTTTACCTCTTCCATGGGCACGACTGTCAGCGAAAACGTGAGGGTGGTGTTTTTATCGCAGTGCTTTACCGTCCGATTTGTCAGCACAAGGGCTGAGAGAGGTGTTTGTGGAGTTGGGTGGCAGGCCGAGTCATTCTTCGTTCTTCCTTTTTTTTCTCTCTTTTTTTTGAGCATTTCGAAAGTCGATTGATGTCTGTTTGACGATCTGGCTCACTTTGAAAATGGTTTGCCGTTTGCTTTTCTCGTCCTAGTTTTTCCTTAAACCACCAGTACTTGGCGCAGCTATCGGCCGCGGAAAAAAATAGAGTAGAAACGTTTCTAGCTGGATGAATTTGGGCGCTCCTGTAGTGGCCCATACGTTTCCTAAAGTCGTGGCATGTTAACGGGCATGACTCTAGGAAGTACTGGTGGTTTAACTTTCGCTCTTACTTCCATCTCGGAGAAGATAACGAGGGCTCGACGGGCTGAGTTTGGAAGGTACTTGGGCTTTTAGATAACGAGCTGCTTGCAAAGAGATGCCTGGCGTATTTGAGATGGTTTCTACGGCACTGGGAGATGACACCCCTCTTCCTCTTTCCTTGTCCAGTGCGGCGAGTGGACCTCTCCATTTTCGTTTTCTCATGCTGGCTGTGCGGCAAGCAAGCGAGCAAGCAAGCAACTGGGTCTAAGTCAACGTTCGTAAAGACAGATTTGGATACCTTCCGTGTGTGCCCTATCAATTTCCTTGTGATGGGAGTCGTTAACCCGCAAGTGTTCAGACAATTTTTAACTACTGTTCTTTGCCTTTTTATCGGAGCTATACTTTGGAACTCACATTTCGGTTTGTGCCTGATCACAGGTGCCCGTGGCCCTTCTTAGTGAATGATCCTGGTTCAACTAAACTTGACACAACTCCATAAGACTGGGTTGAAAAGCACCCACCCTTCCTCTACCCCTTCGATAATAATCCTCCTCCTTTCTGGAAAGGAAGTAACCCTCAACCCATTGGCCACCGCGAAAATTTTTGGTGATGACATGTACGTACCGTTTGGCGTATGAGAAAGGTATGACATTTCTCTTCCTGATCTGATTTGTGTTGAAATGACAGGTTCATCTTCTGGTTAACATACCACAAGGCTTGTTTGGATGTTGTGTGATACCGGGGTCATCCTTAACCTTTGATCTGGTAGATCTTAAACCACTAGTACCTCGCCCAGTGTTGGGAAATTAGGGAAAACTGGCAGTTTTCCCAAACTCCTGAAAATTCGGAGGCCGGGCCCGACGACCGCTGGCATTGATAAATCTGATCGGCGGCGGTCGTTTCGTTTCGGCCATCCGAAAAGGTCAGAGGCCCACCCGAGGCCTGCTATTTTCTCACGCGGCAAAGGTAAAATTAAAAAAAGACAAGTGTGGTTGAGGACGCAGGTGTCAGAAGGTGCCTCTGGAAGCTAAAAGAGAGCATGGTGTGGTGAATCCAGGTGTACAGGCTCCAAGGGGCCACTCAACATGGCTGCCTCAGTGGGTGGTACTACTGGGTGGACTTTGCACCGACCTCTCATTCAAATGGTTGTGGGCCAATGTTTTCACGCCTCCCTATAAAGGTGGCTTTGCCTGTGTGTATGCCAGCCACGTGCATCCATATATGTTTTCTTTTCGGTCTCTGCGTGTGTGGGTGTGGAGAGAGAGAGAGAGAGAGAGAGAGAGAGAGAGATTTTCATATTGACAATGCTATTTTGTGGTGATGCAGGACTATGTACCAACTGTCTTTGATAATTTTAGCGCCAATGTTGTTGTGGAGGGTAGCACTGTGAATCTTGGCCTCTGGGATACGGCAGGTAGGATGCCCTGTTTTTTCATCACCCTGTTCCGCTAGACTGTTTTCCCCTCCATTTTAGGCTTGTGTTTGTCATGATGCGATGAGTGTCCTGGTTTCACTAGGCTGCTTGTCTCAACTGTGATGTGAATCACTTTTTGGGCCCTCTTGTTGTGCTGCTTTTGTTCATGTGAGTGCACTTTTTTCCTCTGTCTTGCTGTACGTGTGGGATAAAATTCATCATGAGGCAACTAGGTGCTGCTGTGGGTTCGCCGTAAAAGAACCTAAGAAAGTAAAACAAGAACACAGTGCTGGTTGCAGTCCAATCCTCCGCGTCTTATTCAAATCGGTGTCATTGTAGGTGTTGGAAGTGGATCCCTGGCACAGCAGGACTCAGATCTAGAAAGTTTTCTTTGTTGTGGAGCTGAGGTTTGATTCAACCCTGCAGGGCTGGAGGCTGTGTTTTCAGTAGTCGGCGGGGTTCTAGAAAATTTTCTTGGTAGTGGAGCCGGGATGGAGGTTGTGTTTTCAGTAATTGGGAGAGCCAAGATTTGAACCGAGGCCTTGGTCCTAGCAGTCGAGTGCGCATTTGCTCGATAATTGGCTGTTCAATCGGTTTTTCTTTGTCTGCTTTGGTCATTTCAGACTGGAAAGCCATTGCCAGCTCAGTCTGAAAAAAGGAGGAATAAGTAGCAGCTTTCCTCTTCTTCGGCTAATCATTCTGGACTTTTTAAAGTCTAACAAGAGGGGAAATGTTTTGCTTGTCAGCATGTAAGAGTGAGGTGAGGGTGCAGCCAGAAGGCTATCACTCCTGCAAAATGTTTTGCTTGTCAGCATGTAAGAGTGAGAAGGCTATCATTTTTTTGCTCCCTGTTTGTCGTAACTTGCTGTGGGCTGGGGGGGCTTCATTGTGGACATCATTTTCAGGGGGTAGGATCGAGTTTTGGCCCGTGTATTTTGAAAAACGGATGTTGCTGCAATCAACCTGTCTGTCGTCTTCAGGTGTGAATGGAAGTCAATTTGATGGAATCCTAGGGGACCCTAGCAAACAGTTGGGAGGGTAGTGATAGTGACTGCAATGTAGAGGAGAGCAATTCAAACAGGGAAGCTGCTCGAGGAGAATGATGATGAAGAACATGCCACCTTGCTGAACACTGTTGTTATGAGGTCCGTGTTGTAGAGAATGGTAGACAACAGCTCCATCCAAAATTACCTCTTCCATTGCGGGCTGTATCTAGGAAGGAAAGTGTCAAGTTCTTTCACCTGTGGAGGTCAAGCTTTCGAATGGGGATGTGATTAGGAATCGCACCAAGTGCTGTATCCCATCATCCTCGCCAAGAATTTTTGGGCGAGGATGACGGGATATGGCAGCTCAAGGCCACGCAAGCTGTGATCTACCTGTGCGACAGAAATTGTGCAGGTACCTGATTGTGGCATACTGCGTAGCCACACGGGCCTGCAGGGCCCGTCCCGCATTCTCAGCCTAAAAGCCTAGAAATAAGGGCTTACAGGGCCCGTGTCGTTTCAGCCTGAAAGACTGCAGGCCCTATGTCGTTTCAGCCTAAAACAGGGCTGAAACTGAGGCTTTTCAGCCTGAAACGGAGGGCCACTTTCGGGCCCTCATAAGATCGACCTGCCCTAACACTCAGGCACAGAACCAGGGTTTCGGGAACAGGCTATTTTTGGCCTGTTCCCACAAACAGCCTCAGCAGGAGCTGCAGCAGCAGCCCCTGGCTCCCTTCGGCATTGGCAAGAGCAGCCTCCTGGACTGCCCCGCCCTGCAGCTACAGGCAGTCAGGAGGCAGGCCGAGTAGTACATAGGAAGTTCCCATGCACTTCACGGGGAGGTAGTTGGACAGAAGGCAGGAGGCAGTCTTCAGGATTCGGTCGCAGCACTCTCGAGGAGCGCTGCAGTAGTAGCTTAGCGCTAGCAGTAGTCTTCAGCGCTGGGCGCTAGTAGCTGCAGGAGTAGTCTTCAGCTTTGGGCGCTAGTAGTGGGAGTAGTAGAGTTGGAGAGAGATGGCTGGCGGAGGCCAGTGAGACTTACCTGTGGTGCCATAGCTCCAGCTCCATCTTCGAGGTACCTGCATCAAGGCGCCAGCTTCACAGGTTAGTAC